>JARHVA010001222.1:3222500-3427500 GCA_037957365.1 Torreya grandis | reverse complement strand
TTGTAATTTCTTCAATCATATGAAAGAGATTTGCATATTAAACATAACCTTGGTAATTTTACTCCATGGGAAACTCTTTCTCCACCTTATCATGTACTCGACCCTCAAGTTGGCAAAGATCTTCAAGCTCTTGAGAAAGCTTCATTTGTAGCTACCAATCATCCTTATCTTCCTTATTTTACAAGAAAAACACTTATGAAATATTATATTATTGATGTATAAGGTCATAAAACTAGTTTTATTCATGATCTAATACATCTTAGGGTGATTTAAAATTAGGCTGAGGTATTGAGTCATCTTCAAAGACTACCCCTTTTATATTGGTCTCATGAGACTCTTCTAGGATTATAAATTTTTGATGAGTGACTTGATCTTCAATTTCATATTTGATAGCACATTAAAAATAATGATTTATATGGTCATCCAAAACTTCATGATTAGATATGAGGTCTTCTTCAAATACCTCTCTTTTCATGTCTTGGACACATTCTTCATGGACAGCTACAAGGGAATCTTCAATATGTTTCTCTTCATTCAATAAAGTAGATTTTCATTTATGTTCACCAAGGGGAGTCCCTATGGTGATTTATTCCTTGTGTTCACTCATGGCATATTATTGGGAAGCTATGGCTTGAGCTCTTTCCTCTTCATTTTCTTCCCTCAAAATGGGCTACTTTTCATGGAAGGGTGGGGTGGAGGGTTGATGGATAGGTCCATGGGTGTGATATGTAATATGAGGGGTATTTTAAGGTTTATGAATGTAAGGTGGAGTGTTAGGGTTATTAGAGGGATTTTTAATGGATTTATTAAAGACGACTGCACTAGTACACGGGGAAGTGATTTTTTGGGCTGATTAGAAGAAAGAACACCTACATAATTAGGAGTTACATCTTGACAATATCTTGATTAAAAATATTAATAACATGTTAATTTTTAATCTCTTTATCCTCCCACATACATATCCTATATATTGATCATTGAAATAACTTCCTTGACAAGTCTAGTTGTTTTTTGGTACCCCATTGAATTTAATCTTCAACCACCTCCCATGCACTCATCCATCTTTGGACAAAACTTATTAACCATTATATGAGATTATTAGGAAGCGCATAAAACTCATTATCCTATGTTCCCATATTTTCTTCACTATCTACTAGCTCTGATAGGAGTTCCAAGAAGAATTGGACATGAGATGGGACTGATGGAAGAGGAGGGTAATGATAAGGATTAAGGCTAACTCTATGTTATTGGATTTTAGTTTTTAAGAATTAATACCTTGTATTATATTATTTTTGTGTAAAATCCATGGAATTATCTGATTCCTCATGATAAGACTCATAGTAATATGATTGAGGTTAATAAACATCATGGTATGAATGATAGGGCTCATACTGGGGTAGATAGAAAGGAATTTCTTGATAAGTTTATTGAGGAGTAAAATGTGGTTCATATCAAGGCTAATAAGGAGGTTCATGATAGGGGAATTCATCATAATTATTAATATCAACCTCATATGCTATATGAGACACAATAATTGATCAAAATATTCAACTAAAGATACATAGGTTACTTACAACTAGAAGTTATCATTTAGAGTCACCATTGGTTCTAGATCGCTTGCTTCCAAATCTGATTAGTGGAAAGACACACCAAAAATCTTTCCACTTTATTGGACCTTGATCCCATTGGGCATGCAAAAACTATCATCACCAAATCTTTCACGTTAGAAGAGGGTGTTTAATCCTCATCCATATTTGGGCAACATGGGAACACTTTCAGGTATGTGGGTGTACCTATAGTGGAAGTGAGCCTCTAGGTTTAAGGGCTAACTCCTTGAATGTATCCTAAAGTGATTATCACCTAAATTAGTTGATTACTTATGGGGGAAATGGAATTTTTTTAATGAAATTATATTACTCTAAAGGGGTGATACACCAAGATTATTTCCATATGACCATTATACTTCCTACACAAAGAAACCAGACATATAAGCTAACTTCCAAGTCTTAAGAGATTTTAACATGAGTGTTTCAATATAGAGGTGAAATGCATGAAGGATATCTAAGGTAAATAAACCAAATGCTATTTTTAGACACTAAGGCTCATTTTATACTTAAAATATAGACTCATACACTTGAAAACACTTCATATGACCTACTAGAGTAGGAACTCTTGCATAAACATGAGAGGATAAGGAGAAGAAAAGATAGGTGATTATCACTTTGCATCATCATACATCACTTTACACACTTATAAAACTATTCATGAACTCAAACACAAACTTAAATTAATGTTCAAAGGTAAAAAACAATGTCATTCTAGTAGGGCTTTGTCATACATGGAGTAGAATTGGAATACCAGAGCCAAAATGGCTACTACTTATAGAATAGGAGAGAGAGGAGAAGCGAATGAAGTAAAGAAGTTCAAGGGTCACAATGCCACATGTTAAGGCATGAAAACTAGTTACATTGTAGGATAATAGAGTGTGAAATAGACCATGAATGTATCCTTAGACAAGTTTCCATATAAACTATGACAAAATCTCTAAAATGCCATAGAGATTCTTTAGGTAGCCTTTTTGAAACTACCTTTATCATGGATCATCTCTTGAGATTTTGAAACTAGACTAGGGAGAGTTGACACATGTATAATATCTTAGGAAGGTTGAAAAAAAATTATAATAGTCATAAGATGTTCTCCTAACATCTATCTATCTTCTATACACTTTTATTCACCATATGTAGTCATTCATTGGTATCATAAACCTCATTCTTCACAATTTTCATCTAATAAGCCCAGGTAGTCACTATTAATGTTTGATCTCTATCCAAGACTATCTATGATGGATGGTGTAGTAGGGATATTTCTATACCCATCTATTGTATGTGTTTTTTTGGGACTACAAGGTTTATGAGATGATCTTGACTAAGCTTTAATGGTGGCATATGAGTCTGAAGTATTTACTTTGCCATAAAATATTTTGATCTTACATGTCTACCTATGTGTAATTTCCTTTCCACATTGCTCATTTCATTTTAAAATTTTCTTGTTATCACTCTAGACATGTGTCTTCATCTCATGACCATTAGAACCTAATAAAATTTACTCTATTTATCTCTTTAGGAGTCTCTTGGCCTTAAATTTCAACATCAACATAAGAGATTATGACACTTATTAGCCTCACTTTCCATTTGTTGACCCTACTAATAGTATCCATATGATCAAGCATGATTATGTCATGTGGTATCCTTGCATGTAATCTGGGCTCATTTACTTATTAACCTCATGCACACCAGTGATCTACTTCTACATGGTTGAATGTATGTTATAGATACTTAATTTATGTGATTAGATGTGCACTATTGATCTCCATCTAAACAATATAATCAATCACTAGCCATTGATCTACTATCAACTCATCATGATCATGAAACTTGGCACCATCACATTCATTCTCACGATCATCTAAATTATTAACTTCATGCTTTCCATCTATCTTTAATTACATGATTAAAAATGCACCATCGATCCTTGATCTTGACTCATTGACCCCAATATTCAACACAAATCATTGATCATATTTTATACATAAGAATACACTCCATTAATATTTATCTAAGGTATTTGACTCATTTAATTTGATATCACCTTCATACTATTGATCTTTGATCTGTTTGAGTGAGGCTTTAACACTTGGTAGTTATAAGGATTATGAACTCCATATTTATATTTTTGAGTCCAACTGGCTAGTTCCTATTACTTAAATTTGATGTTCCCCATTCTATCCTTATGATTAATCTTTAATGTCCTCATTTTATTCAAATAATCTCTTTTAACCATGAAGTGATTGAAGCTAGGTAATTACTCTTTTTCAATGTGATGATCTTCTCCATAGCACTTGTAGGTGCCCATTCATGGCCAATGAATATGAATGGAAATGAAGGAAATGATTGTTTTTCCTACCAAGGCTTTGATGAACCATTGAGACTGTGTAAACCTCCTTCAAGTCTCTTAATTCTTAAACACCATGAAAACCTGTAACTTTAATATATGACTCTAAAATAACCCCTAAATGATAGAAAATGATATATGGATAGAAATAGACCATGACCAAGGATATAAACATATGGAATGAAGTAAAATAATCTATTAAACACCATATAACATAATAATAAACCCATATTCAAGTTTTTGACTATAGGGGGTAGACCTGGTCAAAATGGTCAATAACACCTACATAAAAATATACCCTTTGCATTTATCTTACCTAGGTATGATGAATTGGAAGATGATAATTTTTAATCAATTATTACTATAATGATATTAACTCCCAATACCAATAGTACTAAAATATGAAAGAGATGGTTCTTGATTGCACCACCAAATGGACTAGGTCTTTGATAAAGTGGTTAAGCAAGAGAAACAATTGAAATCACTTGATGAAGTTAGAGAAAATTTCAAAAAGAAGTTTGGAAGCTCAAAAAATAATTTCAAGAAAAATAATTGGAAATGGAATGGTAATTCTAATAATAGGTTTGATAGTCAGAATGTGAAGTTTAATAATACTTCAGAGAACAAGAAACATAAATACAGATCCAAATAAGGATTTAAGGGAGAAATCAATCTGAGAGGAAGGGATCACCTAACAAAAAATTTACATGTGGATGAGACCATAATGATAATGACTATCCTAAATGGAAAACAAAGGGTAAAATAAAAATTCATCTAGCTCTACATCATAGTGGGGAACTTTCCAATAATAAACTCATGTAGTTATTGACAATCATCAATCTAAATTTTACACTTATCCCATTGAAATATCATGTACTTTTTTTTGGAATCCCATTTCCATTTTAATAGATATAGGAGTCACTAAAAATTTTATTTATCCAAAAATATTATGTAAACTATCTAGGAAAGTTGGTTTTATGTCAAAGTCTTAGTTAATTTAGTACAAGAATGAATCTAATGTCAAGGTTGAAAAGAGTTTTGTTGAGGATGAGGTAAAGTTAAAATAATTCACCATGGTAGTTGATATGTAATACCATTAGGATCATATGATGTGATTATAGGAGAGAACTATATTTTTAGGCCTAAATCTAAGATCAATTATTTTCTTAAGAATATTGAATGCTTAAATGGTCTAGGGGGTCAAACCCAAATTTAGGGAGAAAAGAGATAATTAAAGCTAAGACAAATTTTAGCCTTGAAATTTAAAAAGGATCAATGAAAATGATGTCAAGTATTCTTGGTTAAATTTTATGAAATAAAAGAAACTAAATAACCCTATATTGAAGACTTTGCATTTTTGCAAGAGTTCTAAGATGTGTTTTTAGAAGAGTTAGTTGGTTTTACCTCAGAAAATGGAATTAAAATTCACTATGGATATTATTACAAGATCAAAACCCAAATATAATTCTCCCTATAGAATTAAACCAATTTAATTAGCTAATTTAAAATCCTAAATTTAGGATATGCTGGCCAACGTTTTTATTAGACCAAGTGTTTCACTGTGGGATGCACCTATGTTTTTCATGAAAGGGAAAGATGGAAAACTTTGCATGTGCATAGATTATATGATGTTGAACAAATAAAACATTAAGAAAAAGTATCCCTTATGATTAATTAATTATTTATTTGATCAAATGTGAGTTATGATAGTATTTTATTAGATTAATATTCAAAAGTGGTACTATCAATTAGGATTAGGGTGGAAGATATTCCAAAAATAGCCTTCAAAACTAGATACAAACATTATGAATTCTTAGTGTTCTATTTCATGCTAAAAAATTCACCTACTTAGAGATTACCTTGATCAATTTTTTCTTATTTTCCTTGATGATATCCTCATTTACTCTAAAATTGAAGAGGAACATGTTAAACATTTATTTTTAGTTTTACACTAATTATGAAATCATAATATTTATGGGAAATTGTCAAGTGTGCCTTATTTGAAATAAGATTACAACATCTAGGACATATTATTTCTATAAAAATAATTTCATTGGATCCATCTAAAATTAGAGCCATCATGAAATGGAAAACACCTAGGAATTTTCATGAGGTGCATAACTTTATGGGTTTAGCAAGATAATATGAGAAATTTATGCCAAATTTATCTAATATAAAAAATAAATAACCTTTATAAAACAAAATAAAAAAATTATTTGGTTTAATAAGTGTGAATAATATTTTCAAATCCTAAAAATGAGGTTTAATTTAGCACTAGTGTTTTAGATTCCAGATCCAAATGGTCATTTTAAAGTAATATTTAATGCTTCAAGAGATGGTTTAGGAGGAGTTATTATGTAACATGGTTTAATCTTATCTTATGAATCAATAAAATTTAATCATTGTGAGGAAAAATAATCCCCACATGACTTAGAGCTATTTTTCATAGTTCATGATTTATAAGTATAGAGGCATTATTTGTTGGGAAAACTTTTTGAGCTCAAAATAGATAACTTAGGGATTAAATACATATTTACCCAAACCAACCTTAATGATCATCAAAGATGATGGTTATAATTATTGTCATATTATGACTTTAACATTAGCTACATCATAGATAAGTAAATTAGAGTTAAAAATGCCCTTAGTTTTAGAAGGCACATTGCATCTTTATATACTATCAAGAGTACCTTCAAGATTATGTAGTGAAATTCTCCTTAAAAGATGAATTCTATGAACAAGTAAATAAATCTTTATCATAGGAGTCACAAGATCCTAGATATAAAGGATTTAAAATTGAGAATCATGGAATTTTAAGATACAATGGAAGGATCTATGTGCCTAATAGAGAAAATTTGAGGATTACCATGTTGAAGGAGTTACATAATGTTCAATATTCAAGACATCTTGGTTTAACTAAGCTCAATATTGTATTTATAAAAATTTATTAGTAAATATACAATAAATTTTGTGTCAAGATGATTATAATGTCAGTGAATCAAAGCTAAACACATGCATCCTACTATGTTGTTGTACCCACATTCCATACTAGAATGGAAGTGACAAGTCATTAGTATGGACTTTATCCAAGGTTTTCCTATGTCAAGGAATCATCATGATATGATATTGGCGGTTGTTGATAAACTCACCAAAGTATCAAGCTTTATTCCAATTAATGTGTCAGATAATGGCAATGTTTAAAAAAGGTTTTTAAAGTAAGTGTATAGATTACATGGGTTTCAAAAAATATCATTTCAGACAGGGACCCTAGGATGACCTCAAGGTTTAAACCAACTCTAAATACAAAATTAGGTACATAACTAAAATTTAGCACAAGTTACCATCTATAAACATATGGGAAAACTAAAAGAGTAAATCAGATCTTGCAGGATGTTTTAAGGATGTATTACATTGACTAGAAATAAAGATGACAAGAATACCCACCATTGGTTGAATTTTATTATAACAAGTCATTTCAATCGCCATTGAAGATGGCTCCTTTGGAAGCATTGTATGGTATAATGTGTAGGAAAACCAATAAATAGGGATAAAATATAAGATATAATGGTCTTTGGACCTCATATTCTTGTTGAAATGGAATAACAGGTGAGGCTAATAAGGAAAATATTAGTTGAAGACAATGACATGTAGAAAAGTTATGCTCATATAAAAAGGATAGCAAGGTAGTTATCATTTGGATATAAGGTTTTTCTATGATTAATACCCCAAAAGAGTTTTATTAAGTGTAGGAAATTAGTAAAATTATCACTAAGATATGTAGGACCCTTTGAGGTTATAAATTGAATATATCTTGTAGTGTGTAGACTAACTTTGCCACCAACTTTAACACAAATTCATAATGCTTTTATTGTATCTTATCTTAATAAATATATATTTGACCCTTCACATGTATTAGATTATAATGCATTACAAGTTCTAGGGGTGGTCATAGTAAAACTAATCAAAATAATTGATACACATAAGCTTAGGTTATGTAACAAGGAAGTATCATAACTAAAGTCCAATGGGACTAATATTTTAAAGATAATTCCACATGGGAATATTATGAGGAATACTATAGGCTATTTCCTCATCTATTTGAATAATTTTCTATTAACCATTATTATTTATTTTCAAAACTTATGTTTAAAATAAAATTCATCAAGATGATGACTTATTTTAGAGGAGAAGTATGTTACATCTCATCCTACTCTTGAAAGACTACATTAGTATTAGGGAATAAAGTAAACTAATGATTAATATTCTTCTAATTTTGATGATATATCTTGACATCTATGTTGTTTGATTTGATATATGTTGTGTTTTATTTCATAATGTATTATGATTAAAGGAACTTGTACATGTATCTAGATATATTATATTTTAATCCATTATAATATTATGTGGAAATGATTAAATTTATACATTTCATTTGTCATATAATAATTTAATTGATGTATATAGAATCTGAGTATTTTATTATTTTTTTGCAAGGTCAGACTAACTAACATTTTGTTTGACCAAGGTTATTATAGGATTATCGCACCCTCATAGAGTGGAATATAGGGAGAGTATAATAAGGGAGGGGGATTCATATATCATCATTTAGGATAAAAACTTAAAACCAAACCCACAAACACACACTCACACTTTTGTATGTTGTGCCGAATTAGTATTGAGGGATGTGCTAAAAGATTATGTTTACTATCAATTACTATGATTAATAATTCATACCTTGCATTAATTATGGTTTAAATACTTTCTAAGAAATAACTAGTTTGGAAATGGATGTTCTTGATATAAATTTGAAGATTCTATGGACAATAAAAACATAAATAATAATAATAATAATAATAATAATAATAATTATTATTATTATTATTATTATTATTATTATTATTATTCACTTAATTTAATTTGGATAATGATACATATAAATAGGCCATTACATCTCCTATAAACTAAGAGTCCTATTAAAGATCTTATAATAACTCTTCCAATATAACTTAGTTGTTCTAATAATTCATAACACACTATTTAACCATAAGTATAATTATGTGATTTGTTATCACGAATCACTCACTAACTATTTTTTTATTATAACTCATCACACAAATATATTATCTTATCATAGATAATATAATAATCACATGTGTACACTACTAATTACTAACATTCACCCCCTTGGTGTGAACATGGGGAAAAATTTATCTTATAATATAACTATTGACTCTCCTTGATCATGATCTCGATGGTTTTATTTTTTAGGAAATACAAAAACCTCTAGAGTGGTTTTACAAGTGGTTTAATAATAAACACAACATGATGGTTTTATAAGTGGCTAGACAAATACCATAACATGATGGTTTTCCAAGGACAACCAACAACCTAAATATTGTAAACATATAAAATTAGTCACCAATGGCTTCATATCAGACTTTGGATCAATTCTTACCAAACTTTGAACATCTAGCCTAAGAATTTCTAAATATCTCAAATTTGATTTCATAACATGCAATTAAATAAATTTGGCCCAAAAATAAATTAAATAGAGAAAATGCCCAAATCAATTAAATCAAAACTTGAAAAATTTTCAAAACCCTAAAAGGGATTAATTAACATAAAAATACTATTCAAATCCTAATTGAATTATTATTTGAGAAATTAAATGAATTATCAAAAAGAAAACTTTAAAATCAAAGAATATCTTAGGAAGTAATCATTACCTTTTATGAGTTGTCCAAAGTCCAAAATATCTCAAAGCACACCTATTACATGCTCATCATGAGGTTTAGACACCATTTAAATCTAATGGGGTTAATTAAGTAAACCTAGGTTAGGATTTAAACCAATTTAAGCCCTTTGTTAAACCTACAAATACAAGTATTTACCTCTCTATTTAGAGAGCTTGGATATAGTAATGTTATAATGCAAGTTTTATGACAAGAGTGAAAACTATAGAGTTATAATGAAAAAATTGATCCAATCCAAGACATTTCAAGCCATATCAAAGACAAATCATAAGCTACCCATGGTGCCAAGATGATATGGTGATAGCCAAGCCCCATTGATGAAGACTTCTTGAGCATAATTTGAGCAAGCCAAATGAAGAAACCTCTTAGAGCATTCTAAGAATTGTGTGAGTTCTTTCCATTTTTAGTTGTGATTTATTCATTTGTGTTTCTTCACCATGATCCCCCCTTTGATCTAGGAAATATAGAGTTATGCTTGTTAGTGTGTTTGTTTTCATTTTGATTGAATTTCATTGTGAAGCTAACATATGATCTCACCACCCTTAGTAGATTATTTGATCATAAATGACACACTTGGTGGGACCATGAACACACACATACCAAAGAGATGAATATGTAAGTCAAAAACTAAGAAATGGATGCTTGAATCTCTTTAAAAATTCATTTCTAACCTTATTTTGGTTATATTCTAATTTATTTATATTTCTTGGACCTACATAGATACTAGTGATGATTAGGTGTAAATGGCATTAGTTTGGCCTAAACTAACCATGGTTCTATTCGTCTAACCCTAATTCTTTATAAATAGTTGATAGTTAGATTAAAAGGAAAAAAACATTCATAAATATTGCATTTTGATTCTTTATATTAGTCCTTTTCATGATTTCTAGGTTTTAAAGGCATTTAAACTCCTTGACTAAATTTTACCTTATAGTTTTTCTTGATATTTATGCTAACCAAGGCCTAAATTAATGTGGTTATCTTTTATGGTTTTACCTTCAGGTCTATAGGTGATCAATGATTGTTTTTATTGACTGACATTGATTCTTCATGAATAGCATTAGTTCTCTCATAAATCGACCTATGATTCTTGTCTTGAACTAGCATCGGTCATCTCTGACTAACTACAATCACTATGTCAAAAAAATAAAACCTAAGAGCTAAATTTAAAATATCATTTGTCCATCCAAAAAAATTCTTCAAATTAGGATGTTATTATCTAATAATTAAAGGTTATGGATATGATTTGGAATACCAATTTGCTTATTTATCCTAATCAAACATTTTGTTTTGGCCTTTTAAAAGGAATTAGTTAAAATATTACACATTTCAATTTGGGTCCTAAAATGAACAAGTTAGATTTTGAACATTTAGACACAGGTGTTTAAAATGAATTAGTATGGCTAAGTCTTATAAACACTTCATTGTTGGTGTTTAAAATAATTCTTAAGTATTAAACACTTACTTTTTGGTCTTTAAAAATGAACTTATGCTAAATATTACACATTTAGACTTTTGGGATTAAAAAACCATAGACTCTTTTACTAAAATTTGTTTTTGTGTAATCATTTCAATATTTCATACTTAAACCAAGGGACCAAGTAAAGAACATCATCATATTTCAATTTGGTGCCTAAAATCAAACTTCACTCGTACTTGTTTGTAAATTATTTGTTGAATGTTTCTTTCACAAAAAGAATAACACATGTATATACTCCCCCATCCCTTATAAGGAACTTGTGGGATCAAAAGTTTCTTTTCATTGCATTTAATACCTATTACAAGGTGTAGAAATAAATTTTCCTAGGCTCTCCCCAAACTTGCATGGTATTGGCTGATTTAAAAGCAACCCTAAAATATTTCTACATAGTCTTTATTTTTATGCATTTTGGATTAAGAAGGGGATGTTATTACCTTTCATGGGTTATCTAGGGAATCATTAACCTGGGGCTTCATCTCCTGGTAGTGTTTCAACCATGCTCCATGATAGGGTATACAAAGAAAAAAATGCATACTACTAGAGTTAAGGGGTTGAGTAGCTAACCTCTCATTCAGTAATGAAGGCCAGAGTTAGGTTTGGTTAACCAAGGGATACCAATAAGAATTCTAATGATGTTATCATCTTACAAAAGAATAGACCCTTGCATGATAAATTGATTGGTATGAACTCAATTGATGTGATGTTTTTCTTGTGTTAGCCACACTTGGTATCAATCTAGATGGTTATAACTTTATGTTTTAGTCATCCCCACTTTTCCAAACCTTGATAGGATTTTGGATGGTGTTGAAGTACTCTATCAGTTATTATCACTATCTTACCTTAGGGGATTTCATAAGAATTATATTCAATCAGGAATAGTTTTCACATTACATCACATAAGAATAAATTATTCTCAATTATATCCACTATTTTTTATCATTTCCACTCATTCTCGAACAACATAAAAAACTACCACTGTCACTAAAAGTTTCCCTTAAATTTAGATAATTTGGTGAAAAATAGAAATGGAATATTGGTATTATATCCCACCCTAGAATGTGAAATTCATATTTATTTATCAAACTAGGAACACATTGAAGAAAAACATACTACAATAGAGAAGCAAACACACTACTAAAAAACATGTCACAATATCATAGCATAGCCCCATAGTTTGTGATTGATGAGAGGACACTAAAAGTACTCCAACCTCTATTTTTACTCAATCCTCAAAAAAAAATTAGGTCTTCACAATTGGATTATTTCCTTTCAAGTTCCTTATATATTCTCTTGTAATTAATCATTGATATTTGCGAGGTTGAGCTTCCTCAGGTTCATCATCTACCTCATATACTACTTATAAATTTTCATGAATTCTATTTTTATAAAAAATTACATCAAATATAATGTTATTGAATCCAATGTATTCAATATTATATTGTAGGGCAAAATAAAATCTAGAATAATGGAAAAACATAACCAAAAGGTGTCAAAATCCACCAATTATGCACCCAAGTACAAAATGTATTAAATAAATGATTATATGATACACTAAAATGACTCCAATTTATTTATTTTGGAAAAATTAATGATCAATGACTCTTTAATATAATGGAAACATGACATAAGAAAAACTTGTTAATGGACTTATAAAAATTAATCAAAATATTAATTTTTAGAAGAAGACAAAATAAATAACTATTGACTCAAAAATGAATAACAACTCTTACGAAAAAAATATATGTATTCAAACTTGACCAAAGATAAAATTAAAAAAACCTAAAATAAATTTTGATGGAAAATAAAATGACTAAAATACCACTTATGAAAAGAATAAAGCGTTGGGCTTGGTAAATAGTGGTCTTCAAGGGTTAAAATTATGGGTTTATATTGTGGTAAAAATGTGTTGATCCAGTAGGTGATTGAAAAATCATAAAAAATTTACATGTTGGTCATGAGGAATGTCGATGCTAAGAAAGTGAGATATAGTTAGGTATTTGATTAGTTTATTCAATGTTACAAACATTTGTTTTACTTCAGCTTGGTAAATACATGGTGGAACTCACATCTAAGATTACTCCATAATGTCTTATGCTTTAAGGAACATTGAAATATCTTATAATAGAAGATATTATATTGAAATATGATAGGCATAATATCAATGGCCATGAATTATAACTATTTAAAAAAAAAAAGTCACTGCATGAATTTGATAACACCATAGTAAAAATCCATTTGTATCTATATGCTAGAAATTTTACTAGTGAATCTACATGCAAGCTACACTAGTATAATTGCATTAGGTTTACTAATATAAGTAGTGTTCAAGACATATGAGTTGAAAATTTTAAACATAATTCATGATCAAGTAAGCATTCAAGGAGCACTCATGAACTAGATACATGTAAACATAGGACAAGCCAATAATGTAGTCACAAAAAAATTATATTTGCATAATGTAAAAAGTGCATGGATAATACGAAGGAAGGTTGTACAAATAATGGTGAGGGAAATTTCTATGGACACATGAAGTGGACTATAAATAAATCAATAAAAACTACAAACTCCATACAAATCATAGAATACCCATCAATAGAGGCATGAAAAATGAAATGGTTGCCCCTTACAAGTACACTAAACATGCATCATAGGCACAAAGATAATAGTGATTTGATACCAATGATATAAATTATAAGAGTTTATGCACAATAAAAAACATAAATAATAATAATAATAATAATAATAATAATAATAATAATAATAATAATTAACAAATATAAATAGGCCATTACATATCCTATAAACTAGGATGCCTATTAAATATCCTATAAAAACTCGTTAAATATTTTTCTAAAAACTTGTAACAAACTCTTCAATAATAAGTCAACTTACATGATTTACTATCACTGATTACTCACTAACTATTACATTATATGAGTTGTTATTACAACTTATCACACCACTATGTTGTACTCAACATACCACACTCTTGAATTTTTTTAATAAGAGCCCATTGCAAGTCTAAAAAGCCTAGTCCGTATTTAAAATCCCTTTTCATTGGTAGTCATGTAAAAATACTTATCAAGGTTGGAGATCTAAAAGTTTTTATTTCCCATGCTGATGGTTATTTTTAAGCATGATACTCTATATAAATACAATTTCTATTTTCTCCATGTCAATGTTCTATTAACACCCATGTTTTGACTTATTTAGGAAAAATATTAATGGATTTTATAGGTTATTACATGTATGCAGGTTTTTTGAATCTATAGGGAAGTTATATATGCTGAATCCTAAGTCTTTTGGTTCTTCATAAATTTTGTCTTCATAGATTTTATCTTCACAAATTTTATATTTGTAGATTTTATTTTTATTACTTTTGGTCATCATGAATTTTTTGCATCGTGTGCTTTGGAATTTTTCATCTTTTATCTTCATGAATTAAAAAATTGTAAAACTAAGATTTTGATAAAAGCTACGACATGTAAAAGATTAGAATATTGACATTTTGTGCATTTGATGTGTCACATAGTATTTCTTGATGAAATTGGACAAAATTCTTGACACATAACCTTTGATATTGTGTCATGTGTCAAAATAAAATAACAACCAAGTAACATGTGTTTGGGGATGATAGCATGTCTATTTTTTGAATGTATGAAATTCTATATGACATACTAGCTAAATTGAAATGCCAAATTTGAATCAAACAAGCAAAGTAAACTTGAAGTCATTAGAAATTTATGGTACATGAACTAGAATTAATTAAAACATATTTGAGCTATATGATTTAATCCTAAAGAGACATTTCATTTAATTAAAACATGTTGTGTGTCACAATAAACTAACAACCAAATAACATGTGTTTGGGGATGATAGCATGTCTATTTTTTAAATGTATGAAATTCTACGTGACATACTAGCTGAATTAAAATGCCAAATTTGAATCAAACAAGAAAAGTAAACTTGAAGTCATTGGACATTTATGGTACATGAGATATAATTAATTAAAACATATGTGGATAACTGAGGTAAAGATTTTATTTAATTAATTATATCTCATTATGACATACTAGCTAGATTGAATCCTAAAGAGACATTTCATTTATACATTACCCAAGATACCTAGATAACTTACATTCTATAGAGAAATTAAAGCTCTAGTTTCTACATTTAACTATTAATTCATTTTGGTGATTAATTAATTTAGTGATCACATGAATTATATAGGTAAACTAGATATTTAATGCATTCTAAGGGACTCAAAGGGAAAGTAGTGATATAAATAGATAACTCAGGTGATATCCCTATCATTATTTTTTCTATTATTATATTAATTTCTGTGAGTACTATTCTTGTTTCTTCCCAAGTATTGATATGAACTCCTAAGGATAATAAGGTTCATTTCAAGACAATAACATGAGTTTATATGTTAGATAAAAGTGTACAATCAAATATTCAATACATATAACTATGGGTTCCTATCCCAAATTAAACCACAACTCATGTAACTTCAATAATCCCATCCATTAGAGATGGAAAGAAAATAACTTTCATTGTGCATCCCATGCCTCAGTTTGGCAACCTGGACTAGCAAAAAAATATTTTTCTATCTTTACTAGACCCACTCTATGCGAAAGAATTGATGTTATCCTCAAAATATGTTTTGTCAAAATATCCTACCCAAGATACTTAGTTGATTGATGTAGGGGAGTTAGTAATTCCCTAATGGAAGGTAGATTTGAAATCCCATGCAAGCCAAAGACCAGATCTGATGATTACTAAGCTTATTTATGAGTTATTTTTTTGATAACTCAATAGGAATAATATAGAGGGTTAAAAAAAGGAAAATATAAGATGAATATAGTAGGGGATTAATCCTTGAGGAGAGATAAGATGTATTTTCCATGTTTAAGAGGAAGAATAGGATAACTAGGGAGTCTCCTTACAATGATAATTTTTAGCTTATTGAGGGACACATACCAAAGCCTTGCTAGAAGTTTACAAAGGAAATGAACAAGATAGGGAAGAGATTAAATAGGAGATAGGTCAAGTTCTATATAAATATTAAATTATTTGAGTTCCCCAAGAAATATAATATGATGTCCCTAAAGTATCCCTTAGGCTATACAACATTTTGGACACCATCAACACAATGAAAATTGAGATGTTTCCCCATTTGATTGAGACATCTAAATTATTTAATTATTTGAAAGATGATGAAAATAAATTGAATTATTATAACTTATACTACCAATAATACCTTCATCCATCTATATTTGATGACTCCTTTAGAGGCCAAAAATTCTCTTAATTTGGTGGTCATCATGACCCAAAAATCTAAATAGTGGGTATATAGTGTACAAGATTTAGTTATAAAGTTGATTGGCCATGAGAAATGGGTTATATATATTTTTAAATAATTAAAGTTGTCTCAAGTCAGAGACATTTCAATAAATTTAATACATAGGGTGAGTTTTCATAAGCTACTCTAGTAAACATCTATAAATTTCAAATAGGAACTTCATGGGTGTACACTAGAAGAGATTGATCAGGAAATTAGCTTCACCAGGAAGAAGATAACTGAGGTAAATATTTTATAGGTGGATTTCATAAATACAAAATTAGATCACATATGCCTATTGTGTGAGTTTTGTAGAGTGCACAAGTTATCCCTTCTAAATATGGACCTAATCAAGCCTCAATCTGATTGGATACACAAGTGTTATCATGACAGAATGGAAAAGTTGCAAGCCATAGAGGGAATGTTGAGTTAAACTATGACTAATAATTATACTCCATCAATAATTAGTGTTTAACCCTCAAAAATACAAACCCCAATGATGATTAAACCTTGGTTTCTTGAATTTGAATCATATACATTATTTGTGTGAGAGTTATTAAATGCAATTGAGGTTTCCATATATCTATATGTTATTAACGTTACATGTAAAATTTAACTATAGAGACTTTTAAAATATACGTAGTGCATGTTTTTGTAAATGCGTATCTTATTATAGAGATACAATTTTGATCATATCTAATTTTACATGTGAGTCTACATTTAATTATAACTCTAGTTCTGATTATTATGATGCAATTCTCACTCTATGCATGATTTAGAGGATGAGGTGACCCCTTCTCCAAATCTATATATACGTAAGTTTCCCATTTCAAGAGGGGGGTTGGAATTTCATCAATACATGAATAGATATTTTGATTATCACATGACTATGTTAATGATTTTCTACTTCAATTAGGTGTGATTAACTATATTTATTTTTCTAATTGGTTGATTTAGTAATTTAAAATGTGCAAACACTACTTAGGATTCCTTGTTTTTATTAGTGATGTATGATGATATAAGATGTGCAATAAATATTTTATGATTAGTAAACATCATTTATTATATGAAAAAGGGTTGACTATTTCATTTTTCTAAGTGTGTGGAAGTGTCTTCCATAATATAGATTTCTAAGAGTGTGAAATAGCTACCTTAGATACCTCTCTCATTTGAGTTATAATATTTTGTTATAAGGTTGTGTTATAGATACTATAAATAGGAGCAACCTTTAGCTAATATATTAGAGTTTACTATATTATTTACCTTCAAAATCCCACATTATGTTTGTATATGTGTGATAAATAGCTACTAGCTACAAACATTAGTTAGAAGATACTTGTCCATGTAGGAAATCAACCTTAAAGTAATCCTTTTTTTATCACGGAGCCATATTTTCTGCTCTACTTTCCCCTTTCTAGAGTTTATTTTAAGACCAACCCATCATAGTTTAGACAATCACCCATCAAACCCAAATATGATTTTAATCTTCTTTTATGAATCCATCCATCCATACATATTTGGATAATAACCTACATGTCCAAACTGACTATCCCACCACCCATCTATGTTAACCCATACTTTCAACTCATACCCTAGAGTGGACTTTACCTCCATTGATATACCAAAACATTAGAGGATACCTCATTAAAAAATTAGGTGTGCATAAAAATTGCATCAAACTTATATTTCTAGCACTAAAAGTAGGGACACACTCTATGTGTCAATCCCTATACGAGGTTATCCTTTATGTTTGTGTTACATTAGAGAGAACTAGGAGAATAAGTAGGTTTAGGGCCTAAGATAATATTTTGGTGTCACCCTTGTCAACCCACCAAAGGTGTATAGATGCACTAATTATTCCCATGATAACCTAGGATAGGATTCCTTATACAATAAAATTCATTCAATACAATAATTAACTTATGGCTCACCCTTGGTTAGTTGGGTCTATTATTGTTTTTCTCAAAAATATACATAATTTACCATGGAATATTAGTAAGTACCTATGATATTTATCCCTTTCAAGAGGGAGAATAATAGCAGAGCATAAAAATTCTTTCAAGGCTACCTTAATATTGATGAATATGTTGTATGTAAGATTTTCCCATTCACATTACAAGATGTTGCTTATAATTAGTTTCTCAACTTGTCAGAGAATTCAAATACTTCATGTAAATCATGTCAAATCACCTTTCTTGCTCAATTTTGGTAGGTTACTAGCACAATTCTTGTGTATAAACACTTCACTAGTATGAATAGATAACCTAATGAACCAATCCATGATTTCAACATGAGTTTACAAAAGATGTATACTTGGATGAGCACTATATATAAACTAGAAGAGGCATTGTCACTATAAATATACAAGAATTCCTTGGATCTAATCACTGTAGTATTTATATGGAGGGTTACTACTACTAATACTCTAGCTTTATATTATAAAAATCAATCAAAATTGATAAGATATTTAATCCTCACATGCTAAGATTTCATAGCCTTAATGTTGTTTTCCTAACTCTGAATCCAATGCTTCATGTGAAACAAAATTTTATTGCATTTAATTAGAATAAATTCTATTTTCTACATCCTAAGATGTAGTTAACAAAAAATTAGAATCATGGTTTCATGAATAATTAGGCACATATGAATGGTCATAAATACGTTTAGTATTTAATCCCAATCAACATAGTATCCATTCAAAGTGTATATTCTACCAAGGTAGAATTGGATTCTATACAAATAATGGATCAAAGGTTAATTAATGAATTAATGAACATGAAAAATAAGATGGATACTACTATATGATAAAAAAATAATCATAATTTTAGGTTCTCAAGATATAACAAACCTTTCAACAAGTCTAAAAATAATATGGAATGACAACACATTATTAAGATTATAGATATCAACATAATAGAGACATCCTTGATTAATTAGTGTAGGGTTCACAAAACCTCACATCATGGTGAAATTTAATATGTTGAGTTTTGTGCAACATTTGAAATCTTCCAAAGAGAAATGGTGGGGTAGGATTTAATGAATAATACATCATAACCATCCAAGCTCCCAGTTCCTCAATCATAGTTATGGTATTTGAAACTTACGAGTTTATTTTTTCCAAGAAAAGATGATAATGAACTAGAGGATAATTTGGATGAGATCCACACTTTCCAATAATTTTTAGTAATTACAATTTTAGGAACAAGTCATCATTCACCACATCTACTCCTCTAGAAAACATGATTATCTCCTTAAATCCAAAGGCTAATAAAAATCCACCTCCTTCAAAAGGGAATGATTAACCCCTGAACATGGAAACCTAGGTTAAAGGAGGAGAAAACATTATGTAAGACATGAATAAAAAAATAAAAAATAACTCTTCATGAGTTGGCCTAGATTATATAATATAAGGAGATCTTGTGAAATTCTATTACACGTAAACCTATTGTAGACAAGCCAAAGGCCATTCATAAAAATGCTATATACAAAATTAAGCTAGAGGTTCCTCCCTTATTGTTAACTATTAGAGAATTTAGAAATAATATACATAAATACTTAGTCAATTTTGGATCTTTAGATACTATGATGATAACATCCATATGTCAAAATCTCGGGTTGACTTCAAGCCTATCTAAGAGGATGGTTTCATAATTATATAATAAAATAGTTCCCATGGTTATATAATTGAAAAACATATGTATTTAGGTTGCATTTGAGCCATGTGTATAGATTACTATAGATATACTTATGGTAGATATCCCAAAAGGATATGTATTTCTACTAAGTAGGGATTGGTTAAAAACACTAAATAAATATGTGGTGACAAACTTCTCCCACAAATGATTTCCATGGAGAATAGTTTCAAATAAAATTTTAATCATTCAAGAGCCTAGGATGAATCATCCCATCATAGAATAAAATGCCAAGAATGAATAGGTTATTTTTTAAATTTACTAATATTTGGGTTTACACATTCACCATGAAGTATGAAATTCTAGACCAATAATTTCATGGACCTTTCATTTTAATAGAGTGAGATCTAAATAATTTTTTAGGGTTGGTGTCAAACTTATTGACCCATAAGGTAATAAGTACTTATCAAAGTATATATTTCAATTCCCTTGAATAAATAATATAGTAAAGTATGAATCACTCATTTTGGGACTACAGTTCATGCTCAAGCACAATGTCAAGAAGATATTTATACATGGATATTCATAACTAGTGATTAATCAGGTCAAGAATAAGTACCATTGAATTTTTTCATATCTCAAAAGGTACAATCATAGGTCCTAGGATATGATTGAATCATTTTAGGCATTTAATATAGTGGAAATTCTTAGATAACATAACCAATCAGTTGATTCATTAGTAACTTCACATACCAATTTGGCACCATTACAAGAATCCAAGGTATAGATATTTTATACAGATCTCATACCTCACCCATCAGTTCCTAAAATGTGGATAAATTCCAAGTGTTTGATGATGATCATTAGATCATCTACTTATTAACTAGTCTAGGATAGTTTGAATCTCAAATTGTTGATGGTAAATATTCTAGGTATTTAGGATAGGGTGAATTAGGGGAAGAAGAAGATGTTCAACTCAAGGAAAATCATCTCCATTTAGGAATGGTTTCCCTAGAAAGAAAATTTGATATAGATATAAAAGATTAGGATAAGATACAACCCACAACTAATGAATTTGAGTTCAATAGAGAAAACCTAGGGTATGAGAATAGTCCATGATATGTCAATATTAGTCTCAACTATACTCAAGAATAAAATTAAAGGGTAAAATATATCTTCACTCAGTATAAATATGTGATTGCATGGATTTATGAAGACTTGAAGTTTTTCACCCCAAGAGTAATCACCTATACAATACCATAAACCATAAACCATTTAGGCAAACTCAAAGGCCAATCAATACCATCTTGGAACCTCTTATCTATAAGGAATTGAAAAAACTATTAAGTGCTAGGATAGTGTTCCCCATCAGGGATTCAACCTAGGTTTCCAATTTGGTATCAGTCATGAAGAAGAATGGGGAAATTAGATGGTGTCAACTTTAGGAATATAAACAAAGGTTATATAAATAAAAATACCCTCTACCTTATCTAAATGAGGTAATATAGGTAGTAATTGGATCTAAAATAATGTATTTCTTAGATGGGTTCTCAAGTTATAACTAGGTATTTGTGGAATATGATGATATGATAAATATTGCATTTACTAAAACTTGGGGTACATATGCATATAAAAGAATGCCATTTGATCTAATCAACATAATATATACTTTTAAATGAGCTATGGATCATGCATTGAAATATTTATAGGTAATGCATAATCATTTTAATGGATGATCTCATTATTTTCTCAAGGAATATAACTAATCACGTAAGACATATATAGTCAATTTTTGAAAGATGTTGAAAGTTTGACATCTCACTCAACTCTAAAAAAAGAATATTATATATTATTGAAGGCAAAGTGTTAGGAAATTTCATCACCAAGGATGGGATCACCATTGATCTAGAACATATTTAGGGGATCTCAAGGGTAACACTCCTAAGTAGTAAAAAGGAGCTTAATTCCTTATTTGATAAAATTAATTTTGTGAGGAAATTTATATCTAATTTTACATAGATTTTTAGGCCCATGAATGAAATTATAAAACAATATGTCAAGGTTTAATGGACACCATAAGCTCTAAAGTCTTTCCAAAACATCAAATATGCCATTACCTTGTCCCTAGTGTTGATCTATCCCGAATTCAACAAATATTTCTTCTTATATTCATTTGATTTAGAGCATATAATCATTATTGTGCTTACCCAAAAAAAGGATGAAAATTATCACCCTATTGCATTCATGAGCAAAAATCTAAAAGAGACATAGCTTAAAAACTCTATGATTGAAAATAAGATTTATGATCTTGTCAAAGCAGTAAAGAAATTTTAGCATTCCATCTTAAGGAATAAAAATATTGATATCATATTAGATCTAGCTATTAAGCTCACTCTAGAACATAATGAGTTAGGATAAATTAGAGGCAAATGGATGGAAAATTTGTAGAAATTTGACATAAAAATTAGGCTTTCTAAGAATATTAGAGGATAAGGCATCATTTAGCTTATGACTAACCCTGATCCCTACATCACCACTAAGGAGGATCTTGAAACCCAAGTATCTATAATATATTTGTATGCTAACATAGTTTATTATTTACTCATAGGTACTTTTCCTATTGAACTCACCATTGAACAAAAAAGAGCCTTAAGTCTCAAGATTGCTCATTACATTATTATAAGGGGATTATTTAAATAATAAATTATGGAGTTATCTATTTAATATGCATTTCATAATAATATCAATAAATCATGGAGAATTTGCATCAAAATATAGGTGGTGGTCATCCATCTCGAAACACCACAACATATAAGATTCTCAAGATGGGATATTATTGGCCAACAGTCTTCAATTATGAACACAACCATGTGAGAAAATGCCATGAATGCCAAGTATTTATAAAAAGAGAAATATATGAAATGAAGCCATTAAAAATTGTGATTGAGTTAAGACTATTTGATTAGCAGGGTTTAGACTTCATCAACATTATCAATCTAAATTCCTCAGTTGGCCATAAGTTTTTGCTTATAGCCATAAAGTATTGCACTAGATGGAATGAAGTGGTAGTAATAATAAATTATAGATCACATGATGAAATATATTTTATCAAGGATAATATCATAATAAGATTTGGTAATCCCATCTCACTAGTTTGTGATAATGGTTTAGCATTTCAATAAATTGAGTTTACTAAATGGGTCCATACCAACCAAATCATCATCAGATAATCATATAACCACTACTCATAGGGAAATAAATTAGCTAAATTGACAAATAAAAGTCTAATAAATGCCATCAAGAAGTCATATGTAGATAAATTGATATAATGGCATCATTTTATAAATTATGCATTATGGGTGGATCATACAAGATACAATAAAGCCCTTAAGGCTTCTCCATATAGGCTAGTGTATGGATTCCAACCAATATTCCAAATTATGCTCAAACTACCAAAATATTAGTTCATATAGGAATATATGGAGCCAAATAAGAAAGTATAGTCTCGACTATTGGATATAATAGAGATGGAAGATTTAAGTACATAAAATTTACACAACTTTAGTGAGCATTAGGATCTAGTCAAAAGATGGTTTGATGAAAGATAAAAACCTAAAGCATTTAGAATATATAATCTAGTGGTTTTATGAGACAAAGCCCATGAAAATAAAATAAAACATGACAAATTCACCCCAAATGGATCAATCCTTATCAGATATCATAGATCTTGGTCAATAATGTTTTTCATTTAAAGGATCTTCAAGGTAAGGAGTTAGCATATCTAGTTAATGGGTAGTTCTTGAAGCACTACTTCATGGATGTACCATTTGGACATGAATTTGAATGAAAATGAGTGACTTTGTAGAGTTAGGATTAGATTAGGCTTATTTATTTCTTATTTATATTTATCATTTGATTTCATTAGATTAGTTTCCATGCTTTATAGATTAGTTTTTCCTTATTTTTAACATTTTATTTCCATAGATTAATTGATAATTTTCAAGAATAGATGTCTTTTGTTTAATGACAATATGATCAACTTATATTGGTATAACTAAGCTAAAATCTAGTTCAGTATGATTTTCATGAAATTTTAAGTTTTCACACATATCTACAAGGAAGAATAGGTATGGGAAAAGTATCAATAGAACACACAACTGGTTTGTCCATAGGTTTTAAACCTTTGTGTTTGAGGTTTTCAAAATTTAGGGATGCAATTAAAATTGAAATATGATTATATCACAATTGAATACTTTTATCAAGTATGAAAAATATACTTTCACTACTTCATTCAAATTTAGAAAGTCTTTTCATTTCCTTGGATCAAACACATTTCACACATATATATTTGTTTGAGGTAAAAACCATTGATGTAGATAGGGATGGTTGCTCATATATACACTGAATCATAGTGGTTCCCTACCCCATTATTCCATTTATAATATAAAATAAGAAGGATCAATGCATCTTAAGGATTGATCAATAAATACAAAAGAAAATATAGAAATGATCAAAGACTCACATGATGAAATAATATCAATGCATCATGTATCATGTGAACTTAAAAAAGGAGAGAGGGGAGGAATCAAAGGTATCTTTTCTAGGGATATGAACACCTAGATGGTAGTAGAGAAATGCCTAAGTTTCCTTTATTTTTAATATATGCCTTAAAAATTGGAATGAAACCTATAGTTTAGTCCAAGTCTTTACTAAAATATTCAAAACAAGGTTAAAATAACATCACTTCATCACACAAAAATCTAAGGTATGAACAAGGCTAGAATGTTGATTGAAGTCTCTGGAGTCTCTTTTATGTTTCTAGTTTACTTATTCTTTTCTAATATGGTTCATGTTGATTTTTAATTTCTAGCCAAAAAATATGGGTTCTCAAATACTCAGGAGTATTCCCCTTGTAAGTCACCATTTGTTGTACTCAACATACCCCACTCTTGATTTTTTTTGAATAGGGGCCCATTAAAAGTCTAAAATCCTAGTGTAGATTTAAAATCCCTTCTCATTGGTAATCACGTAGAAATACTTTGTAGTGTTTATGATCTCAAAGTTCTTATTTCCCATGTTGATGATTCCTATTAAGCATGATACTCTATAACAATACAATCTTTATTTTCTCCATGACAACATTCTATGAACATCCATTCTGTGACTTAATCAGGATAAAATATTAATGAATTTTAAAGGTTGTTAATTGTATTCAAGTTTTTTGAATCTACATGAAAGTTACAAATAGTGAATCTTAAGTTTTTTGATTCTTCACATATTTTATATTCACTGATTTTGTCTTCATGGATTTTGTATTTGTAGATTTTGTCTTCACAAATTTTTTATTCATAGATTTTTTCTTCACAAATTTTAGTTATCATGAATTTTTCACATCACATGCTTTAGCATTACATTTATTTTGTATTCATGCATTCATGCAAAATTCAAAAAGAATATTTTGACAAAATATGTGACACATAAAAGATGAGAGTCTTTGTATTTTGTGCATCTAAGCTATCATTTGGTCTAGATGGATGAAATTGGATAAAAATTGTGACACCCAACCTTTGAGATCATGACATATGGCACAATTAGATCTAATAAAAAATATCAACCAAACAACATGTGTTTGAGTATGAAAATGTATAATTTTTTTGAATGTATGAAAGTCTTTGTGGTATACAAACAAAAGTGAATTGCCAAATTTGAATCAAACAAGCAAAGTACACTTGAAGCATTGGAAATTGATGACACACAAACTAAAATTAATGTAAACATCCTAAAGATACATCTCATTTATTTATTACCCAAGATATCTAATGAAATTTTATTCTATAGATAACTAAAATCCCTATTTTCTAATTTCACCTATGAATTACTTTTGATGATCAATCAATCATGTGGTCATGTGAATTATATAGCTAAACTAGGTATATAATAGATTCATCATCCAAAAGACTCAAAGGGAAAGTACTAATAGAAATAGATGAATAAGGTGATATCCCTACTATTGTTATTTCTACTATTGGATTAACTTTTATGAGTACTATTCTTGCTACTTCCCAAGTATTGACAGGATTCCCTAAGGATAAGAAGGTTCATTTCAATTAAAAAATAAGACTTTATATTTTGGATAAAAGTGTGCAATCAATTATTTAGTACACATACCTAGGCTTACCTATCCCATATTCCATTTTATCTCATGAAACTTCAATTTTCTCATCCATTAGAGATGGGAAGAAAAAAACTTTTAATATGCATGACATGCATTAGTTTGGCAATCTAGACTAGAAAGAAATTAGTTTTCCATCTTTTCTAGACCTATTCCATGTGGAATAATTGATTTTTTACCTAGAATATGTTTTATAAAAATATCCTACCCAAGATACTCAGTTGGTTGATGCAGGGGAGTTGTAATTCCCTAATGGGTAGGAGAGTTTAAATCATAGGTAAGCCAAAGACCGAATCTAGTGATTACAGAGATTCCCACTGTGATTTCTATTTTTAATAAGTTAATAGAAATGGTCCATAAGGTTAAGAAAAGTAAAATAAAAGGTGAATATGGTAGGGGTTTAATCCTTAAGGAAAGACATGATGTCTTTTCCCTATCTAAGAGGAAGAATAATATAATTAGGGAGTCTCCCTATAATGAATATTTTATAACTTACTTGGAGACTCATATCAAAGCCTTGATATATCTCCACAAAGGAAATATACAAGCTAGGGAAGAGCCTCGATAAAACATAAATCAAGTGCTAGATTAACATAAAATTATTCGAGGTCTATGTTGGCCAAGTTTGGCCCACATAAATAATATTTTACCTACAATTGTTTTGGATAGTTGAACATAGTTCTTGATTTAGTGGGTGCTTAAATAATGAAGAAGAAGATCAAATTTCACGTAAAAAGTTTTTGAAACACTTTAAATAAGCTTAAAGTGTGTTTTATTGATCTTTAAGAAATAAGCCTTTAAATAGGTTTAAATTTGAAAGGAAAAGGATCAATAGGCTCTCATGGAATTTAAAGTATTTAGGAGCATGAATAAAGTTGAACAAAGTCTTATAAGTTCAATGGAATCCTTCTAAAAAGATAATAGTTCCTTGTGTAAGTCTAGAGAGACTAGACTGTCATGGCACATCATGCATAAATAAATGGGTCAGATTGATTATGTATTTAATAAATGTATTTATGGAATTATTTGAGGCCAAAATAACACATATACATGATTCTTTTATTTCCAATATCATCCTCTACAAATTTCATATCTTGATGTTTTTTCTATATCAAGTTATAAAGCTTCAAAGTTAGACTTGTAGAGTGAAACATGCATAGGTAAACCAAGTTTAATATTCATGAAATAAAGTTTTTAATTAAAATTTCTCTAGGGTGAATTCACAAGTGATAAGTATCCAAATCTTAGGAGTTAAGATAAATATCTAATGGTGAGTGGGTAATCTACAGTGTTAGTGGCTTCCAAAGATCTAACAGAGTGTGTGTATAGTACAAAGCATATCAATGATGAGAATCAAGATAAAAGGTTGTCATAAATAATAAGCTACAAATTTTCAATATTTTATGTGCCCTAATGGATATAAAATGGTACATGATGATTGATAGAGACAATGGGTCCAAGATAATTAATTGTGCACATGTAATCATACAAAACAGATCTAACAATGAATGTTGAGTCAAAAGGTCAGTGGATCTTGGAGCTAATGAGAAGATAACAAGTGTCTCAAATACATTAATTTTTTATAATATATATGGCTCATGTGTATTATTATAGAGGTAGATCTATGATGTGCATGAATTCAAAATGTCAAAAGGATGATAGTAGGATCATGTAGGATAAATTTAGAGTTGATAGTTGGCATAATATGAGAGTACAAAATCAAGATTGATGGCCAATAATGAAGGTATAATGTGTCATAATTTAAAATCCTAGATCAATATCGATGGTTGATATCAAAGGGAAAAGTTATGAGACCTCAATTGGAGGTCAAAACATGATCCAAGCTAAACTAGAGTAAATTTTTTAGGGATAAACATCACCATTAAAGCTTAGAAAAGGTATAATAGGTATTTTAGGGACTAATACAAAGATAAAAGATGGACTATTAGTTGTTGAAGCAATACTAAACATATGTGGATCTCATTGAAATATTAACTATATGAAAACTAATAATTTAGATTGGTTTTCAAATATATAGTAAAAATCTATATTCAATTTGGAGTCAGGTAGATGTGTAATCATGGAGAAGTGTCTCATCGGTCAACATGGCCATATTTTCAACAAATAGGTACTTAAAACTAATAAAATTAGACTTAGGCATGGCTCTATCAAGTCCATGGATATAAGGACCTTGTCCTCATAATGAAGCAAGTGAAGATGGCATAGATTCCCAAGATGGAGATATGGTGGTTGAAGAAAGAACTTATAGCATTTAATAGATTTTTAGGGTTACTAAGGGTTTTCATTCATAATTAAGATCATGACTCACCACCTTTGGTAACTATTGTCTTCTAGTGCATTTTTCTCAGCTAATGAGAAGATTTAAGGGCTATTGGGACAAATAAAAGTTAATTTGTCAATAGAGAATTGGTGTTGATTTGATAAAAAAAAGGTGGTAACTCAATTAATGATTGTTTTACTCTTGCTCCTCTTCTCTCACCCTTTACATTTATAATCTCTCTCATATTTTTAGAAGAAAAAATCTCTCTCTATATTCTAAAAGAGAAAAAATTCTTATTTGATAAGGTTAGACCCTATCAAAACTTGTAATAAATACCTCTTAAATTAAATAGAGACTTTCTTTTCCTATATCTTGCTTTTGAACTGTGTTTAGTAAACTTGTACATGATGGCATTGTGAAGCAAAATCTTCTATGCCTAATGTCCTTCTTTCTTGATTATTTTAGGGTGTTTTATAATTAGTTGTAGGTCTACATTTTAATTCTTTTTGTGATTAATGTAAGCTTGGTGTGAGTTTTAGAATTCTTCTTAGCTTCATTCATTGCTTCCTAAACCTAGTGTATGAAATACTTATGTATTTATTTATATTTTGAGATTGTGTGAGATAGTGATATCTTATTCTCCTTTAGTGTATATTTCATGCTTGTGTGAGTTCTCATTTAATTTGGTGCATCACCCTTTTAACCTTCTTAGGATTCCTTTACCCCTTCTCTATCCCTTTTCTTAGTGCAAACATTAGTATAGGTGATCCATAAAGAGGAATTTGACCTTTTATGGACGTTTAACCCCACCATAGGTGACCCAAATCCTAGGGTTATTCACTAGTGTATCTCAATTGGAGTGATCTTGAAGAACCCTCTCCAAGGGTTCAAATTGATGCTACAATAGTTTTTGGCATACCCCATAGGACACATAATTCAAATAGGATTGGTCAAAGTTTGATCAATTGTAGTAGTTCTCTAAGAAATAGCATCTAGTGACTCCAAAAGAATATTCAACATTTTGGAAGCAAAGTAGTGACTACATATCATGCCAAAGATGACTACAGGGTCAAATTCTAGAGTTATTCCCTTTGAATTCATTGAATTTCCTTTAAATTCAGTACAAAGATTAAGATTTCTAATACACACCCATATAAAAGAAACTTTGTTCCTAAGTCAATTTCAAGGCCTACCCTTACAAGATCTTTGTTAAACCCTTTCATTGCCATGATAACCCCTATAGTTTTCCCCTTTGTGGTCTTTAATGGTCAAATTCCTATGGACATCCCTCAATATTATATTATTAGAGTAGAATCTCTTAAAAGTATCCCTTATTTTATTGGAGACCAAGATACAACCCCTTCTAAACACCTCATGGATATAGCCAACTTCTACAACATTCATGATATCAATGAGGAGAATGTGGAAATTAGGTTATTAGCCATCTCTTTAAAAGGTAAAGCCTTAGATTGGTATAGAAGACTTGGTGTTAAATCTATTACATCATGGGACTAATTAGGGGATGTATTGTATAAGAGAATTGAAGATAAGAGTGACCATTTTTCACTTATAGAGTAGTTAACCATAATTAAAAGAGCCCCTCATGAAGTCATGCAAGACTTCAACACAAGGTTTTAAAAAACTTGGGACAAAATCCTAGTCTCTATTAAGCCTACTCCTAATTTTGAATTTATTTATTATTTGAAAGCCCTAAATAGTGACATTGTAGTGATGATTTAGTCCATAGGAGGAAACACATTGCAAAATTCATATGAGGTGGCAATCAAAGCAAAAAATTATCTAGTGCAAAATGGAATGTTTACACCTAGACCATCCATGCCTTTGTTTCCTAAGATCAGACCACCCCTATATTTATTCTTCCCCTTGATGTCATTATTCTTATGCCTAAAATTGATTCTATACCCTCACCTAAGCAAGAAAAGGCTTCCAATAGTGGATCTAGTTATTTCCAAGAATAAAAGAATTTTTAAGAACATAAGAGCATGTTCCAATCTTTAGGAAATGAACTAGTGAATATTAAGAGGAAAAAATATTTCAATAGGCCTTACCAAACCTCATATCAACCTAAAAAATAATCCTATCAATAAAATAGGCCACCTACAAAGTAAAATTCCAAGGCCAACATCAAAATCAAGGACAAGTGTAGCCTAGCTATAATAGATAAACTATATTCCAAATGTTGTAAGCACTTCCAACACCTTAGTTCCTATATAGAATAATGTTGCTCAAGAAGTTTAGGGTAATATGCATTGGAATTAGTCTTTTAGGAAATCCATTATCCTAAATACTAATTTCACTCAAAATTTCAATGATCAATGGTAGTAGGTTGTTAATTATGGGTACAATCAAGATCTTATGGCTCAAATAACAAAGTTACCCATGATGAAAAAACTATATGAGACTAAATGAGGTCTAAGACCTGATCAAGGATCAAGCTATTTGGGTGCTATAATGGTTAATTATGAGTAAGAAGAGTGTCATGCACTCAATCAATAGGCTAGTTTTATTTAGGCACACATTTTAGTGGTTGAAAATACAAGGTTCAAAATAAGGAAAATGGATGGTAATCAAGAAGATGGTAATCAGGAAGTAATCAAAAATATTCCTACCATTAATCCTTCAATATCAAATCCAAATGAACCTACTATTTATTTAGGGGTTCAAATAGCTCCAAGGAATCAACATTATGTGAATGCTTTTATTTCCCAAAACTCATAAATTCAAAGTAAAATTGTGGGTCCCAAAGCAAAACCAAAGGTTGATGGTTCACCCATCAAAATTATTGAATACATGAAAAAGTCCAATGTGAGCATTCCAGTGTGGGACATGATCTCCATGCCTAGTTAGGTAGACATCCTCCAATAATCAATGTTTTTGAAAAACCACCAGTTAAGGAGAATGTGGTTTTCACTAATTAAACTAAAGAACCAAATTAATGGAAACTAGGTAAGGTGTTCAAACCTGCTCCCTTTGAAATTTTAGTAATCATTAATTATTATTTAGTCCATAATTGTTTGGTAGATAATTAGGATAATACCTCAGTAATGCCAAAGTTTATAACAGACCAATTTGGTCTAAAGTATGGACCCTAATCTAAAAGAGTGTTGCAACTTGATTGTTCTTCTACCAATCCATCTAATATCATCATAGACCTCAAATTTACCCTACACGCTTTTCCTAGTGTCTTAGTAGTTTAATATGTGTTGATCCTAGATGTGCTTCCTCATTTTGCCCTATTTCTATCCAAGGAATTCAATGTAAATATTGGTGGTTATCTTTCATCAATTTGGTCATACATGGAATTTAAAATAAGATATGGAACAAATGTATATATTAAGGATGATCCCATTACATAATTATACATATAACCTTATGGGAATATATCATAAACCTCAATTTCCGAATTCTTGATGATGTTGAACATATGTTGGTTAAGAATTAAACACTTACCTTGAGGAGATACTAGACATGTTATCAGATGAAATTTGGAATGATAATCATTTGGTTGATCCCATGGTTAAGAATTAAACACTTACCTTGTAGAGATACTAGACATGTTCTTAGATGAACTTTGGAATGATAATCATTTGGTTGATCGCATGGAAGGAGTTATAGAGAGGAACATGGGTGTCTACTACTTACATGAGGAAAACTAGTACATGACATCCCTCACTAAACCTCTAGATGATCACAATGGATTATAGAAATTGTTATTTGATGGCTCAAGGAGAAAACATGGAGTGGGTGTAAGTGCAATGCTAGTATCCCCCTCCAATGATAAGTATTTATCTTCTTACAAGTTCCAATTTAGTTTCTCTTACAATACATTAGAATATGAGGGTCTTATCCATAGACTTTAATGGGTAAGAGAGGAATCAAATAATTACAAGTTTATGGGGATAGTGAGCTAATAGTGTACTAGGTTAAAGGCTAGAATATCACCAAAAATCCCTTGATGAAGTCTTAAAAAGATAGAGTGTGGGACCTAATTGAGTATTTTGAGGCTTTCAACATCCAAGCAGTGCTAAGGAACCAAAATAGACATGATGATAGGTTGGAAGATGTAAGAGATCAATTTGATATCCTAAATGAGTTAAAAAGGACCAAGGTGCAACCACATGTCAAAGTGGTAGTAATACCATCAGTGCCAGACAATGAATCTCATTGGTAGGTCTTTGAGAATGATAATTAAATTGCCTATTTCTTATAGTAGGAAGTAGAGTTCTCCTCCATGAACCAAGAAAAGTTTTAACATCAATATGAAGAGAAAATAGTTCAATTGAGATCCATTAAACTTCCTAAAGGGATTATCACCCTTGAAGGTATTTTACATGAGGGAAATCATATGAGAAAATACAAGGTAGTTATGTCAGCTGATAAAGAGAACTATGAAAGAGTCCTTATCTTCAAATACAATCTCCTCAATCTTGGAAGGGTAAGCACTAAAGCTAAGAGGCATGATTTTATAAAACTTTGTAAAGAATATGCAGACATCTTTGCTTGGGAATATAGTGACTTGAGAGGCTTTGATCCCGAGCTGGTCCAACACATTATAGAATTATAATCTAATGCCAAGCTTATCAGATAGAAGTAGATTCCTATAAACCCCAAAATTGAAGATCTTATGAGGAAATAATTGACCAAGTTAATTGAATCCAAGATCATATTTCCCATTAAGTACTCCTCATGGGTAGCCAATTTGGTACATGTGAGGAAGAAGAGTGGGGAAATTATATAGTGTGTTGACTTTAGAAATTTGAATAGGGTCTCTTTGAAAGATAACTACCCCTTACCATCTATGGAGAAACTCCTTTAGATAGTTTTTGGTTCAAAATGTTTTTCCCTTTTGGATGGGTATTCAGAATACAACCAATTGCTAGTAAGAGAGGAAGATCAATATAAGATTGACTTCACCACAAAGTGGGACACATATACTTACCAAAAGATACCTTTTGGATTGTCAAATATTGGGACTAATTTCCAAAGAGTCATGGACATGGATTTCCAAGGGTTATTGAATCAGATGATGCTATTTCACTTGGATGACATCATAGTTTTCTCTAAGAAGGCTAGTGAGCACATGAACCATCTAAGTTTGATCTTACAAAGATGTAGAGAATGGGATCTCTTTAAATCCCAAGAAATGTGTGTTTATTATTCATAAATGCAAAATTTTGGGTCACATTATTTCAAAATAAGGACTTATTAGAGGTCTAGATTACACCTTAACTGAGTAAATGATTGTTCAGGTCCTCTACTCAAATCTAATCCAACATGAGAATGACCCTAGGCTGTGAGTTACCTAATATTGGGTTAGAAATCTATGATTTTTAAAAATGATAGATACTATGATGTATCACTTATCTAATTTATACTAAATCCTACTAATTTCTAAGGGAAAAGGGAGAGAAAGATAAATGAAAGGGAAGTCTAAGATAATGTTGGTGATGCACCTAAATTGATTTCTCATCCACTCCATTTGAACTTCTAAAAACACTAATGAGACAAGAAAAATATTGAATATATAACTCCAAATGTTTTTTATGCATTATTATTTCATGTAGAGGTTCACCAAGTGATAAAATACCTTAGGGAAGTGATGGGGATGCTTGGTTCAAGACAATAACCAGTCAATGTATCCACATGCTAGCTTCAATCAAATGACATTAAACACTAAACTTGACTTGCATAATAGGATAAGCTAGTAGATAAATGAGATTAGGAATTTTCAAGGGAGATATTTCTACCACATATGAAAATCAAAATAATATTAACACACTATACTAGAATAATGGAATCTAAAATATTCATCTATTCATCTCAAGAGGTTACAAAGCTTAATATTTGCAGAGTCTAGTCATGCCCAAGAAAGGGATCCATTTTAAGGCTTAAAATAATATATATGTATCAAAATGGGATTGAGAGAGATGATAAAAATGCATGGGAGAATAGAGGAGTCGTTAATGATCAAGAAATGTGATGGTAGTTTAATGATTGTTTTTTGTATGTACACCTTCTTCCAATCATAGCTAATCCTTTATCAATAAGCTAACCTTCATTTTCTATGATAGTCTTTAAGATTTCTCATTGCTGAGAGGTCCACTAGAAGACAAGGGTTTTTTTTTTCATGATGATTCATGACTAAGTATGTTGCATAAAATGTCTTTAAGATATAAATAGAATCAATGTTCCAATTGATTCTCCAACTATCAACTCTCTTTGTTTTAATTCTCCATGACATCTCCACTTGCTTCATTATGAGGGAAAGGTCCTTATATCCTTGGGCCTAAAAAATTCATCACCATGTCTAATTTAAGTAGATAAATATACCTATTCTATTGAGGATATATCCATGTTGAAAAATGAGATATTTTTACATAACTATATATCGACTCCTAATCTTTCTGAGCATAGGTCTTTATTATAGATTGAAAACTAATACAATTTACTAGTTTTCATATATATAATATATTGATACAAACTTATATACTACATATCCTCATTATTGATCTTTATTACGTCTAAGTAGACCAATTATACCTTTTAATTGTACACCAAAAACTCATTATATGCATAGATCTTGTCTAAAGATCAAAGATCATAGTCATGAAATAATACTATAACCCCAAAAGATGGACCCTACACATTCAAATATTTGAACCAAAGGTTCATACTAAGCTTCAATGGCATAAAAGCTTTATTATTAATGACCTTGAATATATAACTATGTCCCATGTTTAATGGATGCTCGACTAAGCTTTAATGGCCACATATGTTTTTGAACCATTTGCTCTAGTTCAACTTGGTTCATGTTTTAAACCCCAATCAAAGTCTCATTAATTTGACCCTTAATTTTAGATGTTGATCTTAATTTTGGCCTTATTATAATGTGCAAACTCTCAGCTTCTTATTTTCTCTATAGGATCATACTGACTCTTTGACCTCTCACATATCATAGATTTGCTTCTATATGAATGAATGTGTACCATTGATTTATTTGAAAGTTTCCATAGTCATGATAGTTGGTAGAAGATCATTAATCCTTAAGATCCTTTTACTTTTTGACTCATCATTCATCATTATATTTACTTTGTATGATTTCATGTTCACCATTTATTTGCCTAGACCTACTAGCATCTACTAATTAACACTCACTATTGGATCTCTACTCAAGTATATGAGATCTTGACACTTGTCAACTTCTTGCTTATGTTGACATTTTGAATGGATTTTCACCATTGATCTCTATTGCATGATCAAACACTTTCCATTAGATTTTTGGGATCCAATGACACTACAAGTTACCTCCTCATCATGAGATCTGACCTTAGCTCTCAAGATTTTGATACTTGTCAACTCCATGTTAAACTTGAGAATATTCAAATTTAAATGGGTAGTTCATAAGGATTTAAATTGACATCTGCATGAACATCCCAAACTACAAGTTCAAATTTAAAGCTTTATATCTTGAGATATCAAGCTCATAAAGATACAAAACTTGTAGATCATGGTCTAGGCACAAATAACTTCATGTCCATGTAACCTTTTAGATTAAGAGGCTTCCATAACATACTTATTAAATGAAAAATAAATATGACCCATTCATTTATGTATGACATATGGTGATGGTTTGGTCTTTATACAATTTTATAGGTTATTTGATCATTCACTCAAATAGGAACTTTACTTATCTATCAATCCAAGAAAAAGCTTGGTATGTGAGCCAAAATTGTCTAACATCTTTGGTGACTCAACTAAGAAACATGATTGTTATGTTTAAGAACCCAAAGCATTTGTCTTGACTAGTCCATTTGGCATGAAGTCTCCTCTTTAGTTCAATAATCTGATCTGAATCTAAAATTGATTACCCCTCTTTATAGCTCCTCTTGAAACAATAAGGTCTAAAAAGAACAAAACAAAACAAAGTGCCCAAGGCACTTATTAAATGGAAACATAGAACAAAAGGGAAACTAACCTAAACAAAGAAAGGAACACTAACCTAAGGAAACAAAGAAAATAATACAAAAGGGAATCAAACTACTGATTGTGTTAATCACTTATTAAAATAAAATAAACCTAGAATAACTAACTTGAACTAATATGCTTCCCTCTAGGATCAAATAGAAAGATATTTTATGCACCTTCGAGCTTTAGAAAATGCTTGATTTTTATTGATAGCTCTCTTTTATAGCTAAGATCAATTAGATTCTCATGTCTTATGGATGATGTAGTTGGGCCTCCTATCTCCATTCTCAAGAACATGTATTGAAGATATGGATGTAAGACCCAATAATAATCATCCCTAATTAGTAGAATTTGTAAGAACAACTTCAATTAAACATCATTAATGCACTACTAATCATGAACATATAGACCATATTTATTTATCCCCTTTGACATATCTATAAGGTTGACCTCTAAGGGAGGTGGATCTGATCTTGTGACTTATTGGGGCCATTTGAGCTCATTCTTAGCTCTCAAGAGTAAAAAGATGTCTAAAGTTGAAGAGAAAAGTTGATAACCATGTTTGAAAATTTTAAACATGTCATCTCCTAAGAGAATAACTACCTCTTTATTGATGATAACACTCCTCTTATCCTATAATGGACCACACTAAATTAAAGAATAACCTATATCAAAGATATCAAAAAAATCTAAAGATTTGTTCTCATGAAGATGCATTTTAACTAGAGAATTTTCAAACTAAATGTCAAAAGAAATCATATCAATTCCTTGACCACAATCATAAGGATAAAAGTCTTCCTTTGATATCTCAGATTATTCAATCAAAATTGCTTCATCTTAAACATCAAGATGATGATTAAGCATGCTCTCAATTTCAAATTGTTATTCATTTTCATTCGCTGATTGGTACTTATGTTCTACTACTTCTATAAGCTCTTGTCTTTCATGATCAATGACAGATTCTATATAATAAAAAAACTCATGGAAAACATCAACTTTTCCATCTAAAACATCTTTCTCTTACACATCAACAACCTCTTCATCATGTACTTATTCTTATACTTTCATCTTATCCTTTACCTTAGCTTTATCTTACACTTGTTACATCTTTGCATCATTATGTAAGATTGAAACATGTTTTTCCTTACTAAGAGGTGCCCAAATCATGATTTCTTCCTCTTGATCACTCAAGTCACCTTCATTTTCTTTTTCCTTAGCTGCATCTTCTTGATTTACCTCATAAAGGAGAGGCTCTTTCTCAAAGATTGGCATAATAGACCCTTGAAAATATTCTTTAAAATGAGAAAGGTCCAAAAAATTTACCATAAACACCTAATTTTAATCATGGAGCTGATCTTCTTAGATCACCTTCAAATCCCCTCTCATTTTCTTTACTTCTTGAATAACTCTCCATGAAGGAAAGGCTCTAGGATTTTAAGGGGAGAGGAGTGGAGGTTGAATGATCTCATGCTTGATATTGACTTCATCTTGGATTATTCTTGATTGTTTTTCCTTTTTTCCTTTATTTTTGAATCTAATTCTAAGTCATAACCTTAGGTTTAGAAACCTCTACTTTTGTACTTGTTTTTATTATGGGTGAGAGGATTTTTTTACTATGTTGTGTTTGCAAATACTATTAAATGTCAGAGATGTTGATTTTTAAACCAATTTTTTTGGCTAAATTAGACTCAAAATCATGGATCAATTGGTTAAATATGTCTTCATGAAAAACTAAAGATAGAGTCTCCTCTATAATCTATTGAGAAATATGCAAATTGGTCTCCTCAAAACATACTTATTAAGCCTTTCAAGGGCTCTCTTAGATAAACCTCTAGGTAATAAAGTTAGTCAAGGTTTGAATGGACTCTTGAGGGCTATGGTAAACATTGGTTTGGCATCCATGAAGGGAAAAGATATGGGAACATGACGATGATTATGATGACCCTGGGGTTCTTAATAAACCATCAACATCTCTTTAATATTTACTATTAGACTACCTATGTCTATAATATTAGCACTAAATTTTCAGTGGCCTTGCCTTACGAAATATTCACACACCTATTTAGTTTGCTTCAAATTATCTCTCATACTTTGAATTTCATTCTTGGAGGTATCCTCTCTATAAATCTTCCTAGTGTCTATGCTTATCATCTCTTTCTCATAGATCAATAGAGTTTTCTTGAAGCTTGAGTTTGATTGATTTGGGACTTAAATGGGTTGATAAGGAAGATAACAAGATTCATGAGGACAATTATAGGATTAGTATGAGTTAGCATACTATTGTTAAGGTCCTGTACATGTTTGGTGGTTCTCATCATAAAGCTATTAGAGATCATGATAGGGCTGATGTGGGTCATGAGGAAGGTAAGAGCCATGTCATTGATAATAAAGATCATGTGAAACTTGATAAGGCTCATCATAGCTTTGATAAAACTCTTGGTAAGGCTAGTTATGCTCATATGGATTATGAGGATCATATTGTAGCTACTAATAACATATTGTAACTACGGATAAGGAGGTGAATGATAGGGGTATCCACCATAGTTTTTCATATTAACCTCATACGTCAAATGAGATGTAAAAACTAATTAAAATATTCAATGGGACATACCTGAGTTGATTATAACTAGAAGATTTGATTTAGAGTCACCATTGGTGTAAACTTGCTTGATTTCAAAAGTTTATTAGAAGAAATACATGCCAACAATATTTCCACTCTTTTGGATCTTTGCCTACTAGGCATGCCAAAACTATTAGAGGTATAGATTGTACCTTAACTGATCAAAGGATTATTCAGGTCCTCTACTCAAATCTAATCCAACATGGGAATGACTCTAAGTTATGGGTTACCTAATATTGCATTAGACCTCTAGGATTTTTAATGAGGCTAGATCCTTTAATGTATCACTTAGCTCATTTCGACTAAAACCTACTAATTATTGGGAGAAAAGGGAGATAAAGATAATTGAAAGGGAAATCTAAGCTAATGTTGGTGATGCACCTAAATTTATTTCTCATCCACTCTATTTGAACTTATAAAAACACTAATGAGATAATAAAAAGACTAAATCTAAAAATCCAAAGTCTGTTATGCATTAGTATTTCATGTAAAGGTTCACCAAGTGATAAAAACTTGAAGGAAGTGATGGGGAGGCCTAGTTCAACGTACTATCTAGTCAGTGTATCCACATTCTAGCTTCAATCAAATGACATTAAACGCTAAACATGACCTACATAATAAGATAATCTAGTAGCTAGGTGAGATTAGGACTTGGCAAGGGAGAGATTTATACCACATATGCAAATCAAATTAACATTAACACACTATACCTGAATAATGGAATCTGAAATAGTCATTTATTCATCTCAAGAGGTTAGAAATCTCTATCTTGGTAGAGTCTAGTCATGCCCAAGAGTGGGATACATTTCAAGGCCTATATGCTTATATATATATATATATATATATATATATATATATATATATATATATATATATATATATATATATATATATATATATATATATATATATATAGTAGAATGGGAATGAGAGAGATGGGGAAATTTTATGGGATAATGGAGGAGTCATTAATGATAAAAAATTATGGTGGTAGTTCATTAAGGATTTTCTATATGCATGCCTTCTTCCAATCAAAACTAATCCTTTATCAAAAAGCTAAGTTTCAATTCTTCCAATAATCTTCAAGATTTCTCATTGGCTAAGAGATCGACTAGAAGACACAGGTTTATTTTTCATGATGAGTCATGACTAAGTCTTCTAGAGAACATATCTTTAAGATATGAATAAAATCAAAACTCTAACTACTTCTCCAACTACCAACTCTCTTTGTTTTGATTCTCCACACCATCTCCACTTGCTTCATTATAGGGGAAAGGTCCTTATATCCTTAGGCCTAGAAAATACATCACCATGTCTATGTTAAGTGGATATAGGTACCTATTTTAATGAGGATATATCCATGTCAATAAATGAGACATTTTTCCATAACTATATATCTGCCCCTACTCCATCTGAGCATAGGTCTATATTATATATTGAAAACCAATCTAATTTATGGGTTTTCATATATATGCTATGTCAATATAAACCTATAGACTATATAACCTTGTTATTGATCTTTATTAGGTATAAAAAGACCCATTCTACCTTTGAACCTTGTAGGAACTGAGAACTCATTATATGTACATATCTTGTTTAAAGAGCAAAGATCATAGTCATGAAAAAATACTGTAACCCCAAAAGATGGACCCTTCATGTTCTAAATCTTTAAACCAGAGGTTCATACTAAGATTCAATGGTGTTTAAGATTTATTATTAATGACCTTGACTATATAACTATGTCCCATGTTTAATGGATGCTTGATTGATCTTTAATGGTGACATATGCTTTTAAAGAATTTAATTTGGTTCAACTTGGATTAGGTTTCAAACTCTAGTTGAAGTCTCATATCTTTGACCTTTAGTCGTAGCCATTGATCTTAATCTAGGCCTTATTATAATGTGCCAACTATCAACTTCTCATTTTCTCTATAGGATCCTAATGACACTTTGACCATTGATCTATCTAGAAATTATCACAATTGTGACACTTGGTAAGAGCTACTTTATCCTTGAGATTTTTTAACTTGTTGACTCCTCACTCACCATTAGATCTACTTTATATGATTTCATACTCATCGTTAATCTTCTTAGACCCACTAGTATCTATCATTTTATGCTCACCATTAGATATCTACTCAAGTACCTAAGATATTTCCACTTTTCATATTATCATTTATGCTGAACTTTTAACTTGTTCACTATTGATCTTGATTGCATGATCAAACACTTACCATTAGATCTTTGGGACCCACTGACACTATATATTATCCACTCACCATTAGATCATACCTCAACTCTTAAGATTGGAACACTTATCAACTCTAAATTAGACCTAGTAACATTTGAAATTAAATGGCTAGTTCATGAGGCTTTAACTTGATCTCGATGTGAACATCTCAGACTATAATTTCAAATTTAAAGCTCTATATCTTGAGATATCAAGATCATCAAGATAAGAAATTTGTAGAGCATGGTCTAGGCATGAAGAAATTCATGTCAATTCAAATTTTTGGATTGAGAGGTTTCCCCAACACACTTATTAAATGCATAATAAAGTTGACCCATTCATTTTTATATGATGTCTAATGATGGTCTAGTATTTCAAAGCTTGTATAGGTCATTTGATCATTCACTAAAATAGGAACTTTGATCATCTTTTCAATCCAAGAAAAAATTAGCAAAAAAGAATATATATTGAACCTAACTAAACAAGTGATATCTTATCACTATCTCTACCCAAGCATAAGAAAGGAATCCATAACTTCCTTGGGAAAATAAACTTTCTAAGAAGGTTTATAGCTAGTTTTGCAAACCTAGTCAAACCCATCACCACCATACTGAAGAAGGGTCAAGTGTTTTCTTGGTCAAATGAAGGTAGAGTAACATTTAAGGTCATAAAGAAAGCCATTACCCAAGTAACATTGCTCATGAATCTTTATTTCTCAAAATATTTCATATTTTATACCTTTGCCAATATTGACAACATATTAAATATGTTGATGTAAAATAATGGTGAAGGACTTGAGCAACCATTTCTTTTTTTGAGTCAAGGGATGGAAGGATATGAGGTGAGGCATAATTTTATAGAAAATTAGGTTCTTTTAGCTTTGAGAAGCCTCAAAAATTCTAGGCCAATGCTATCCAATAGTAAGGTTCATCTTATGGTGTCTCATCCTAGAGTGACAGACTTTCTCCTCAATAAATATTTGAATGAGAAAAGAACATGCTAGATTAACAAAGTCATCAAATATGATGTGGATATCAAAGTCAAAAAGTTGATAAGAAACAAAGGCTTGTTTGAGTATATGGTGGATGACCTTAAAAAATATAAATAATTTATTTTAGTGACATAAGATAACTCATATGTAGATGCACCTCCACTTCATAATAGTTGGCTCTAAGATATGACACATTTATTGATGATAGGATAATTCTCTCAAGTTTTGGATAGAGAAAAAAAAGGTATTTAAAGCTTAAATCTATACCTTATTCATTAGTTGATGGTTTTATTTTTAGAAAGGACCTTAATGGGGTACTTATTATGTGCATTGATGACAATCAAATGACAAAAAACTTGGAGCAGTTTCATGATGGACCTAGAGGAGGCCATTTTGCTCAAAGAATAATAGAAGCAAAAATAATGAGGGTTGGCTATTACTAGCCTAGAATTTTCAAGGATGCCTATGCATGGGTCATAAAATTCCAAAAGTGTACCCTATTTATAGGAATGTGGATATTAGCATCTCTTTCATTCAACCCAATTCAGGTGGAGTAACCATTCATGCAATGGGGCTTAGGCTTCACAGGAATGATAAATCCACATTCAAGTGTAGGGAATAAATGGGTGCTCACTAAAACTAAATACTTCACTAAGTGGGTGGAAGTAATTACCTTGAAAAAATCTAATGAAACAATAGTATTGGACTTCAATGACAACATAGTGATTAGCTTTGGTGTCCCGGCTACTATAATTTCAAATAATGCCTTAACATTTATGGGTGACTAAGTTGGGAATATACCTTAGTACATCCTCAAATTACTATCCTCAAGGTAGTGGACTAGTAAATTCCATCAACAATAACTTTTTAATTATTATCAAGAGAATTATGAAGGAAAAATAGAAAACATGGCATACAAAACTAAGGACAAACCTATGGGATGATAGAGTGACTCCCAAAGCTACCATTAGCAATTCTCCATATGTCCTTGTATATATAAGGGAAGCCAAATTTACCATGTATCTTAAACTACCTACTTTGGAGTTATCCCATTAGCTTGAGTTGATGGAGAGTGAGCCTATGGACATAAGGATGGTAGAGCTCATAGAGCTTATATAAAATAGGGACCTTACAATGAAGATAGTAGAGTCACATCAAAATCAAGTTAAGAAAGCCTTTGAAAAGAGAACCAAAACAAGGAAATTCAAATAAGGGGACCTAGTATTCAAATGTTTCTACTCATTGTTACTCATTTTTACTCATTTGTGCGTGCCAGAATGTTTATACTCATTTTTGCTTTTCACATTCAGAAGAAATAAGAAACTAAATTTAAATGGTTAGGGGTTAGATGATACCCGAATTAAGTTGTGCATCGTATCTAGACATTGTCAGGACTCCTCTTTGGCTGTGGAGGAAGACACCTATAGATAAGAAAGACTTAAACAAAGAAAATGTTAGATATATGGTGGACTGCCAAGCAAAGCTCAGTCCCAAAAGTGTAAAGACTTCCTTGAGGGATGACAATCCACTTATTTGACAAAAGAATGTTGCTAGAAAGAGAAATAATGAAAGGCTAAAGAAGAGAAATAGATAATGTGTACCTGATTCTTGAAATCTACCTCTCACAGTCACTGACACTGGTTAGTCTACCATCATCAGTTGGTCAATGTTGCCAATGTCGGTTAGGCTGTTGACATTGATAGGGGCAATGGGCCTTGATGCCGATGTCGGTAGGGGAAATGGGCCTTAGATGGGTTTTAGGGTATGTCTGTGGTTAACAAAATGGCTTGGGAGATTCAAAAGGTTTGTGAAAGGATGTAGGACAATGGACAAAGTCTTAGGAAGGACAAAGGTAGGGGACAGGTTGTCAAAATGGGTCAGGATAAAAGGAAGGATTTTCAGCCTCTCCAAGAAGAAAGCCGGATTTGGTCTCAATAGTACTCAGAAATAGCCAATGGACTAATTACCAATGCACTTTAAAAATACTGAAATATAAACTAGAAGAATACTTAGCTCTTGGTGGAGAACCAAAAGTGTAGAAGACTTGTTCCCGTTATGGCTGATGCTGAAGACCTCATGCAACATTTGAATTTGGTGTGGGGTGAATTCTGTAGAGTTTGTTAGCCTGGAGAGTGATGATAGAATGTTGATGCCTCATCCCAAAGCATGTGTGTGATATGCAAAGAGTTGAGTAACTAGAGAATTTAGATCTAGGGGCAAGAGAGTTAGCATTTGGGGGTCTAGTCAAGGTTAGAATTTAGTTTTAAGTAACTGACGTCAGTGATACCATTGGCATCGGTCGACGGTTGACCGACGTCAACAGCCAGAGAATGGGTAAAAAGGTTATTTTTAAAATTTTACCCATTCCTCCATCTACCATGTTAAGTTTTCATTGGTGAATAGTCCAAAGATGGATTTAATAGGTGTAAGAGTTAGTGGGAGAGTTGAAATAGGTCTTAGGCAATTATGATTAGTCATAGGGTGTTAAATGGTCTAAGGGCGAGGTATCCAAGGTGAGGTGTCTAGGGTGATTTTATTAATTTAAAATAAGTAATTTATTTTAAATTAATAAAATGTGCAAGGGACCAAGGGGAGTCGACACAATTTTGGTGTCTACATTTGCCCCTTTTTGTCTTGTTGGTTGTTCTGATGAACTGCAAGACAAAAATAGGAGTAAGTTACCCTAGGTATGGGATAAGGTGTAGGTTGCCCCAAGTATGGGGTGAGGTGTTAAATGTAGACACCTAAATTGTGTCAACTCCCCTTGGTCCCTTGTACATTTTATTAATTTAAAATAAATTACTTATTTTAAATTAATAAAATCACCCTAGACACCTCACCTTGGATACCTTACCCTTAGACCATTTATCACCCTATGACTAATCATAATTTCCTAAGACCTATTTCAACTCTCCCACTAACTCTCACACCTATTAAATCCATCTTTGGACTGTTCACCAATGACAAATGAACTTGGTAGATGGAGGAACAGGCAAAAGGCTAAAAATAGCCTTTTACCCATTCTCTGGCTACCAACGTCGGTCAACCATCGACTGACGCCAGCGGTATCACCAACATCAGTTACTTAAAACTAAATTCTAACCTTAGCTAGACCCTCAAATGCTAACTCTCTCACCCTTGGATCCAAATTCTCTGGCTCCTTGACTCTGCATATCACACACAAGCTTTGGGATGAGGCATCAACATTCTATCATCACTCTCTAGGCTAACAAACTCTACAGAATTCACCCCACACTGGATTGAAATGTTGTATGAGGTCTTTGGCATCAGCCATAATGGGAACAAGTCTTCTACACTTCTGGTTCTCCACCATGCGCTAAGTATTCTTCTGGTTTATATTTCAATATTTTTAAACTGCATTGGTAATTAGTACATTGGCTATTTCTGAGTACTATTGAGACCAAATTCGGATATCTTCTTAGAGAGGTTGAAAAGCCTTCCTTTTATCCTGACCCATTTTGACAACCTATCCCCTACCTTTGTCCTTCCTAAGACTCTATCCATTGTCCTACATCCCTGCACAACCCTTTTGAATCTCCCAGGCCATTCTGTTGACCATAGACATACTCTGAAACCCGTCCAAGGCCCATTGCCCCTACCGACATCAGCATCAAGGCCCATTTCCCCTACCAATGTTGACATCCTAACTGACGTCAGCAAAATTGACCAACTGACGATGGTAGAATAACCAACATTGGTGACTATGAGAGGCAGATTGCAAGAATTAGGTACGTGTTATCTATTTCTCTTCTTTAGCCTTTCATTATTTCTCTTTCTAGCAACATTCTTTTTTCAAATAAGTGCACTGTCATCCCTCTAGGAAGTCTTTACACTTTTGGGACCAAGCTTTGCTTGGCAGTCCACCATATATCTATCTAACATTTTCTTTGTTTAAGTCTTTCTTATCTATAGGTGTCTTCCTCCACAGCCAAAGAGGAGTCCCTACAATGTTTGGATACAGTGCGCAACTTAATCTAGGTATCATCTAACCCCTGACCATTTAACTTTAGTTTCTTATTTCTTCTGAATGTGAAAAGCAAAAATGAGTAGAAACATTCTGGCATGCTCGGTGGGACCCTAGAGTTTTCCTTGGGTTCATTTATTCTAAAAGGCAAACTTTCATATAGGTACATTAAGAAATTTCCTCTTCTTGCATCCTTCTTCTATCTCTTTATCTCAGAAAGAAATCATAAGCACAAGTTAAAAAGAACTTCTTTCTTTCCCTTCTTGTCACTTTTTCTCTACATTTTAGAGTAGTGAAATTCATGCTCTTAACCTTTTCCTCAATTGTTTGCATCTGAACAAAACATTTCAATTTGGGTTAAAAATCTATTGCATTTTATTCCTTCTTGAATGCATATTTAGCCCATTCACTTAGTAATTAAAATGCATTATGAATAAATCATAGTGCACATATGTTACACATCCAGACCATAAACACATCAAACTAAACATCTAAACATACCTGAGACAAGGCCCAACTAGGATTTCATCACCTAGTAGATACCTTACCCTTCTTGGTAATCCTACTTGAATTCACTACCAAGGGGAGAACCCACTCTATTCTCTGGTAGAGTATAAACTATAGGGGAAGTATATATTGACTAAGCAACCTAGCTTGGCTCTAGGCTCGTGAAGTGAGGGGAGTAAGCTCCTAGCACGAGGCCACGTACGGAACCTAATACAAATTTTGAGCAATAAAACTTAACCCGAAACCAACCTTAGACTGCTTCTTTTAGTACCTATTCCAAAATCCCAATTCTCAAAAACACTCTTCTAAGGCATAAGCCAACACGACTATAAAATTTATTCTTAGGAATTTAAGGTTTAGAGGCTACTTGCCTTCATATAATTTTCTATTTTTATCTAGTTTTTTGAACTGGTAAGGATGCATTATTCTGAGCTCCAAAAACAACTCAAAACTTTCTTTTTTCTTCCAAAAACTTTCAGTTTTCTAAGTTTCTAGAAATACACAGTAATTGACATCAGTTTTTCCATCGACGTCGGCAACTAAATTCACCAACATCAATTATTTGACCAACATCGGCAGCTTACTTCACCAACATCAGTTTTTCCACCGACATCGGTCACTGTCAAAATTTTATTTCCAAAATAGCAACTTTGAAACCCAACTTTTTTGTTGTTAAACACACATTTTGGGTTTTCTAAAATTGAAATACATAGTTTTTAGAACCTGAACACATTATGCCTTGGATGGTTTTGACACGTAGTCAAGCCAAAACTCTTGTTGACCATGCACGTCAATAACCACTTCCACCTTTGCCTTTTATACCAAGTCACCAAATGGAGTATTTTTTAGATACTGAATGTACTCCTATCTAACCAACTCCTAATCAATCTCCAATTGTTCTCAGAGGGGATCAAAACTTTGAGAGATTCCTTGACCACAATGTCAAGGCTCTCCAACACTATCTCATGAGAATCCAAATGCGAGATCCTTCAGGTAATCTTGTTTTTGGGATGCCAACTTCCTTGGTTGAAGTGAAAATGATATCAATAGCATTCACTACCCAACCCATGACCACTCAAGCCATTGCCTCAACCACTAACCCAACCATGGCCAATGCTCAAGAGTTGACCTCTCCTTCTATTTTTGGACCTACATCCATCAGGGTTTTCATACCCCCTCAACCATAAACAATTCAACCAAGTTCTACACATTTTTTAGAACTTGATTGTCTCTATCCCACCCACTCTTGCACCCATAAATATAAGAGTGACTACCTATCCTCTAACTAGTGTTGCCACCATCCAACCACCTTTGGTGGCACCTAGTCAAGTTGTGCCTTCCAACATCATGGCATAAGCCCCCTTAGCTTTAACATCAGTCCCCATGACGAACTACCAATATGTTATGCCTATACAGACACAACCTAGCATGTCATATGACCCTCTCAATGTCTTCTAGATACCTTACAATCTAGGGGGTGCCCCACCTACCAATCCATTAGTGGATCTAATCAAGATGTTGATGGATAAGATGTCCAACCTTGAGACATCTATTTCAGGTTCCAAGAATGTTCTTTCATAAGAACAAATCTGTAATGAACCTATCCATCCTTCGGTCCCAATTAGACCATATACTAATCAGTGGGAACTCCCAAAATTTACTCATTTTCAAAATAAAGAGGACCCATAGCAACATCTACAAGTGTTTAGACATGCTTTTTACCTTATAACACACAACAATGCATTATTACTTTGCACATTTCCCATGTCACTTTTCAGCACCACCCTTAATTGGTATAGCTCTATTACCAATCACTCTCTTTTTACTTTCACTCAACTAGCCCAACTATTTCTTAACCACTTTTCAATTAACATCACTAAAAAGGTCTCCATTACAGACCTATATTCTATTAGACAATTCGACGATGAGGCAATAGCTGATTTCATCACCCATTGGAGAGGTTTGATTAACCAACTCTCTTTTTCTTTGCCTCAACCTGAGCTCATTGAGCTCTTTTCAAGAGCATGTGCCAAGCACATCTCATCTACTTTGCAGGTTCAAACTTTCCACACATTTGATGAAGCTTTCACTATGGCCCAAAAGCTTGAACTCTGCACAGTCGAAGAGGATAGATTCAAATTGTGTAGTAAAAATACCAATGCAAAATCCAATGACTCTTCTTCTTCTAAACCTTCTTCTCAATCCAAGTCCAAGGGATCAACAAATGTTGTGGTCATTAGATCATCATCTACCACAACTAACCAAACTGAACCCTCCACATTAGAATACATCACAAGATAATTTCAACAATGGTACATACAACATCAATACACTCCAATAGGAAAATCATACGCTTCTGTGTTAGATAAACTAGTCAAGCAGGGGGTCCTCAATCTCCCTCAAATTTGACCACCCCAATTTGACCCCTCAAAAGCCATCCCTACATGGTATAGGGAAAATGACTTTTGTAATTATCATCGTGTTAAAGGCCATGACATAAACAATTGCAAAACCTTCAAAAACATTGTCCAAGACATGCTAGACAAGGGGGATCTTATTTTGGATAACCCAAATGCACTGGCTAACCAAAACATAGACATATTTATACAACCATTCCCTAATCATCCCCCTAGTCAAAACAACATCCAGACCATGGCCGATGACTCCCAAGAGCGTAATATATGCACGGTCAACATGGTTTCTAACCAACCTCTCCCACAGTCTGAAGAGGTTAATCAACCTATTTGTCCACCACAGGTAGAAGAGCCTTCTTCACCTATTTGTCCACCACAGGTAGAAGAGCCTTCTTCTCCTATTAGTCCACCATAGGTATAATAGCATTCTTCTCCTATTATTCCACCATGGGTAGAAGAACCTTCTTCTCCTGTTTGTCCTCCACCAATAGAGGATATTCCTCCATCCAGCCCTCTTTCACATGAAAGAGAGTCGACTTTAAACTCTCCCATATTGGATGATGTTTTGGTGACTCCAATGCTGATAGCCTCACCTTCATCCTTATTATCATCAATGGGAGATCACACTTTCCTCGCTCTTAGACCACACATTGAAGACGTGATCATACATACGGTCTCTCTGCTCGAAGAGCCACATTCTTCAATCCCTTCTCCATCGAGAGAAGAACTTGTCACTTCACCCACTTTGACCGAGGGAGATCCAGTGATGATTTTCTCTCACCTTTTGCCTAAGATTGATATGTCTCACATGCTTCTACTCACACCTGAACCCAAACCTTCACAGGCGTCCACCATGCTAAAATAAGATAAATCTTTCAGCATTCACCCTATATCAAACCTCACTCACCCAAAAGTAAAGGTAGACTTGAACCTTGCCTCACATAATAGTGGCCCTCGCACCATACCAAAGAAGGCTACTAAACTGCGTCAAAGAACTCCTCCCCCACCATCACCATTGCCCTCTATTTTGGGCCCACACCCATCTAGTTTAATAGGAGTGCTCCCAACTCCAACACCAATCAAAAATAAATTATCTCCATTACTACCCTTACCTGTCAAAAATATACTTCCTCTAAAACATCCAACACCCCTCACCACAAAAGTGCCATCTACACGTGTGGCTACATCGCCAAACAAAAAGATGGTGTGAAAAACTCCTCCTACAACTCCTAAATAGAAGTTGTCAACTCCTATTACAACAAGACATGTATACCCACTAGCAGGTTCTTATGCTTTGCTATTACATCAATTGTTGTAATCTGCTAGCATCAGTCTCCCACCTCTTAAGCCATACCAACCTCTCAGACCAAAACCATCTTGGTTCGATGACACTAAAATTTGTGCGTATCATCACACACTTGGACATGATACTGAGCATTGTTGCACTCTTAAGGTTGTCATCCATCAACACCTAAAAAAGGACACCCTTCTCATTAAGGATCATCTTGACCACCCTTTCAACAAACAACTGACACTATCCCATGTCTACCAAACCTCTTCACCTTCACACTCATCAACTCTTGGATAAAAACCATCTTGGTTCGACGACACTAAATTTTATGCATATCATCGCACACCTGGACATGACACTGAGTGTTGCTGTGCTCTTAAAGTTGTCATTCATCAACACTTGAAAAAGGATACCCTTCTCATCAAGGATCCTCTTGACCACCCTTTCAACAAACCATCGACACCATCACATGCCTCCCAAACATCCTCACCTAAATTGGGATCTCAACACAAGACTATGGTCCCTTTACCACCTTCATCCCCTTTGTTCGAGATCAACACTATCAATATAGCCACCAGGTCACAAACCAAGAAGGATAAAGGAAAAGAGAAGGTTTCTGTTCCTTAGACATATCCATCCATTAATCCTTCTCAACCACCAAAACCCAAGATTTCAATCTTGGGCACATCCTAACCAACATCTTCAAAGACAATTCATGACTCTATGGTGAAACAACTTCACCAAAACCCTATGAAGATATCTTTGTATGACCTCATTCAAATCTCTCCACAACATTGTCTAACATTGATCAAATCCTTACAAGCAATGGAGGTCTAACCTAAAGACCCCCAACCACTGGCTGCTTTGATCAAATCATTACCAACTATTGCCTCCAACACTTTTAGTCATTCTGAGATTCCTACCTCAAACCTGGAAGATCAGGATCTCACCCTCTTAAACTAAGCCTACTAGGCAAAAGCTTCATAGGATGCATCCTTGCATCACACTCCTTGTCAAAGATGAGCTTCAACATTTTCTCTCTATTTCATTTATTCAACCCATTGATCATCCGCAATGGGTATCAAACATTCTCCCTATCACAAAAGCGACTGGGAGAATTTGACTTTATTGACTATCATGACCTCAACCAAGCATCAACCAAGCATTAACTAACATGTGACCAATATGGAAAGAAGTAAATGAGGCAAGTTTGCTCCTAATTGGCTCAGACCTTACATCATAATGCACAAGTATGGATCAGGGACTTATCATCTATTTTCTCTTGAAGGCCAGCCAGAACCTGAACCCCTTAATGCCTTGCATCTATGACCATTCTACTATTAATCAAGAACTCATTCACTTGATACTTAACTTGAGCTCATCCCTTGAGCAACCCCTGTCATCCTCATTCTTATTCCTTTCAAACCCTTTTTCCCCATAAACATTAGTTAATCCTTTTTGCACTCATGCTTTGTCCTACTAAAAGGGAAACCCGTAAACCTCTATAGTCTAGTCCATGACTAATAATTTAGTCAATAAAACATATAAAATTGGGATACCTAACAAAATGTCATAAACTATAAATGTAGACTGCTCCCTCAAAGGACAGCTGCATAATTGCTATAATTGATAGACTGTTCCCTTGAAGGATAGCTATTTGAAGACATTCAACCATACAAAGCAAAATATAGACCACTCCCTTGAAGGATGGCTATGCCCAAATTTTTTTACAAATATCACTCTCTTAGAAGCTTCCCACATCGATCAGCTTCACATATGACCACAAAACAAAACAACATCCCCATGTAGACTTCTCGCATTGATCAGTCTACCAAAAAAAAAATTGACTGACAAGCTATTAAGTCATGGACTTGCCTATAATCATTCTCAGGGTCGCCCATGAAAGGGGAAAGGTTATCCTTGCTAAAAAGGTTTACGCTATCCTCACATCTCACATAATCAAACCTATTACCCCAACATACCCAATGGATTTTGAGCTCACTTAATGTCAAGTGATCAAAATACTTCTTTAACACAAACAATGGTCAATGACGTAATGCATGAATGGGGATTTTGTTTGCAACAACCCTATCTATGCTATCATTATGGTCCTTGTCAATGAAAGATAAATATGCCTTTCACTTCTTACATACCTTTGTCACATACAACCAAATCATTTTCCAAACCAAACCAAAACATTTTCTAGCCATTAACATAACTTCATGATTTATTTAATGCAAATATCAATTTGTGTTATGTAAATTATCATATCCCATTCACATTAGTTTCTATGGAAAAAAATACACATAGAAACTAACAACCAAACACAATTTATGTCAAGCATATATCATCACCAATACAAAAAGTGTTGCAGTATAAATAAACTCATTTCATTTTTAGCATACATCCATCACCAATAAAAAAATTGCTAGGGATGAAAAACCACATAACCAATGTTACAGAATACACCATCACATAATATGGAAAAGGCTATAACATCATCATACACTCATCATTTCAAGCATGTACCATTAGACATATGGGAAGTGCTAAACCATTAACATGACCAAACCAATTATCGACCTCTTTGACTCCTTCCTCCCTTTTGGGGAGAAATACATTGGCCTAAGGCCCTTAAAATAGGGGATATGTAGGCAACACTCTGTTGACATGGGGTCTTCTAAGGTTAGCTAGGCCATCCATTCTCCCGATCATCTCCCTAATGATGTCGGCCATCCATTCGTTCGTTCATCTACCTGATGGACAAACCATATACCCTTTAACCATGACTTAACCTAGTCAAAAACCCAGTCCATAGCCTACTCTCTTCTTCCCTTTTGGGGAGAACTACATTAGCTTGAGGCCCTTCAAACAGGGGCTATGTAGGCAGCACTCAATTGACATGGGGTCTTTTGAGGTTAGCTCAGCCATTCCTTCGTCTGTCCATCTAATGGTCCAACTATCTATACCAACCCAAAATCATGGCTAAACAACCAGCCCTGACACTATAGAAGTCACCTTAGATTTCTCATGGGGCACATTGGAGATCGTATACATCTCCCCATCCACAACACATGCCACTTGAGATGACTTATATCTCAGCATGACTCGACCGATGACCTTGGAGATCGTGACTATCTTCTCAGACCACAACCACTTTTGAGACAACTTTGCCTTAGTTGTTTTAATTACATATGCTACCTCACAAATAGTTAACAAGTTGTACGCAACCCATATTATGACCCTTACACTTATGATCAGATCGCGAGCAAGTTGATCCCCAATATTTGTGACATTTTTGTGTTTTCCATGAGCACTTCCTGAGCCCAGGATACTTGGAACATGATGATCATTAGAGCTACAACTTTGATCATTTAACACAATCAGCTATGACTAAATGCTAGGGACTGGTTATTTCAATTTTAGCACTCCTTGACCTTTGACTGCAACAATTTGACCTACCTATCACGTGAGGTGGTATACGCATAATCTCAACTATTGCAGCATTCACACTCCAACTTCACCATACCCATCCACTACCTATCAAATCGGCACCCGATATTAGGTTACCTTCCCTCGACTCCCGCTTTGAGGGGGAACACCTCACCCCATACTTGGGGTAACCTACACCTTATCCATTACCTAGGGCAACTTACTCCTATTTTTGTCTTGCAGTTTATCAAAACAACCAACAAGACAAAAGGGGCAAATGTAGACACCAAAATTGTGTCAACTTCCCTTGGTCCCTTGCACATTTTATTAATTTAAAATAAATTACTTATTTTAAATTAATAAAATCACCCTAGACACCTCACCTTGGATACCTTGCCCTTAGACCATTTATCACCCTATGACTAATCATAATTGCCTAAGACCTATTTCAACTCTCCCACTAACTCTCGTGCCTATTAAATCCATCTTTGGACCGTTCACCAATGACAACTGAACTTGGAAAATGGAGGAATGGGCAAAAGGCTAAAAATAGCCTTTTTACCCATTCTCTAGCCACCAACGTCGCTCAACTGTCAGTCGACGCTGGTGGTATCACTGACGTTGATTACTTAAAACTAAATTCCTAGCTCGATTGGACCCTCGAATGCTAACTCTCTCGCCTCTGGATCTGAATTCTCTGGCTCCTCAACTCTTTGCATATCACACACAGGCTTTGGGATAAGGCATCAACATTCTATCATCACTCTCTAGGCTAATAAACTCTACAGAATTCACCCCACACCAGATTGAAACATTGCACGAGGTCTTTAGCGTCAGCCATAACAGGAACAAGTCTTCTACACTTCTAGTTCTCCACCAAGAGCTAAATATTCTTTTGGTTTATATTTCAATATTTTTGAAATGCATTGGTAATTAGTCCATTGGCTATTTCTGAGTAATATTGAGACCAAATTTGGGTTTCTTTTTGGAGAGGTTGAAAAGCCTTCCTTTTATCTTGACCCATTTTGACAACCTGTCCCCTACATTTATCCTTCCTAAGACTCTATCCACTATCCTAAATCCCTGCACAACCCTTTTGAATGTCCCAAGCCATTCTATTGACCATAGACATACCTTGAAACCTGTCTAAGGCCCATTTCCCCTACCGACATTGGCATCAAGGCCCATTACCCCTATCGACGTCGGTAGCCTAACTGACATCGAAAACATTGACCAACTGACGATGGTAGACTAACCAACATCAGTGATTGTGAGAGGTAGATTGTAGGAATCAGGTACACATTATCTATTTCTCTTCTTTAGCCTTTCATTATTTCTCTTTCGAGCAACATTCTTTTGTGAAATAAGTGGACTATCATCCCTCAAGGAAGTCTTTGCACTTTTGGGACCAAGCTTTGTTTGGCAGTCCACCATATATCTATCTAATATTTTATTTGTTTAAGTCTTTCTTATCTACAAGTTTCTTCCTCCATAGCCAAAGAGTCCTTACAACATCTGGATATGGTGCGCAACTTAATCTGGGTATCATCTAACCCCTGACCATTTAACTTTAGTTTCTTATTTCTTCTAAATGTGAAAAGCAAAAATGAGTAGAAACAATAGAAGGGAAGCCAAATTTACCATTTATCTTAAACTACCTACTTTGGAGTTAGCCCATTAGCTTGAGTTGATGGAGAGTGAGCCTATGAACATAAGGATGGTAGAGCTCATAGAGCTTATATAAAATAGGGACCTTACAATGAAGATAGTAGTCACATCAAAATCAAGTTAAGAAAATCTTTGAAAAGAGAACCACAACAAGGAAATTCAAATAAGGGGACCTAGTCTTCAAATGTGCCCAAAATAAGGCCAAGCTAGGCAACCATACCAAGTTTGATAGGTTGTAGAGTGGTCCTTATTTGATCTATGGATACAAACAACATAATGATTTTTAGCATGCCCAACTAGATAAAGAGGTATTACCCATCCAAATCAATGACATTTATTTAAATAATTATTTTTAGAAGATTTTGTAGCTATTGTATGATATTGTAACATGTTAGAGTAGTTTTCTATGCTTTACTCTAAGTGACTTGTGCACATTTCCTTTTAATTGTGTGTTTTCCTTTCAATAAGTGTATATGGCATAGTTATTTGTTTTGTTCTTTGTGTTCCTTTTTACTTCAAGAGGAGGTTTAAAAAAGGGTTAACACTAAGTCATTTTTATAAATTGATAGGGAAGATAGTGACTCCAAATACCCAATGGATCAGTTTAAAGCTACTAGAGTTTACATTGCAAGCATGGAACCCTAAGATGTCACCAAAAATGTTCATCAAATTTGGCCAACATAAAAAATATTTTTCTTAGAAATGGTTTGGATAGATGAATAAAATTATTGATTGAATGGGTGACCAAATAATGAATAATAAGATCAAATGTTGCTTATAAAGCTTTTGAAACACTTTAAATATGCTTAAAGTGTGTTTTATTGATATTTGAGAAGCAAGTCTTGAAATAAGTCTAAAGTTGCAAGGAAAAAGACCAATAGGTTCTCATGGTGTTTCAATAATTTAGGGGGAATGAATCAAGTTACACAAAGTATTAGAAGTTTATTGGAAACCTTCTAAAGAGATAATAGTTCCTTGTACAAGTCTAGAGAGACTAGACCGTCATGACATGCCATGAAGAAATGAATGGGTAAGATTGATTATGAATTTAATAAATACATTTAGGGAATGATCCAAGGCTAAAATATAATATAGACATTATTATTTTAGTGCCAAGATCATCCTCTACAAATTTCATATCTTGATGTCTTTTATATTTCAAGATATAAAGCTTCAGAGTTAGACTTGCAGAGTAAAATGTGCATGGGGATGTCAAGTTTAAGCTTTGTGAAATTGGCATTTTAATTCAAATGTCTCAAGATTAAATGTGTAAGTGACAAGTGTCAAAATATTAGGAGTTAAGATAAATTTATAATGGTGAGCATGTAATCTATGATGTCAATGGGTCCCAAAGATCTAATGGATCATGTGTAATCATACAAAGAAAATAAATAGTGGCCATCTAGTCAAAAGTTTAGCAAAAATAATAATCTTCCAAGTGTCAAGGTCTTGAGTGCCTTGATAGATATCTAATGGTATGTGGTGACTAACAAAGATAATAGGACCAAGTTGATTGATGATGCATGTGCAATCATATAAATTTGATTTAATAGTGAGCATTGAGTCAAAAGGGTAGTGGATCTTAGGGGATAATAAGAAGATGCTAAGTGTCTTAACCATGTTAATCTAGTAGAAGATATATGGCTCATGTACATTCATACAAAGGTAGCTCTACAGTGTGCATGAGTTTAAGAAGTCAAAATCTAATAGTAGGATCTTATGGAACAAATTTAGAGCTAACAGTTGGTATAATATGAAAATCTAAGATCAAGATTGATGACCAACAATGAAAGTCAAAGGTGTCATAATTTCAAAACATAGATAGAGATCAATAGTTGATATCAAATATCGATGTTATGTGACTTTGACTGTAGGTCAAAACATGATCCAAGCTAAACCAATGCATATTTTTTAGGATCAAACATCACCATTAAAGCTCAGTAGAGGCAAAACATTTTTTTTAGGGCCTACTACAGAGATCAAATATGGAATAGTATTTATTGAAGTAAGACTAAAAATTCATGGATCTCATCATTATATTGACTATATGAAAACCAATAATTTGGATTGGTTTTCAAATATATGGTAAATATCTATATTTAGGTTGGATTAGGGGTAGATGTGTAATCATGGATAAGTGTCTCATCTATCAACATGGTCATATTTTTGATAAAAAATTACTTATAACTACTAAAAGTAGACTTTGTTATGGCTCTATCAAGTCCATGGATATAAGGATGTTACCCTCATAATGAAGCAAGTGGAGATGGTGTAGAGTCCCAAGTTGGAGATCTGGTGGTTGGATAAAATCACTGTAGCATTTAATATATTTTCAAGGTGCCTAAGGGTTTTCCTTTATAATTAGGATCTTAACTCACCACCTTTGGAAACTATTGTCTTCTAGTGCATTTTTCATAGCCAATGAGAAGATTTAGGGGCTATTGGGTAAATAAAAGTTAACTTGTCAATAGATAACTAGTTCTAATTTGATAAAAAAGGTGGAAAATTAATTAATAATTTTTGTACTTGTGCTCCCTCTTATCTCTCCCTTTTTCATATTTTACCCATTCTTTCCATTTGTAAGATCTCTCAGAGTTCTTAGAAGAAAATATCTCTCTCAATTCTGAAAGAGCATAGACTCTCATTTGATAATGTTAGACCCTATCAAAACTTGTATGAAAGACCTATTTAAATAAATAAGGACTTTCTTTATCTATCTCTTGATTTTTAACTGTGTTTAGTAAGCTTATGAATGATGGCATTGCAAAAAAGAATCTTCCATGCCCATTGTCCTTCTTTCTTGACTATCTTAGGGTGTTTTCTAATTATTTTTAGGTCTGTATTTGTGTTCTTTCTACCATTAATGTAATCTTGGTGTGAGTCTTATAATTCCTCTTAGCTTGATTAATTTCTTCCTAAACCTAGTATATGAAATACTTATGTAATTAGTTAGATTTTGAGATTGTGTGAGCTAGTGTTATCTTATGCTTCTTCAATGTATATTTCATGATTATGTGAGTTCTCAATTTATTTAGTGCATCACCCTTTTAGAATTATTAGGATTCCTTTACCCCTTCTCTAACTCTTTTCTCAATGCAAACATTAGTATAGGTGATACATCAAGAGGAAGTCAACCTTCTATGGAGGTTCAACCCCACCATAGTTGACCCATAGCCTAGGGTTATTCTAATAGTGTAGATAAATTGGAGAGATCTTGCATAACCCTTTCCAAGGGTGCAAATTGAATTTAAAATAGTTCATAAGTAATAGAGGATGGTGTTTAAAATGCATCCCTTAGGCTGTACAACATTCTACAAACCATCAACACAATGAAAATTGAGATGTCTCCCCATTCAATTAAGACATACAAATTATTTAATTATTTGAAAGAGGATGAAAATAAATTGAATTTTATTATAACCTACACTACCAATAAGGCCTTCAACCATCTATATTTTATTAATCCTTTGGAGGCCACAAATTCTCTCAATTTAGTGGTTATTAGGACCCAATAAGCTATATAATGCGTATTTAGTACATAGGCTTTGGTTCCAAAGTTTATTGGGCATGAGAAATAGGTTATAAATATTTTAAAATAATTAAAGTTGTCTCAAGTTGGATACACTTTAGGAAAGTTGATAGATAGGGTTATATTTACTTAAGATACTCTAACAAACATCTACAAATTTCAAATAGGGTCTTCAAGGGTGTACAATGGAAAAGATTGAGCAAGAAATTGGCTTCCCAAAGAATAAGGTTACTGATTTAGATATTTTATAGGTTGTATTATTAAATAAATAATTAGAACACAAATTGATATTGTTATAAGTCTACAGAGTGCATAAGTCATCCTTTATAAATATGGACCTAATCAAGCCTCAATATGATCAGCCACACAAGTGATATCAAAATAAATAATGAAGATTCAGGCCACATTAGGACTGCCAAGTTCAAATATACCTACTACTACTCCATTGATAATGAGTGTTTCTCCCTCAAACATATAAACCCCAATGATGAGAAAATATTAGTATTTTGAATTAGAATTCTATACATTTTTTGCATGAGAGTTAAATAATGTAACTGAGGTTTCCATTTATTTGTATGTTATTTATGTTGCAATAAAAATTTAACTATAGAGACTTTTAACATGCATGTAGTGCATAGTTTTTAAAATACATGTCTTGTTATAAAGAAACAATTTTGTTTGTATCTAATTATCAGAGTCTACATTCAATTAGAGCTTTTGTTCTAATTATTACAATGTAATTATCTCTTTATGCATGATTTAGAGGATGATAATACCCCTTCCCCAAATCTTTGTGTGTGTGTGTGTGTGTGTGCACGTGTGCATGCACATGCACACAAGTTTACCATTTAAATAGGGGGTTGGAATGTCATCAATGTAATAAGATATATTTAATTATCACCTTACTATGTTAATGATTTTTTGATCCAATTCTATTTGATTAACTTTATTTATTTTATTGATTGGTTGATTCATTAATTTGAAGTGTGTAAATGATTTTTAGAATTCCTTATTGTTATTAATGTTGTATATTGATATGTCATGTGTAATAGCTATTTTATAATTAAAAACATTGTTGATTATATGCAACAAGGTTAACTATTTCATTTTTCTAAGTGTGTAGAAGTGTCTTCCATGATATAGCTTTTTAAGAGAGAGAAATAGCTACCTTAGATACTTATCTAATTTAAGTTATAATATTCTATTATAAGGGTGTGATATAGATTATCTAAATAAGATAAACCTTTATTTGAGATATTAGATTTTATGATATTATTTACCCTTGGACTCCCTCACTATGTTTTTATGCATGTGAGTAATAACTAATAGTTAAAACATTAGTTTCAAGACACTTGTCCATGTAGGAAACTAGCCTGGAAGTAATCCATTTTCTGATCACAAATACTTATTTTATATTCTACCTTCCCCTTTTTAGAGTTTATTTTAATATCTACCCATGATATTTTAGACAATCATCCATCCAACCCATATAGGATTTTAATCTTTTTTAGGAATCCACTCATCCAACATACTTGGTTAACAAGCTACATGTTATAACTAACTATTCTACCACCTAGTTATTTTAAATCACACCTAAAACTCATGCCCTAGAGTGGAATATACCTCCATAGAGATTCCAAAACATTAGAGGATACCTCATTCATGAATTATGTGTGCATAAAACCCACAACACACTATATTATCTTATCATAGATAATATAAATACTCACATGTGAACACTAATAATTCCTAATAGTTCTTGTTAATACAATTCATTAACTCTTATATTTTTCATTGGATATAATAATCTATAAGACACCATTATACAATATAAACTTTGGTTTTTTGGGTTATGAATTATTATGGACCTATTTAATGCATTATAAATCTATAGAGTGCCATATGTTTATTTAAACCATGTATTTGTATTTAATTGTGTAAAGTTTGTTGGATTTAATATTTACCCATTTTTGGTGGCCTAAAGGATGTAGGTAAGAATCCACCTAATAATTTATCATTAGGTGATTTTTAAAAATTAGATAAAATTATTTTTTGTGTTGGTTTTGAAGGTTCTAGTGGAATCATTGACATGCACTATTCGAACCAAAAATAAATTAGGTCATTTTAGAATAATTGGGAAGAAATTTTAAGTTTATTTTTTTATCATGATGGTGTTGACCTCACCATTTGGTAGGAAGATTAATTTTAGGGTTATAATATATATGCCACTAAAAAATAGGGATATGGAACCTAAAATTTAATGACATAATGAAGGGATATGCATTTTTAAATTAGATTCTTATAAGGGAGAACTCGTATAGTTTTATGAGAATATTTAAGGCATGGATAACATGGAATAAAAATGGAAATATAATTACAAGAGAGAAATTTTAGGAGCTAAGGGGGTAATGGAAGAAATAATTAGGGAATTTTTAAAAAGGGGAAAACACTACCAATATCTACATTGGACAATAACCATTGCTAATGACTAGGCAAGTAGAGTATTTCATTTTGAAAGTGAAAATTTTAAAGGGTTTGATTGTATATATATGGATTAAAATTTCCATTCATAATCAATAATTTGAATACCCTATTCATTTACCTTACCTAGGTTTATTATTAAAATCTACCTAAATGCACATTTTGGTAGTACTTAAAACATTAGAATCCACTTACATAGTTTAGGAGATAAGAATGGAATTTAAGATATTGTTTGAATTTATCACTCTTATGGAAATGGGTATGGAACTCATTTCCATCCATATGCCTATAAAATTGAGAATAAATACATTTATATGGATAATGCACTTACATAAAATATACTTTTTGCATTTATCTTACATAGGTATGATGAATTGGAAGATGAGACGTTGTAATATATTATTACTATAGTGAGATTAACTCCTTGTACCAATAATCAACTTGTCTCTTTTATTTATCTTCATTGTGGGATTAAAATATAACAAAATGTTTCATTGATTTAATATATGTGGATAAAGTAGTTCTCGTAAATGTTTTTTTTTTAATTTAAAAGCCACTACAAACATGAGGATTTGTATTTGAATTTTTTGACTAGAAGTTATATGTATTTAAATAGGAAATTGTAGGCTGACATATTGATAAAGGATCATGTTATATATAACCCTAGTTTTCTTACATAAATAGTAGATGTATATATTATTATTGAAAATTTTACAACCCTATGTTTTTATATGAACTATTAATATGAATAGTGAGTATGTCTTTAGTTGTTGGTTTTCTCTTGGAACTTAGATAAGCTATAAATGAAGTTTTGATTTATAATATAGTAATAAATATAAGTGTCTATGATTAATAATACATATAAATACATACACACACATGTATGCATGTATGTATTTATGTATAAATACACACACACACACACACACACACACACACACACACACACACACACACACACACACACACACACACACACACACACACACACACACACACACACACACACACACACACACACACACACACACACACACACACACACACACACACACACACACGCACGCACGCACGCACACGCACACGTGCGCACACACCCACACACACACACACACACACACACACACACACATGTAAGATAAATAATGTTCTCCCATCAATACACAATTGAGATTTTGAGACATATTCGATAAGAGATACATAAACAATTGTTGATATATAACAAAAATATATATATAATCTTATGTTGATTTGGAATTTTAGATAAATTTATGTCACATTAAATGATGGTCTGGATTCAAATGGAATAAAGTGATATGGTTTTAAAATGTTTTATATTTACTAAAATATACATATGTGTGCTCATATTTCTTTGTAGATAATCTTGAGAAAATGATGATTATTTAATCTTGTGCTTGAGTAATTAAATGATAGGGCAATATATAAAAGTATATACACAAATATAAATTGTTTATATAATGTAATACAAAATAAATATCATGCTAATTAATTATCAAAATAGTCAATAGGGATTGAATAGTTTGCAAACAAGTAATAGAATGGCCTATTTCAAAAATGGTGGATAATACTTGTTTTATGTGTACATAAGAATTTAAAATTTTATTTGACCTATTATTAATTCTTTATAATGTTAAGGAATTTTAAGTAAATGAAAGCCATTGAATTCAATTGAGTAGAGAGTAATGTGTTTGTTTACTTGAAATTATATAACATAGGCATTTAATTATGCTTACATTTGGAGATTAAGAATGTAAATGATAGATATAAACTACATTTATTGAATGTGTTGATAATAGCTGTATATTGTAAAAGTAAAGTGATTTTTTTTGTAAAATATGGATGTTTTAAACTTATATTGTATAGTCAAATTAAGACCTATCTTGAATTACTAAGTAATTATATGATGCAATTTTGTTGTTAGTATGTATTTGAGCTAGTTTATAAGACTATACCATTATATATTTTATTATGATAATGGATGATTGGCATATAAGGTTGATTGCATGTAACCCATATACCTATAATCTAGTATACTATGATAGATTGAGATTCATTAGTAGAGAGAGTGTGTTTGTGTGTGGATTTGACTCAGATCCATGAGTGATCTAAAATCTATAGTGAAAAAAACTTTGTCTAGTGTAATTTTATAGTTGAAAACATTAACATTCCACTATACTTTATAGTTTACATGCATATACAAGATGTCATATTAGATATAGGATTGTTTTCCATGGTCTATGTGACTATTGCATGTATTAGTGATTGTAATACACATAGGTTTGGTTGAATTATAGATATTCACACTATCATTATCTTCCCCTCTATGAAGGGAAGGGACACTCCTAGTGGGGAGGTGTGTGGGAGACTAATGTTTTATGGTTGGAGGAAAAGCACCCTAATGATTATCTCCCAATTTTCAATTGATTAACCATTAAAGATGCACACACATGGATATTGTATTGATTATTTAGATATATTATAAAGCTTAAACATACTTGTGTACTTTCTATCATGTGATATTATGACATATAGTGAAAATTATAATATTTATACATTTTGTATTTTTGTTATTAGATACAATAATGATGTAAACTTGTACATGATTTAAATTTTGTAAATAAAAATAACTATATATACATCTTTGACTATAAAAATTTATTATTTTAGTGTGTTATTGTACCATTCACTCAACATAAGCATTATGAGATATATTTAATCTTTTGAACTATTTAAGGCTATTTGAAAGTTAAACATATTATAACTTAATTAGTGCATTAGTTATATTTTTCACACATGATATTTTAAAGGTATTTAATTATTAAAAAGTAAACCATTATGTTAATAATGGAGAATATTTTATATAAAGTATGATATGTTAAGTAAAAATTTTATGTGATTTATTAGTAAAACCTAGTGGGGTCATAACAAAGTCATCTATAAATTTAAATTACCCATAATTTTATCATTAAAATGGAAAATATTAGTGACATTGAGAAATAACCTAACACTCTCTAGGAACATTATCAAAAGGAATACACACACCTCAAAATTTCAAGGAGTGGCCTAGAGTAGTTTGTAGAGGAAATATGAATCTACAAAAAAAATTCATGGTGCTATGTGTTAAAGATAAAAATTAGGCATTAAATCCTAGATTATTAAATATGTTTTAAACACATAAGTATAGTATATACATGTATTTGAGTGCTCTTTATATTATTATAACATAGGAAACACTCATCCATTTAGATGGGAGTGGTTGGGGTTAGTCAAATACAAAATATGAACCCAATTTTGAGGGCATCTTATTGTCAAACAAGCATAATTAGGGTTTGGAAAAAAGAGACAAAAAATAATTATAATGAAGTATTGAAGAGGTGTGGATGAAAAAAAATTAGGAATATGCATAGGGATCCCATAAGTATCAAACTACCACTAAGTGAAGGGACACTATTGGTAAACATTAAAGGTGTCTGCCTTTGCTAAAAACATTCAAGCAAATTTTTAACAATTATTTTTTATCTAAGTAATTGATGGATATTTAGAAAATTTATAGATTGATTGGTGGATTATATGAGAAACATGTAGACCTAATTATCTAAGTAAATCATCCTTATATTATTTTTTCCTTTATAAATTAAGTAATCACAATTTCAATCAACCCATTTCAATTCATATTACTATGTTTATTTATAAAAATTCCATAATATTATAGTTTACATTATTTTAGATCTCATAGATGTAAAATTATTTTAAAACCTTGATATGGTCATTATATTATTGGTTTTATGATTATTCATGATGACGTATATGTTTTAATATCTTGAATAAGTAGGGAACACAATGTTATACTTTCTCCTCCTAGTTCTCAAGGTGGGCTAAACCAAAAAACCTACCCTCAATAATGTAATATCTCCCTCTTCATTATAGGATTTGGATTCAAGAACATAATATTATGATATTGTGAACCTATTGGTGTAAATTTTGGTAACTTTTTTTTTGCGACTCACCCAACAAGAAGTGATGTAAACTCATCAATAGTTAGAGAAATCATTGTAGAGATGGTGATTTTCCTCTATGTTGAGAGTGGAAGTTTTCTTGTAAGATATTGGTATTTTAGGGTTATTTTGTAGTTTTAACTAGATAATAAAAAAAAGGAAACAAAATTTAAAAATGGTGGAAGGTGATAAGAATGGAAGAGGAGAGATGTGAAACACACAACAAAATGAACATAGATAACCACTATAATAACTTGGATTTGAATTAAGGTGAAGAGTCACACATGAAAGAGAAAACCCATATTTCATTCAAAACATAACAAGAGAGTTTATAACAAAGACAACGTGCTTACTTGTGATCAAAAATAATATCTACTTGGAACAATGAAACATTCATTAACATAAGAAAAATACATATATATAAAGGAAAACAAGACAAAAAGTTCTAAATTTCCTTGGGTTCTTGATTGAATATTTAACACAATTTATCTTTCTCCTTATTTCAATATTCAACTCTCATGGATATCAAAAATCCCTTTTAAACTAGTCATTTCTCCTATTTATAATGATAGGAGAAAATGGGCTAACCCTCCACATTCTATGTGACCTTTGGTATTCTAACTTTTGACCTTTTGTATTATCAATTTTATCCTATTCTATTTTACATTTATTTTTAAATAGTGACTCAAATAAATCAAAATAAAAGCCTACCAATCCTTTCCCATTGGGTGAGAGAGTATATAAATAGTATGTGCCACACCTTAAAATATTGAATTAGGTCCCACAACAGGGTTTCTGGCCAAAAATTGATAATTGAGAACACTAAATGATAATAAATATAAAATTATTTATGTCATTATATTTATTGTTTAGAAACCTTTCCAACACTTTATATGAGAGATAAAATAGATTCTAGATGTGGAATATATGGCAAAATAAAGAATACATGCCTAGTGCACTCATGATTCACTATTAGAACACCATTAATTCTTTTTTTTTTTTTTGATAAGATATTTATCATAGGATAAAAAGTTTACATCATTGGATATATCATTTTAATATATTTATATTTCTTCATATTAGAGCCAAAATATAGTTTAGACACAAAATTTATGGCCAAAATAATATGTTAGTTTTTTATTTATATGTCTAGTGCATCTATGCATCCAGGAGGGACATTCAAATGACATTGGAATGCATGTGACTTTGGCATAGCCATGAGGACCATTTTGATAGCCTTGGTATACATGTGCCTTTGGCATGACCTCGAGGACCATCTACATGGCCATGACACACATGCATATTAAGTGTGTCCATGAGGAACATCTAGATAGCCTTAACACAAGCATACTTTTGTGATATCCATGAGGACCTCCATATGGATTTGGCATGTGCATGATGAATGTGTCCATGAGGACTATCTATATGACTTTGTACATTCTAGATCTCTAATTCAATTTTGAAAAAAATACAAAGGTTGAGCTCTTGATGTTTGAATAAAATATGATCATATTGAAAATATATATCAAAAACATAAAATTAGAACCAAAATAGAGACTATATGTTAATTTAATGCCAAAATAAAGGTCTTACACTTGATTGGCCCTCTATCCCTATTGGCTCCAAAGTTGTAGATTTTATGGTGAAAATTGTATCAACTTTTGGCCTCTAATATTTAAAGAAAAGATTATTGTCTTTATGATTGATATATATATATATATATATATATATATATATATATATATATAATGCATAAAATAAGAATTAAATTAGAGTTTATATGTGGAAAATATTATAAAATAGATATTTTAGACCTAATTGGCCCCTTGGTCCCTAGTAGATTTGAAGTTCTAGATATATGTGGTGAAACATGTATCAAATTTTGGCTTTGATGTCTTAATCAAATATGATATTATTCATTATCAATCCAATACATCAAATTAGAAATAAAATAGAGTATATGTCGAAGATATGCCAAAATGAAAATTTTGGTCCTGATTAGCCCCTTGATCCCTACTGGATCTAAAGTTTTGGATCTTTGTGGTGAAAACTCTATCAACCTTTGGCCTCTAATGTTTGAATAAGAGATTATATTATTAAAAACATATATACAATGAATTAAATGAGAATCAAAATGGAATTTGGATGCAAAATATATACCAAAACAAATATTCATACTTGTTTTATATGTGATACATGAATAGTACTTGATTTATCTAATTTTTCCAAAATGAAATTTTATCAAAGTGAAACATTTAGAATATCTAGTACACCCATGAGATTGTTTTGATCTAGTGCCAAACCTCTAGTTTCTTCAAGTGGGAACTATTTTTTTCAAAAATGTCATGAACTCAAATTTTGGGTACAATAGTCACTTTGACTATGGGACTATAATCCTTGGTGGAATGTAGAACTTTAGATTATTTAGTGACCATTACCTTATCCACCCATTAGATAGTGTGTAGTGTGCATGCATATACTGATCCAACCAAGTGTTAACAATTTATCCTATTCCATTCATATGGGAAATAAACATGTGTAGCTAGGGTAGATCATTGTCTTGAAAAATCCACCTATTTATCTGAGTTGAGATTTTGAGAATTTTATATGCTTGGGAAGATATACAATGACAAATTTAAATTATATTCAAAAACAAAATTTGATGTATTTGAATACATTTGGAATATAAATTTTTCTTAGAATAAATAAACGGATTATCTCTTGAAATCAACTCCAATATGGGGAAGGAGAAACACCACAATACACAAGCTATGTTTATTGAACACACACACATACACAATGGAAAATAGATGGTAAAAACCATAATAAAAAATGAGTAGAAAGGGTAACTATTTATAAAGGAATGGAAAACACCACCACACTAAACAAAGGCATTTATGGGTTGGGGAAAGTATGAACCTTTATGGGACAAAATTCATCATAATGAGGACATCATTTGCAAAATAAAAATTAAGAATAACAACATGTTTTTAACTATGTCCATGGTAAATACATGAGGCATGGGTTGAAATATAAATATCAATTCAAACACTTGGTCATGTATAATAGAAAATTAAAAATTACTTGCATTTTACTCATGAATGAGAGGGATTTGTTTTGTCTTGAAACTTGAAACATGAACAACATGGGACATATCTCCAACATCTTCACCTATTGGTTATTCTTGTGATTTTCCAATCATGAATGGCTAAACCAAATCTCCTATAGGATCCTCTAAATATGATCTTGGGAATAGGACCTATTCGCACTCAAAATGGTTAGAAACTTCTTGTTTATTGCTTCATATTTCTTCTTCAAAACTTATTATGTGCTCATGATCAACATTGTTACACACCTTCTCTTCACCAATATAAATCCTAATACCTTCATGACTCATCTCATGAGATTTAAAGGTTGATGAATTTTAATTTTGTATGTATTCTTGCACTTCAACTAAAATTTGAATTAGGCATTATTCTTTCCTTTTTACTTGTATGGCTCCATATAATTTTAAAAAAAATGAACTCTTTTATTATCATCAACAACTTGTCAAATTATATTTTATTTTAACATCGATATGAAGAGAAAAACATTGTTGGTTATATCATCACTTGAATGAACCTAATCAACCCCTAATTCAAGCTATTTTAAAACACTTATCTCTTTTATGTATTCTTCCTTTTTCTACCTAATGTTTCTAAGGTATACATACTCTTTTTCCATTGAAATGTCTTCATGTCTGCAACCAAAATCAGACCATGGGAAGGAATTAAAAAATTAATAAAATTAGAATCATTCCTAGGTATATTTTCAATTAAGTCTCTAATATTATATTTCATGGGGAATATTTATATTTTAGAATTTTTTTGGTATTAATCAACTGAATCCATCTATTGGTCCATCCCCAATTATTTTATAGCAATATTGAAAAGGTTACACTTATGAAAATAACAGAAGAAATAAAGGTAATGGTTAGGGTGAAATAAATAATTCATTAAAGATCTAATAATTCCCACTCATTAATTTAAACTATTTCTTAGATATAGTGCAGACACTACAACTAAAGATAATCCTTTCCAATAGGTTGATGAAACTTTTAATGCTGAAAATTAGTAGTGTGATTTAACATATAAACCTTTACATAATCATTTTTCCATGTATAATACATCACATGAAAATGAATTTTTTCATTTTACATATTTAGTTGTAAATATAATGATCTAATTGACAAATATACTTCACTTGAGATAACTACTTCTAATAATTTTGGTAATTATGAAGCCCTACAAAAATATGTTGGATATTATGATGATTTACCATATTCCATAATAAATCAATATTCCATCAAAATATTAGTAACCATGCTTACTTTTTTTATTTTCATCCTTCTCCTATTTAATATGGAATCATACTAAATGGTCCTGACTCCTTACCTCCTACACCATACATTTAGGATTGACTCACATTACTTAATAAAGTAATAAGTAAATCCAACTATGGTACCAAATGTGATCCTAAATTTATGATTCTTAGTGAATTTTTGAAAAATAAATAATAAAAATACCATAGAGATATTTTTATATACTTTCCAAAATTTATTTTTTGTGCTTACTGTGATATTCATGGAATTAATCCATAAATTGTTGTTCATAATCTATTTGTCAATCTAGATGCTAAGCTAGTTTAAAAAAATATTATATGCATCCTAAAGTTACATTATTGGTAAAATATGAAATATAAATGTTATTACATGTGTGATTTATTTTAATCATTAATAATTCACCTTGGATTTATAACATTATATTGATTCCAAAACCTAACAGGCACATACACATCTATTATGACTTTAGATATTTGAAAAAGGCTTGTCCCAAGGATGAATTTCCTCTACCTAATATTGATATGATAGTTGATTACACCTTTTTATTTATGATTATATCCTCCATGGATGTATTTTAAATATATAATAATAATAATTTAAATCCTACCAATCAATATATGACTACTTTCACTACCTTAGGCCACATTCTATTATGTTTTCATACCTTTAAGGATTAAAAAAATAGGTACTAATTATAAAAAATCCTATGACATGCATATTTAATGATTAAATGCATGATATTATTGAGGATTATGTTTAAAATATTATATTAAAATAAAATAAACATGAAAAAAATGTCAAAGACTTAAAAAAAGTTGAATGACTGTGAAAATATAACATCGAGTTAAATTCTAAGCCAATGTATCTTTTGTGTTACATATATAAATGTATTGGGTTTTAATATCTCCCAATGTGCTATGGAGGTTGATCTTAATAAATTAAAATAAATTTTTGATATTCATCCACCCATTATATTGAGATAACTAAGATTGTTTCAAGTTAAAATTCAATCCATTCGGTAATTCATAGTTTAGTTAGCAAATAAAACCCAATCATTTGCTATATTTTTATGTAAAGGTGCCAAATTTTAATGGTACTAACATTATATTTTGATGAAATTAAATAATATGTATCCAACCCACTAGCCATGATGTCAATTATAGCTAATAGAACATTTTTAATAAACATATATACCACCAATCATGGCTTAGGTAACTTGTTAGAAAAAATAAGAGGATGCACATAAATAACAAGATAATTATTACCTTAGTCACACATCAATTAATAATTAGATAAAATATATTAAAAAAAAATTTGGGCTTAGCTATTGTGTTTGCTACATAAAAACTTAGATATTAAATGGTTAATACAAAGACTCACATTATTTACAAGAATAATCCTTTGAGATTCATATATCTAAGCATTAAATATATTGATGTATATCTAAGTGGGTCATTTTACTCATGTAGTTTAACCTTATTCTTATACAATAGAAATTATAAAAAAGGATAATTACTAATGATTGGCCCATTATAGCTCCTTCATTATATTATACTCCCATGAATGATTCTTTTAAATAATAGCTTTATATCTATACTAATGGAAATATAACATGAATAATTTATTTTGATGGGTCAAAATATGATTTTAGTGTTGTGCCTACATTATATTAGTAACACCTTATGGTTATACCATGCCACTAGCATATCCATTGAAATTTACATGTACCAATAATATAATAGAATATGATGTTTTGGTTCTAGGTCTACATGACACTCATGACTTAAATATAAAATATATAAAAGTTTAAAATGGTTATCAACATGTCATCAATCAAGTAACAAATTCTTACCAAACTAAGGAAGATAGACTAATGGCATATCAATATATAAGACATAGTTTGATTACCTACTTCAATTCCTTTAAGATTGATAATATTCTTAGAACAAATGATTACCATGATCAAATTATGGCTAGTTTTGGATATTTTGTTCCTATTGATACTAAAAAATATCACACCATACTTATTATTAATATATTACAACATATGACCATTTCAATACCATCACTAGAAGAATTATATGTGTATTCCATTGATAGTGACATCAACATCTTAGAATAGTCTGAAAACATTCATAACTTTTTATTTGATGAGATTATTCTTGTAAATATTGAAAAAATAAAAAATTGAGAAGAGATGTAATTAGATATGTTACCATTGGTGACACTCTTTTCAAGAGGTCCTTTGATGACTAGTTACTTATGTGCATTAGGAATGAATAAGATATAATTTCCTTACAATAGGTTCATGATAAAGAATGTGGTGGCCATTTCAGTGGAAAAAAATGACATAAATGATTAATAATGGGTTATTTTTAGACTTTTATGGAACAAGAGTTTCAAGAATATAATTTTTTTTGATAAATTTAAACTAAAATAATTTAAGACACATGCCGTCTCAATAATTAGAACCTATTGTATCTCTTTGGACTTTTTCTATTAGGGATTTTGATCTAGTTATAAAAGTAAATATATAATCATTATAAGGTCACAAGTTTACTATCACATCAATTGAGTATATTAACAAATGTGTTAAGGCCATTAATTCAAAATAAAACACATGTGATGACATTTTTATATTTATAATTAAACATATCATTTATAGATTTGATATTACCTCTATAATCATTATGGATAGTGGTTGATCATTCAATAATAAGACAATAAACAAATATTGTGTTATGTATAAGAATATATACACATTTTATACTCCTTATTACCCTATTGTAATAGTTAGGCCAAAGATACAAATAATTAAATTTTGAACATATTGAAAAATTATTGCTAAACATTATGAAGATTGCCATAATTAGATTATCTATGCCTTATGGGCTTATCATATGAGTGTGAGGAAAGAAATGGAGGAAACCCCTTATTATCTTGTGTATGTGGAAGTGACAATTATTCCTCTTCAGATTATGATTCCTTCTCTACATGAATCCCTTAAAAGACTTATCGATGGTGATAAATATAGAGATAAGTAATTACATCAACTAGAAATCATACATGAAATGAAAATAATTGATCTTGAGCACCTATAAGTTTATCAAAATCTCCTTAAAAAATCCTATAAAAAATAAATCAAATGAATTTCACATAGACAAATAAATTATAAAATAAAATCTAAAGAATATAAATGTGGATATAGAACATAAGTGAAAATTCAAACCAATAAGATAGGTCCCTTTTTATTGTATATAAAATTATTACATGGGCGTACCCCACATTAAGTTAGAAGGATTTTTAAAAAAATACAATGAACATCATGAACTTTCATCATTTTTATACATGATATTTGTATTTACCATTGTGGGAATAAACCCACATGTTCTTCATGATTTATTCACTTTTTATTTCTTATGTTAATAAATACAACCTATTATTTTACTTTCCATGCAACATTTATTGCCTAATTCCTATTGGGTTATAATACCCACATTATTTATCCTATGTATTTATCGATACATATTTTACATAGATCCTCTCACCCCCTTGTGTCTAGCATTATTACACTACTTATATATCATGACATGAACTATTCCTAGAAACATCTAGTCACATGACTGGTATTCATATATAATACACCTATTGTTATATCTTGCCATATTATATGAATATTATTTTGCCTTGATTTGCCTTTCTATTGGGGTAATTATACCCTTTATTATCTCTTCGAGCTTATTATTATCTATATTTTTCACATTTATAGAATTCATCAGAGGATACTATTTTCCCTACACTATCTCATCCTCATAAAAGGGTGCACACAACTATCAAAATTTACATGATGTTATATCTTCTATCATTATTTCACATAGACTTATCATTTTTCCATATCTCTTACTATGCATAGTGGGACATATTATTTTCCTTCACTTACAATCCTCATACTCCCTAGAGTTATATCTTACTATCGATCATACATGATAATATTTTATGATGGTTACATATATGTATTCTATACAAAATTTCTAAGTATTTAACCAATATTTGGCTATATATTTAATGACACATGATGCATGTAAATATTTAATTTGGAACGAGTGTTTTATGATTTATTTACAACCCATAGTTCAAAAAGGGAACATATATGCATATATTTTTAAGATTTTCAGTAATGACAAATATTTTCAATGAATTGATTGAATTAAGTGAATTTACCAAAAAAAGGCACTGAATATTTCTAGATAAAATGCATATGATTCTATGATCAAGAAGTAAAATAAAATTATTCAAAAAATCAAGAGAAGGTATCATTTACTAGTTATAGTAGCAAGGTTTGCATATTATCAAATGTTATCATTTTATTTTAATAAAATATATTTTGCATTTAATTAATATGCACACAATTGTTAAAATAATGACATATTGATATGTCTATGATAAATAAGAAAAAATTAAAATTAAAACCTAGCCTTATGTGTTAAAAATAGTAAACATGCAAAAGGAGAATATTGAATTGAAAATTGAATTTAAAAGAGGTAAATATGATGGAAAAATCACACAATGATAAATTCTAGATCTTTGGATGCAAATATAAGCTGTGCAGGACTATAACTAGTTTTGTACCAAATTTTAAGTGTTAAATGTATAAACATAGGAACAATTACTTCACCATTTATGTTTAGGGAATTTTTTTTAATCAAATTTAACCATCATTCATGTCTACTTTTGTTAATTTCATACTCTATTCACTTTCAAATTCTAATTTTTCCCATGTTGCTTTGTATATATATGTTGAAACTATTTTCATTTACATTTTACTGAGATGATGGATGTAAATGTAGATATTTTTATTCTTCCTTATTATTTACCTATCTTTCCATTAACTCACAACAAAATAAAGTTATTATAATGAAAATACTATACCATTAAACTATATTCATAGAAATATATCATAATATGACTAAAATACAAGTATAATAGTGAAGTATATGATTAATATACTTCAATATTTATTTTAATGAAAAAAATAAACCACTAAAGTAGAATCACATAAATAGATCACACTATGGCTAAAATAAGATCAAAGTAATGAAGTATATGTCTAAGCCACTCCAAGGGAAAACTTAAAAAGACTTATAATAAGAATAGAATTATAATATGATGATAAAATACTAACAAATAAATCTTATATATGCCATAATTATGTTATGTACACACTCTAGGCCAACACTCATAATAATATGAAGCTATATAAATGATGATATAAATTAATTAAACATTATGATAGCCACAAGTTGGTCATACTTATCTTTGTGGGCCATAATTAAGGATTATAATGGATAGGATTGAATTTATGAAGCTAAATATATATGAACTACTGAAATATTAAGAACAACTCAAAATAGGAAGAAGCTTGTCTTCACAACCAAAAAATTGTATTAACATCATTCATTCATTAGCCAAAAAATTACATAAGAAGGTACATTATATATTGAGGAATTATGTCACCCAAAAATGTAATTAACTCAACTCATAATTTAAAAATTAATTAAATTAAATTTCCCTTAATGACCTATTGTTAACCTAAGCAAGTTAATTAGGCTATGTAGGTAAAACCACATAGTTGGAAAAAACTTATACTAAAGCATAGATTAGGTGGGTAGAAGAATTGGGTCCTGGAACAAAGGAATAATTACGTAAAAAATTACATATAGGTGATCCCCTAGAGGAGAAAGAAGTTAGATATACCTAAACACCAATAAGATCCCACAAATGAAGATACTTACTCTCAGTGAAGTGTTTGGTGAATATATCAACAATTTTCTCCATTGTTTATATGTAGCAAAGATTAATTACTTTATAATGAATGAGATCATAAAATACATGTGAATATTTATATTATTGGTCCATTTATGGAGGACCTATTCTTATAGATTTGGATTGTACTTTAGTTGTCACATAAGATGATTGTTGATCATCAAAATTGGATGCCAAACTTAGTGAGAATCCCCTAAAGCTAAATAACCTCAATGGTAGAATTAAAAAATCCTCTATATTTTTACTCAATAGAAGATAAAACATATCATTATGATTATTTATTGAATAAATAATTAGACCTAAACCAAGGGAAAAATTATAGCCTAAAGTAGACTTACGCTTCTAAATCCCAATCTGAATCTGTATAACCAATCAAGTCAATGTTAATGCCTATTCCATAGAGAATCCCATAATAATGAGTACCTTGAATATAGTGGATAATCTACTTAGTTGATTTCTAGTGAAATTCATGTGGTTATTTCATAAATCTAGAGACCATGCCCACTACATATGAAATGTCAGGTCTAGTGTGCATAAGGTAGATGAGACTACCGATAAGCTATTGATACAAGGTAGCATCAACCGAAAAAGATGGAAAATTAACATTAAGATTAACACCAGATATAAAAATAATCATAGTTGGATTATATTAATCCATGTTAAAAATTGTAATAAAATCAAGAACATACTTAGATTTTGTAATAGTGATCCTGGATTCAGATTAAGAAATTTAAATCTCAATGAAGTAATGTAATAAGACCAAGTCAGTCATTAGATTTTTTTCAAATAAAGTATTTTTCACTATTATTATGGTAGATGAAGAACTCCCTATAATAGGTCATCTAAATAGAAAACCAAAATCAATAATGAATCATCTTACCATAAATGTAGACATTCAAATTAGAATGGTATCTAATAAACCCAACTAAAATAAGAAAGGAGTCCTTAGCATACCAAGCTTGAGGATTTTGTTTGAGGCCATATATAGATTTATAAAATTTGAAAACTAAGTATGAATCTTCCAAAAACCCTTGTGGTTTCTCCATGTATATTTCATCTTTGAGGTCACTGTGAAGGAAGGTAATCTTCACATCCATCTAATGAACATCCCAATTATGTGATATGCAAATGGTGAGAGTGAGGTTAGATTGATTTAATTTTGAAATTGGGGTAAAAATATTGGTGTAGTTAATTCCAAGTACTTGATAAAAACCCTTTACTACCAAACATGCTTTGAACTTGTCTATGGACCCATCTTATACAAATTTTGTTGGGTAGATCCACCTACATAAAAAAAAAAATCTTCCCTTAGGAAGAAGGGCTACATCCCAAGTGTTTTTCCTTAATAAGGAACCGTATTCCTCTTCTATAATAGTATCCTAATTGGGAGTGATTGATGCCTCGTGAAATGATTATAAATAAAAAATAGATATAATGAAAGCATGTGGGGCATCCTAGAATTTTGAATGGGTTTACCTAGTGTCTGATGGATCTCAAAACCATTATAAAACACATTGTAGTGTTTATCTATCCCAAAGAGAACTAGTTCTTAGAGATTTAAGAGGATATTCCTCATCTTGGGAGGAAGTGAGTCCTCTTCACTAAACTCATCATCATAACTAGAAGAATAATTTGGATCATCAACAAGATTCTTAGGTGGATCTGAATGATTATAACTATCATCAAAACCTACTACATCCAAGGAAGAAGGAGAGGTGTCAAGTGTGGATTCTAAAGGACTCTCTTGAAGTTGAACATGTATCTTAACAAACAACTCATGACTAGTGAGATGGAGAAGCTTGTATCCCTTAACACATTTATAATATCTAATGAAGATGTAAGGATAACTCTAAGGTTGTATTTATTTATGTTTATTATTCAAAATTTTGCCTATATAAGAGATATAAACCCTCAAAAGTGATTCACTATGGGTTTCTGACTACTCCAAGTTTTAAAAGGAGTGACTCACTTTAATGTTTTATGAGGAACTTAGTTCTAGATATAACAAACATAGTTGATAGCCTCATCCCAATACTAAATTGAAAGAGACTTGGAGTGTAGTGATGTAGAGGTCATCATACAATATTTTAGCAACTGATGATGATAAGAGAACATTCACCAACACTTACCTCTTCTTAACTACCACCTAACTCTAAACTATTAGTTATCTATTCATCCTTCCTTGGTTCACAAACTCTTTGTACTTATTTCAATCACTCTATCCTATATTGGTACTTTTCATCATTCAATAACTTTTTACCTATATTTCAAACATGTTTAGAAACATGATTCGATGACTCTAACTTCCTTAGTGCATGGAAACAAATTCATACACCTAATCCCTGCTAGCATATCCCATGTTTGTTAAAAAATACAATACTTTTCACTGAAGGAGAAATCAATGATGGTGATTTACTGTGATCATAATAATCTCACTAGACTCATTCCATTTACCATACTTCTTAAAGCATCCCTTTAATCACTCACTAGTTCTACATTCCCACAGGGTTTTTTGAGTAGCCCTTTTTATGACATTAATGCATGGTACAAACATGTATTTCTTATTATTGAAAAACTAAAGTTTGTTTTAAATAAAATTAATTTATTTATTTATGTCTAAAATTTTTATTGGCCTAAATTTTTTGTTTAATCACTTTTTGTAGCCCTTTTAGGTCATTATTTAGGCTTATTAGGTCTTTAGCACCCTGTTTATCACACAAACCCTTATAAACCATACCATCCATATAAAAATAGTCTAAAAACTCTAAAATGACTACATGAATATGGGAATAAATATTTTCACCAATTTTTTTGAATTATTTATGGTTAAATTTTTTATAAATACACTTTGTATATATAAACCCTAGCTTTAGGTTGTATGCTACCTATGTGACTCGAGAGGAATGATAATTCTTCTCCAAATGTTTCATCAAATTTAAAAGTACTATAAATTATTTATAAGGTCGATGAAATAAAATTATACATTCTCCAATCAATTTTTTCACTTAGGGGTTCCTATAGATTGTTATTTTCTCATTATGGAATGAACTCTATTAATAGTTACGAGATTGTATTGGCTCAAGAAGGAATGCAAATCATTTCCAGACCCTTAATGACTTTGGAATGACTATAAGGATTGTTTAAGATTATTTATACCTAAAAATAACTTATAAAACTTATTTTACCTATTAACCACACATCTCTTCACATTTTCTTCACTAAACTGAGTCAAACTATGTAAAAGCAACAAAATTGTGTCCACCCATGGGGAGTTAGAATGGTATTTTAGGTTTTATGATAGGTTTTATAACTCTATGAAGACATGAAAAAATAAAAAATAATATAAAATGACTCTTTCACTCTTTTTATACCCATTTTATCATTTTATTTATTTCTTTCTTAAGATCCTAGGTTCACTGTGTATGCTTCATTAGTCATACATAGAACTATATTATTTTATTGTAAGAGTACATATAAAATAAAACAAATTACAAAGTTAAATAACTTTAAAATGTATTTAAACATGTTTAAAAAATCCATTATAACTTAAGGAGAACATTACACTATCATTTTTCAATATTCCATTACACACAATCAAGTTTAGCACATAAACACATGATACATGACAATCTTGAGTTTTTCAAGCATATATATGAAATATATTTGATATAATGTTAATTAATTAACAAAAAAAAAAATAATAACTTACCATTACTATCATAAATACTAAAAAACATGCCTTTACTATAGTGTTCTTCTCATACTCTATTTGTACTATCCATTTTATTGCTCACATAAAGAGTGTACGGTCTATCAACAATTTTATTTTTAAACCAAAAACTTTATATTTAAATTATTGGGGGTTTTCTTACAATATCCATTAGAATCCAACACCTCCATTTGTCTCATACATTTAATATATGAATTTCAAAGAAAACAACTACAACTTCTTTTAATGACCAAAACCTGATCGTAACTACCTATGTAACTCCCATGTGTGTGTAGGGAGGAACCTAGCTACCTAACTACTAATAAGCTTATAAAATGACTAATCTTGTAATTAATGTGTCTTAGGATTAATTACCACTTTATATAGCATGACTAGACAAATTAAGACTTTTGAAACTTCCTTAGACAAGATGGAAGTCTCCAAACTCCACATGAACATTTGAAAATTTAAATCTAAATTTTGGTGGGAAAATTCCAACACTCTTATAATTAAAATTTCACAAGAATCTATCACCTAATAAGGAATCCTATATACCTAATATGATTAAAATAACCTACTAGGACTCAAAATATGACATTTGACCAATATGTACAAGTGGTAGGTGATGCTCTTGCATCATGTAGCATAAATTTAGCCATTTCCTTCAAGGATCTATTATTTCACTCTAAACACCATTATACTAATGAAAATATGGAGCTATATTATATAATTCAATCCCATTTGATTTGTATAATTAATTAAAATGATTATTAATGTAATCACCACCATTGTTGGTGTGCAAAATCTTGATGGCTTTACCTTAATATTTTTATACAAGCACCTTGAAGTCTTTAAAATGATCAAATACCTCAAATTTATGCTTAATAACGTACATCCAAGTATATAGTGAAAATTCATCTATGAAAGTAAGCATGCTTTAGTATTTTTGAATGAAGGTTTTGGAAATGGACAAGCAATGTCACTATAGACAATCTCCAATATCTATTCTTCTCCCTTTAACCCTAAAAAACTACATCAAAAAACTTGACTCATGGAAACCCTAAAAGTATGTCATGATGACTAAATTACTCTAGGTAGTAATAGTTGAAATGGTCAGTTGCTCATGCCATAATTTATTCACTCTATCTAAATGAATGAGCAGTGCATTCAAGGGTTTATTAGGAGAAAAATGTGAGAAAGTATACAATCATGATTGGTGATCTACTTTCCCAAATGCAACTATGGAGTGATTATTTACTTTCCTAATAACCACTAAACTAGGTATAAAATTAACTCTCTTACCTAAACCAATGTGAGTGATCTAATAAATAGATAAGAGATTGGTGGATAAAGAGGGAAAACATAAAACATCATGAAATGTCCCATCATTCAATTCAATAGATACACTCTTACTAACTTTTGCATAAGTATCATCACCCAACAAGATGCAAGATAGAAAACAAGGCTCCAAGGATGAGAATGTGTCCTATGATGAATTCATATGGTGTAAGGCACTAGATTAAATTACCCATGTGGAAGGATAGGATGCAACTACAATAAGTTCTTTGCCTTTATATTTTCCATTTTTAATATCTTTGGCCTTAAAATAATCATGTTGATGAACTCTAATTTGAAAAATTAGGGACATTGATATTGTATTTCTTGATCATCTTAGTCAGTTGGTCAATCTATTTCTTCATGCATTTGGTTTTACCTTGCCTAGATTTATGAAAATAGGCACATTTGAGTCACTCTTTCTTGGGTTTCCCATGTGAAGAGGAAAAATATTTTTATTTTTTGGATTAACATCATATTTTGACCCTTTATTTTCTCTAGGTCCTTATTTTTCTATTTCTTGTTCTTGATACTAGAAGCCTTATATTTTTCATGACTCATAATTAAGGCATGTAATTTAGATGACTTTAGTATACCTATTTGAAGAAGTTCATCTTTATCTCAAGTAAAGTCAATAAAAAATCCATCCAAGGGTACGCTTGGTGGTGTGGAAGGTATAAATAAAGATAGAATATTAATATCCCAACTTGAAAAAGATGGAAATAATCAATTGATCATCTTTTTTTATCAATTTTGCATAGTTTCAAATACAAACTAAGTGATTTAAACTTTGTGAAGAAGTCCCATATAATATCAAAATAAATTAGGATAAAATTTATGAGCTCATTTTCTAACTCATGACCTTTCATTATGTCCTAATTCCCAAAGAGTTTTTATAATATGGTCCAAACTTCATTAGGAGTAGTAGATTCAATAGGAAAGAACAGGTCAGGAGACATAGATAAGCATAGTAGACTGTAAGATTCATCACTTTTGTTAAAAAACTTAACCTTATCTAGATCAAGTGTTAGTTATTCTTATGTACTCATCATGATTAAGTGTATTACTTTTATACTCAATAGTATTTTCACTTTGAATTTCCCCTCATGATAGTTGAATGGTGTAATAATTGGAACTAAACTCTAATCTATAGTGTAGAAAGGAAGTATGTGTTAAACTATGTGTACTAAAAGACTGATAATATTTAAAACCAATTAAATATATAGATGTTATATATTTTAAAATTCATTAAAAATTTACAAAATCATATATCTTTAAAAAACTTGCACTTTCAAAAAAAGCAACACCTCAAAAGGAGGAACATGCTAAAAGCTATGGAAGTTTGAATGTTTATTGCTTTGAAAAAAAATGATCTCCACTTTGAAAAAATTTTGGGAATGAAAAATTTTGGGTTGAATTTTGTTTTTTAATATTCTCCACAAAAAAATTATGCTCCCTTAGAGTAAAACTTAAGAACTTTTGGGGTGAAAATGACTAGGGGCTTAACTCCCATCTGATTAGGGCTTAGAACCTAAAATAAGCATTCCCCTCCCTTTTTAATTGATTTGATTGATGTGGGAGTGATTCCACCATTAAAATGGACTTAGTTTTCAAATTAATAGTATCACTTTTTTCTCAATTAAATTTAATGTCCTCATGCCCATCATAAGGTGCAAAATGGTTGATGAAGATGCCACCATGTTCAGACAAGGGTCAATTTAAACCTAGTTAATGTGTAGGGTCATAAGAGTTTAATGAGGGTGTCTTCATGGTTTTAAAATTATTTATGGGTTGTGATCAATACTTTTGAGTTTTTTGTGGGTTATAATCATGATTGTCAAATTTTGGGTAGGTTGTGAGTAAGCGTGTCAAGTTTTACCTAGGCTACATGTAAGGGTGTCAAATTATGTCAATCATGTGAACATGAGAGGAAGAGTTTTCCAAGTATTATGGCTGGGGTTAAATCATTATTGGTGTGTACACAACCAACCAAATGTCTACCTAGACTTGTTTTCCCACTATGACCAACTACCAAAATTACCTATAAGGGTTGGAAATTTCACTGAGTTGAAGAAACCTCAAAAATTAAAATTTTGTGTGACATCTCAAAACACTAGAAAATATATATTTGGATTATTTACAAAATTATAAAACCCCATAAATGGTTTTTCTTCAAATTTAACTTATGTATATATTTTTTAGAATTAAAAAAAAACCTAGAAACCTTCCAAAATGGTTGAAACCTGACTATCATGAAACTAGGTCATGTTTACAACCATTCTTAGGGTTTTTACACCTTATAAATTCAAAGACACTATCTATTTTTCACTTAAAGACTCTATATATTCATTTTTCACATATTTTAGAGAAACCCCACCAAACCCTTAAAAATTGAAATCAATGAAAAATCTTAAACAAGATGGATTGCTAGATTTCACAAAAAAATTGATAGAATTCATCTACTAGCTGAGCTCTAATACCATGCTGGACTGAGACATAATAAAGGATCATATTGGATAGAGTTGAATTCATGAAGGTGAATTGTTATAGATTAGTGAAATCTAAATAATAACTCAAAAGAGGAATAATCTTGTATTCACAACCAAAAAGTTGTATTAGCATCATTCATCAATTAAACAAAAAGTACATTAAAAATTAAATTATATAGTGAGTAATTAAGCCACACAAAAAGGTAAGTAACACAACTCAAAATTTAAAATTTGACTTAAATTACATTTCACTTAATTACCTATTATTAACTTAAGCATATTAATTATATTGTGTAGGTAAAACTACATAGTGGTAAAAATCCTACACTAACAATACATATCCCAATACATGATATATATTAAAGGTGTAACATGCCTCTCCAATTAAAATCAATTTTTTCCTTATTGATGAACATTTACTGATGATTTTACATGAATCCTTCATCCTCCCATGCCATATTTTCACTAATTATATTATTCCACTTGATCAAAAAATATGTAATCACCCTCATATGTAACCTCTTAGTGCGTGTCTAAATTTTACTCTTGGGTTCAATTTATTCTTCCCTTCTCACTATGTCTTGTAACTATATCCAGGTTGAAACTTTTTCAACTAATCTTCAAGAAGGAAACATGGAAGATGGGATGTATATTGACCTAGTGATGTAACTCTAGTTTTTACACTAAACTACTAATATTCTACATACCTTGATAAGGGTGATAATACTTAGATGAAATATTACTATATTTCTTATGATGTTTCAAGTAAATTTGATTATATGAATTTAAATTCACAAAAACCTAATATTTTACTTTAAAAAGTCTTTCACTACATTGTTGGTTAGATTTTTACTTATTATGGTTTTGTGCCATTTCTAAGTTATCTTTGAGGCTAGAGAGTACCTATTGATACTACTGAATGTGGTATATCACTTCTCAAGCCTTTAGAGAGACCCTTAAAAATGAGGTGACAAATGATGGATGGTACATAAATAGTGCAAAAAATGGAGACATTTTGGATGAGGTATGGAAATATGTGTTATACCACCATTCTTATACTGTTATCCATTTAACCCATATCTTTTATTTATCCAAATAAAAACAATGAAGATATAACTACATGCACTTATTTACTGTCTTATTTTTTCCATTAGATCAAGGATTATAAGATGAGTTAAGATCCAGTTGGGTACAAAAACATAAGAATAAATCAGTTTGAAAATTATTGTTAAATATAGGATAATCATCACTTACTATGATCTATGGGGTTACATGGAGATTCTAAAATGTATCTATAAATGTTTTTTCTACTATACTTACTACAAAATAATATAATAATATGTAAAAATGGTGATATTTGGTGAGTCTATGCATGTTAACCATAATGACAAATTTCCATTTAGATTTTTGTGTCCCTATGATTAAATCCAATGAAACCTTTTCCCATATATGGGTAGGAATAGATAGAGGTTACAATAGGCCCAATATATTTATTGTTTATCCTTTGTTTTCTTGACACATTATAAGAGGTTATAATATGCCCAAGATATTGATTGTCTCTCCTTTGTTTTGTTGACACACCATACTTCAACCACAAATTTATATACTTCACCTTTTAGCCCATCCTAAAAAAAATAAAACTTGACTCTATGCTAAGTTTTAAATATTCCTAAGTGACTATCTAATATATAAACATGAATCTCCACAAACACCTTCAGCTTAAGGGTTGAGTTTTTGCACAGCTTCAACCTATCATTGTATTAGAGAACATCCTATTTTTTTAAAAACTAAACCAACACATTTGGATCTTGTTGGATATTTTTGATAATATCCTTTATAGCTTCATCATTATCCCATTATGATATTTATTCATCTACCTAATCATCTTGTAATAGGGAAATGCTACAAAAACATTCCTTTGTGGATTCATATTTCTTGGATAATGAAATAATCATAACCTTATCCTATCTTTTCTTGTATACAATCTAAAATTCATATCCCAACATATTAGTGACCCATTTTTTTATTTTTATGATGACCTATATTCTAATAATAATTTTAGATTATAGTGACTTTTATTCACTTTAATGTATCTTCCCATAAAAGATGGTCATTATTATTTTAATATGTGAAGGATGACCATGATTTTATTATCATAAATATACTTAATAAAATTAATAAATTTAAATTGGTAAGTCTCAAATTTATTAAGTTATCCTCTTATAATGAATAACACTCCCATGCCATACCCTAAGCAATCACATTCCATAATGAATGATTTGGAGAAACTTGGAGTAGATAGAACTGAGGTGGTGTGATTTATATACATGGGATAGGATGACGTAACACTATAATATTTTTTTAAATGGATTAGGACTCAAATTATATTAATAAAATAGATCCTAAATATATTTGGATGGGAAAACAAGGACCAGTGATATCTGTAGATCTAGCGTATGGTAATCTATAACTCAAATGTCAAGAAGAAAGGGTTCTAAAGCCTAACTTTATGACACAAGGATATATGTCTCACTAGACCTCAACAAAGGTAAATTATTGTAACTATGATTGTAAATATGTAATAAATGTAAATGATTATAAATGGGTACAGGTAAATTAAATTATGGCTAAGTTATTTTAAAGAAATTAAGGTGAAATGGTTAACTAAATGAGGGTCTATGTAACCTAAGGTAATAAATGTCAAGCCTAAGTAACATGATATCTATATCAACATATTTGGTATAAGGATAACCCTAAACAATTATACACACATACATCCAAAAATAAATGAACAAAATCTAATCTAATAAGTAATGGAAAAATCATAGGGATATAAATAATTACCTTGGGGTGGACCCATAAACATTTCAATCACCCCCTTTGGCTCAACTGGCACTTTAAAATATATTTTTATAGGTTGAATCCATAAAATGTTTGGATGAATACCTAGATATCCTTAGTTAGGAACTTCCAATGAAATCTCATTTTGAGCTTTAATGCCACCATAAAACAAGACCTCCAATAAAAGGTTATCAACCACTAACTCTCCCAAATACTCTTTGAGGAAGAAATGTGAGAGAATATAGAGTGTTTTAATGTGATATATATTATTAGGAATGCAATATGACCCCTATATATGTATTTAAAATACCAAAAATTGACCTTAAAATCTAAGGTGATTTTATTAGCTAGGGTTATATAGTTGGAAGATATCGGCTAGCACAATAAAATATTAGCCAAATTGATACAATAAAAATGTTAGAAGACATAATCATAACTATTTTGAGATAGATAATAGAGTACAATGGAGATAAAGATATGAAAAAATGGTATTATCTAGGTTGATACCATAGGATATAAGTAAGTTAATAGATCTAGATGGGATGTAGATGGAGAGGAAAAATAGATAGAGACTTAAAGGAAGTTATATTGATAATAGTGATGGTGTGACAATATTATATTTAAACATATATTGTAAAATACCATGATCCAATCCTAGTGCACCCTTTAAGGTGTGCACTTGGGGAGATTGATGTGTTGATAAGTTACTATAATAGAAATCATGAGTAAAGTGATAAATTGAAAATATTTGGTGTATACATATACCCCAATCAAATCAAATCATGTGTCATAATAATGTAACAAAAGATTATGATTTGGAATATAAAAATAGAAACATAAAAGATCATAGTTGAAAATAAATATTGAAATAATTGAAAATAAATAAAATGAAAATTCATACCTTAAATCACTTTACTGATTGTAGATGATGTTACATGTGTTAAAAGTGATAAAATGCACCCAATGAGAAGAATGAGAGATGGACATAAACAATATGATAAAAATCCAAAATTTAGATTTTTTTATGGTTAACACCTAAAAATTATCTATCTCACTAATATTTCAAGGTTTCTTTCCATTCATGAAAAGGACCTATGAAAATAAATATATTGGAGAAATTTAAAATATCGAGGTAAATAACTAAAAGTATCAAATTTGAAAATTTTAATATAAATTGGTAAAAACTATTCACTTGAGCAATTTATATTTATGGAAAGTAGAGATTTGTGTGATGAAAAATATTTTCATGAGAGACTATGGATCATGGAAAATGAGGTAAACATGAAGTAGGATTTATTGAAACTGTAGATAGATCCCTATAAGTAGTTGGTGCATTTATTGTTAACTTTTGTCATTTTTGGTAAAATGAACTAATTATGGAATTTAGGCATTAGGGAAAAATTTTGTATCAGAATTCCCCCCCAAAATATTCAAAATGAAATTAGAATTAGGAAATGTTGTTGTTAGTTGACAAAAATTTAAAATTAGGGCTAAGATAATTTATTAAGACTAGGGAAACAAATCACTACCATTAGGAAAATTTATGAGCCATGATAATATAGTTTATGAGGGGGACATTTAACCAATATCTAATATCATAGGGTATGGTCAATATAGTTAGGTGATGTGTTAGCCAACATCATAGGCTATGGATGATGTGATATAAAATTAGTCAACTAGTTAATATCATAAGGATGGATAGTAGTGTTAGATAAGTAAGCATGGATTATATAGTTTAATTCTTGGTCGATGTTATAGGAAATTTGAGCATGGAAAATATTGTATGGTATGGTTGATGTTGTAGGCTCATTAAAAGGTTGATACTATAGGATATGGCTAGTTTAGTTGAGTGATGTGTTAGAAAACACCATAGGGTATGGTCAATTCAATTACAAATATTTCATAATTGGTACCATAGGGTATGGCCAATATAGTTATAAAATTTAATCATGGTTGGTGCAGTTTGATGCTTGGTTGATGTAGTTGTAAAATAGAAAAAAATGATAATACAATAGAATGTAGGGACCATTTTAAGTTTAATTACTATTTTTATTTAATTTTTAGGTTTGAATTTAATTTTTTAGATCAAAATATATTTTTTATATTAGATATGGTAAACCCATGTTTTATAGGGACCTATAACAACAAAAGTGAAATAAAGAGTTTTAACTAGGCCTTACATGGCTGAATGAACAAAAAAAAGACTAAATAACAAAAACAAGAGAAGACACATAAAACATGTTAATTGGGGGGACCATCTTAGGTATCATCCATAGAAAAATTTTCCTTTAGAGTAAATTTTGTCTTGTCTTATGAGGCTTTGGCTTTGGTCTAATTCCTGGGACCCTAAGCTTGTTCACCAAGGAGAATCATCCTTAGGCATTTCCTGCCTTTCACCTGGGGGAAGGGATGCCTAGGGAGGACCCCGTTAGGGGATTCCAGGGGGAATTTAGGGTCCTAGGGGATTTCATAACTAGGGAAAGGGGAGGGGTTAAGGTTGAATGAACCAACAAATAGTTCGTGGCCTCTCCTACCTAGTGAAGCTCATTCCAATCCTAGATCAGTTTTGCCAAACCAAAACTTGCATGTTGGACCTTTATGTTGAAATTTTGCAACATTACATTGTTTTTCTCATGATGTTATATTAAAAATGCCTTACCTTTATGATCATAGGTTGAGGGAGATCCAAATGTGATGGGTTTAGGTTTAGTGATGAAAAATATTTTCAAGGGAAGGTCATTCGAAGGGGAATGAGGTAACTTGTTACAAGGAAAAAGTTTAGTGGTAGGGAAGGAGCTCATAGAGGGATCCCCCTTCAGGGGGCCCTCTAAGGAGTATTCCTTAGAGGAGGATCCTTTGGGTGGGAAATTTTTTCCAATCAAGGTACAATCATATTTCACCAGTAAAAAGATGAGGCCTTGATGAAATATTAGGTTAGCTGTATTAACCTAGTGGATGAGGACTATGCTTTCTAGCTATTTTAGGATAGAATATTAAAGGATGATCTTAAAATTTATGAAATTATTTATCAAAATGAAATGGTTCAAAAATATCAAGGTGTACTTACCTTCTAGGGTCATGTACCTCATGACCTATAAGCCGACTTTGAGCCAATATTTGGGTAGGTCAGTGCAGGGAAATACCTTTTTCTCCATTTACACAAATTCATTTGTTTAAAAAAATCACTGTAGTAGCTCTTATTTATTTTATTGATCCTTGTATTATTTTTCACATGTGCAATCCATGCCCATGACTTATCCTATAAAATTCTTTAAAACATTAATGGAAATCTCCCTCATGGAAACCTTCCTTTTTTACCAAGAAACAACAAAATATCTTACCACTAGAGGATTATTCTTGGTAATACACTCCATATAATCTATTATCCCACCTTTCCTAAGCTTTTTCCATATGATTATGCTTTTTAGATCAAAATATGATTGTACTTTATTTTTTGATATTTTGTAAGGATGATGATGATTATAATAGAGTGTAGATGCTAGTTGGTTACCAAAAATATTAGAGAAGTTGTTAGTGGAGGATAAATCTTAGATCATGATGTTGGGATTTAAAGGCATCATGGAGATGTGATATGTGCCTATTATCATGGAGCTAATTAACATGTTCTTAGGGTGATGGGAGATGACTACAAACACATTCACATAAAAGGTAGAGGAGGATGTGATTGAGGTAGAGATCACATTGGAGAATGTGTATACACATAATATTATCAAACTTTATCAATTAATGATACTTTCTATCTTACAGTAACTCATTGAGTCTCAATCTTTCTAAGTTCATGCCTTAAAAGGTGCATTGGGAAAGGGGTAGGAAGACCATTGGTGTTTTACAAGATTGTTATCCCCTATACCACCACTTATCATCTACAAAACCATTTACTATGCACTTCCCTAATAGTTAAAACCTCCCTTACACACTCATCCAAGTAATTCACCACCTTAGTTAGCCCCTTACTAAGCCTAAAACCCTTTTTGACATTTATCAAATAATGTCAGCCTAGGTTAACCCTGTATTCAAATTGATATTTGAACATTATGTGTCTAGGTCATCATTGGCCAACCTAGAATTGTAACATGCAAATATAAATTTGAATATAGGGTCAGCCCAAGACTTAACATTTTTTAATCAATTAAGGATACATAGTCAAATTGGGCCAACCCTATCTAACAAAATTTTAGAAAGGTTTAGGGTTATATTTATCTATATATCTACATTCATTTCACCATTTCTTAGAAAGACAATAGAGTTAATTATTCATTTGAACTTATTTACAATATGTTATTTGACCATTCTACTTGAGGAGTTATTGCCTAGGGTTTATACTTGGAGAAGAATATTATCTTGTGTAAAAGTATTGTATGTTTAGGCTTATTTTAGTGATATTTACAAAACACAAGAACCTCTTGTGAATCACCTTTGGCCAAGGGAGAGATTGAGTCTCAATGGGTTCATCCTCAAGGTAAGTATCTTTAAATTTATTCCTCTATTTTAGTAGATAGAATTAGCATAAGTAATGGCTTTTGAATACATTTATCTCTCCATGCATTAGGGTTATATCTATACATATATTAATTATAAATATTTTGTTCATGTATACTTTTTTATATTTATCACTCCCACTTTGTGCCATAAGATTTGGTGAGCACTAAATTAGATTTTAATTTAGTTTGAATGTATATAGTGAATATGAAAACATATGGCCTAGCTAGGGTTTTTTCATAGTGTTGATTAACTAGAGGCTTTAAAACCCTCTCTACTAATATTATCATGGTAAGATATCCCTTGGTTAGGTTTAATATATCCATCTTGGTCATGACCCTAAATATCTAATGTAATAAATGAAAGTGAAAGTAAGATTTATCTTCTCTGAGCTAAGATTGATTGATAGGTCAGCTACATTTTATTTTCTATACATTCTGGTGAAGATGATGTGAATTAAACCCTTTTAGTTTTTCTTTTATGCACTCATTTTATCATCATATTATATATCTTTATTTTTGTAATAATGTATCAAACCTATTGATAGAGTTCACATAGTCTATGCATAAGATTAAAAAATAGTCACTCCAAAATGACTCTATTCTATTTGCAAAAGTCTTCTCTAAATATACATGATTGGATTGATTGGATCAACATAGTCTTCTTATTCTATATAATATTTTATACATGGTCAATCCATTTGACTCTCTTCATAGATTATTTTTATCCTATAGGTTTTGTACACTATGTTGATCTATTTGAATCTATTTGCATAATATTAAAATCAAGACTTGAGAAACACAACATAAATTTTGAAAACTAAGCATATTAAAAACCACCATGGTTAATTTTTGTCTTATTTATCATTTCTATTGTTAATTTATAGTATTATTTTTCACAAGTTTTTAGTCTATAAAACTACAAACCTACAACAAATTGGGTCAACTAACTTGACACAGTTTTGTAGCATGTCTTATATTTAAAAGACATAATAAACCTATTAGATTGTGTTCTTCTAGATATTGCTTCCATAGAATAGTAACAACCCTATCAACTATGTTATATATTATTTACATACATTGTCACTTGAAATGACTAGGAACTATTCATAGTTAAAGGAATTAACCTATTTTTTGTAGTAATTAGTTCACTTTTAATTGTAGTTGCATGCTTAGAGTAACAAACATATATTAATTGAAAACAATACATTTATTTGTTGATGAGTGTTATTGATTGAAATAACATGGTGAATTTTGTGAATGGTGGCACAAAATTAATAGAAGAGAAAAAATAATCATTCCAAGAAAAGAAGATCAAGGAATATTGTGCAGGTTGAGGATTTTAGCTTCTAATGTAACATGAAGTGGAAAGCGATGGTGAGGGGGATCCAAGTAGGTCAAAGGTGAATATTTTAGAGATATTGAAGAGTGTACTTTCTATAAGCAATCCCTTAGTTAATCATTGCACCTCTCCTAATGGTAAGATCTATCATGCTCCTTTTTTTATTAAAGATTCCTAAGTGGGGAATAAACTAGAACCATCATCCTTATCTAACCATTTGGCGAGCCTAAATAAAATTTCCTAGGTCAATAAGCTCAAGGGAAAGATTGGTGAATACAAGGATTTTTTTTTAGGTATAAATCTGTCCATTTCAAAATATGCAAGATGTTTTCATATTATTGTGTTAGATGATTTGAAGATTAAGTAAACCTTATGGTGATCTTGTTTGGTGGGTAAATTTATGGGACACATCCTAATATAGAGAATTTCAAGGCTTGGGAAAGGATCCTTTTAGAATATAAGAGGATATTTGGATATCTCTACTCTTATCAATGATATTTTCTTAATCAAATATACCAATGATGAAGATAGTGTGCATATCTTAGTAGGGGACCTTGATTTATGGGCATATCTATACTTTAAAAAAAATGGAAAGTAGGATTTGATCTTAAACAAGAAGATATAAAAAATATACCCATTTGGGTGAGGTTTCTTGGGCTTCATCTTGAATATTGGGAAGAATATTTATTTATCAGTATAGTGAAAACATTTGGCAATCTTATTGCCTTTGATTCTGCTATAAAATCAAGAACTCATATGGTGCATGCCTATTTCTATGTGAATTAAATGATGGATAAATAATTTCCCCCTTTTTATTCTTAATTCCTCAAGTGGATAAAGGATTCATAATATTGAATATGAATAATCATTACTCAAATGTGAAGGATGCAAGAAGATGAGACATATTACAAGAAATTTCCCCTCCTTTATAAAAAAAGGTAATGCCTTTATTTTCAAAAAGGATCAAAATAATTGGATGAGGAAAATATAAGTCCATATGTCATTCCATTAAATCCTCATCTACCATCTCAAACACTCTTTCCTTTAAATGAAAATATTACAATCTCTATGGGGATCCCAGATGATTCTACATAAGGTAATGCACCAGCTCTAATTGAAATACTTACGAGAGATATGGTAAAACCTTTAAAAGATAATAATATAGTTAAATAAAATTTTAAATAATTGGTTCAAAGAACATAAAATTCTTCTATATCAAATAAATGTATAGAATAGAGGCAATGCAAAGATAATGACTTGGATAAAGAAATTACAGAGTTTCAAAATTTAGAATATGTTTCTACTCATTTTTATTCTCTGGTGGTTTATAACCATTTCTAAAGTTTGAAATTTTTTGAAGAAGGTGAAGTCGAAGTATTTTACCTAAACATTATTTAACCAGTAAAGGAATCTCTTTTTGACTCAGTTCAGGACAACTCAAGGTTGAATGAATAAATTGATAAAAAAGAGTTTTCTAATAAGATATTTTGAACTTGTACTTCTAATTTTAAATTGGGTTATGATAGAGAGGAGAAGGATATTATTCTATATGGTTATAAGAAACAAGTAGATACAAATATACATAATAAAAAAGGTAGATATTCTTTAGCTAAAACATGAAAGAGTAAGACTAAGATTGAGATAGTCAATGGTTATCAATCTATTCTTAAGTTGAAACTGAGTAAAGAATCCATTAGTCAATATAACAAATAGGATAAATGAAGCTCATATCCTAGAACATAAGGGGTTTGAACCATTATATCAAATATATTTTTCATAGATATAAGGATTATAAATGAACCATCTATTCTTGCTATTCAAAAAATGAAAATGGCTAATAATGTTTTATAGGAAAAAATATAAGCTTTGGAAGGAAGGTTTGTTGTCTAGTGTAGGTTTAGAGGGATTTTTGAGAGGTATTTATACCTTTTGGTATTATAAAAGAGTTATACATGAAATCCTTATTAAGAATAGAAACCATCTAGTAGTTTTATTTACTGATCTTTCACAAGACTTCTCCTAGTTTCTTTCAAATATATATATACTCCCAACACCATTTTGGGTAGGAGAAGATTATGTTTAGAACTAGTGTATTTTATAAATACTTGTAAAGATTTTAAATGGATACTTTTGGGTGATTTCAACATCCAATTTGTGTTAAAGAAAAGAAAATAGGTGTTCAATATTTATCTAATAGTATGGAGGATTTGGTTGAGTTCATTATTGTAAATGGGTTGTTTGATATTAAACTTAGAGGCTCTCATTTTACCTAGTATAATAAAATAATTGGTAATAATATTATTTAGACAAGATTGGATAGGGATTTTGGTTCCCTTGATTGGTTTAACATTCAAGAATTCTACTTATCTTCTCTTCATAGGATTATATCATATCATAATCTATTGGTGCTTAATATTCTTACCATTTAAAAAAATGATAAGACTCCTTTAAAATTTGAGCATATGTGGATTATTCACCCAAAACCAATGAAAAAAATAAATTAATGGTGGAATTTGCAAGTCTTTGGTATAACTATGTTTAAGTTTTCTTAGAAATTAAAAAATGTCAAAAAGAATCCATGTTGAGAATCATGATGTTTATGGCAATATATTTCACCAAAAATATCATATTAAATCTAATATGACTTCTCTAGAATATTTATTATTACCCAAGGTATTATTAAATATTTACTTGAGTAGGATCATAAACTGGAATCAAATTATCATTTCATTTTAAATCAAGTGGAAATTTTCTAGAGACAAAAATCAAGGGCTACTTGGCTAAATGAGAGAGATCAGAATACTAATTTTTTTAATTTGACCACTTTAAAAAATAGAAGTCATAAAATAATTAATAAAAAATTATGAGGATGGATATCTTCATACAAGTCCAATCATAATTAATGAGAAAGCAGTGAGTTTCTTCATAGATCTTTTTGCTCCCAACTTAGTGCCTATCAAAGAATTAACCACTAATTTTATTTAGTATGTCCAAACCCTTATTATTGATGAGGATAATGTAATTTTGTTGAGATATGTAATAGAATAATAAATAGAGGTAGATGTGTTCTCAATGAAAAAAGACAAAGCACCAGGTCCAGATGGCTTTCCTATGGTTTTCTATCAACAATTCTAGGATGTTATTAAGTAGGATTTATAGGTAGGAGTGGATGAATTTTTTTCCTCTTGAAAACTTATAAAATAACTTAATAATAATTTTATTTCTCTTATTCCTAATAAGATAGGGGCATCTCAATTAAAATATTTTAGGCCAATCATCATGTGTAATTCTGTTTATAAAATCTTTACAAAAATTTTGGATTTGAATATTTAGCCATTTTTAAATAAAATTATTTCTTCTAATCAAGGTGGATATGTTTTAGGAAGACAAATCTAGAATGGAATAATTTTTGTTCATGAAATGGTACATTCAATTGTAGAAAGTAAACAGGATGGTATGGTTTTTAAATTTGATATGGCTACACCATATGACATAGTGGACTGGAGTTTCTTGGATTTAGTTCAAAAAAAAAAAAAATCCATAAGCATATTAGAAGGTTGATTTTCAACTACATTTCAATGACAATTTTTTTCATTATTATTAATGTATTCCTAGTAGGATTTTTTGGGAGTGAGCAAGTAATTAGATAGTGGGATCCTTTGTCTCCATTGTTATTCACAATAATGGTAGATTATTTAAGTAAAAACCTTATAAAGGTAGTTGAACATGGTTGTTTTAAGGGTTTAAAACCCAATTCAAGGGTTCCTCCTTCTCTTCACCGATAATTTTTTGATGACATAATTATTTTTGCTCTAGACTCAATAAGGGAAGGTAAATAAATTAATTTAATTATGGATAGTTATTAAATTATCTCAAAATAATTGATAAACTATTCCAAAAGTGACTTATTATTTATTAATACACTGGTAACCCATCAAAGAAATATTGCTCATAATCTAAATTATTAGATCAAGGAAATTCCATCAATATATTTAGGGATGCCTCTTTTTAAATGGAATATGAAATTTGAATTTTGGTACCCTCTAATTGAAAGGTTTTAAAGGAAGATTTCAAAATAGAAAGGGGCTTTTCTTTCTTATGTAGGTAAAGTGTTACTCATAAAAAGTGTTTTACAGATCTTCCCTGTCTAAACTATGTCCCTTTCTAAAATTCCTAAAGGGATAAAAAAAAATTTACAAAATTAAAAAATGATTCATTTGGATGGGTGTGGAAGACATTCATAAGTTCCCTCTAGTGGCATGGGATAAAATATACCTTATGAAATCTTGTGGAGGGTTGGGTATTAAAAATATTCCCTCTATAAATAAGGCATTATTTTCTAAGCTTTGTTAGAAACTTCTCAAAGAACCTTCTCCTTGGATAAGAATTTTTTGTGCCAAATATATTTGTTACAGTTCTCCTTTATCCTTCATTTTTGAACCTATTCTTATCAAAGGTTCCACAATCTAGAATTTATTTTCCAAAAATAGGGACACTTTGCTCAAGGGCTATAAGTGGAAGCTAGGAAATGGTCATAACATTAGATTTTAGAAGGATATTTAGCTTCTAAACCACTATCTATAGACTCTTATTCCTTGGCATCATGTTTCTAGTACAATCTCTTCTATATTTTGGGAAATGATGGTTGATTATATAGAGGTTTTCAATGGTAAAAAAGGTGGAAATATTTAACCCTTGATAATGTTGATGTTACTTTAGCAACTATTGTTTCCAATATTAATTTTATTCTCAAGGGTAATTATATTATAAATCTATAGAGGGATGATGAATTAATTTTGATTAATTCATCAAATGGAATATATCTAGTTAAATATGGATATATGAAGTTTCAAAATCTGATATATAGGAAAAATACTTTGGGAAATAGTTGGAATAAAAATCTTATTCCAAAAATCAATATCTTCAACTAGTTGTGTGTCCAAAATAGAATTCTTACATTGGATAATCTAAATAAAAGAGGTCTTAAGGTGGTAAATAGGTGTGTCCTATGTGAGAATGCTTGGGAATCTATTAATCATATCTTCCTTGATTGTATATTTACTTTTCACATTTGGGGTTCTATGCTTCAAATATTCAAAGTTTCTTAAGTACATCCTTCATCTCTAATGGAGGTTTGGAAAGCTTGGTATTATCCCTTTGTTAACCAAGTACTCAAAGAGATTTGGAATTTGTATTTCCTTAATTTACTATGGGGAATTTGGAAGGAGCATAAAAATAGAATCTTCAATAACAAGCATAGCTCATTCATCAGAGTATCTAAAAAAATCTTCTCCCTTTTATATGAAAATTTCTAAAATATAAGGTGGGGAAAAAGTCATACTTTATTGTTGTTTGAGGAAATTATTTCTAAAGAATGGAAGATTAACCTTGACAACATTCCTTTGATGGATCCCAAGATAACATTGAGAAAATTTATAAGATGGTTTGCTCCTCAATTAGGTTGGGTAAAACTCAATTTTTATGGGTTCTCTAAAGGAAATACTAGGCTTTCAAGAGGTGGAGGGATTATATTGGATCATCATGGGGATATTATTTTAGCTTATGAAGGAAGCATGGGATTCTAATCTAATAATTTCTCTAAAGCTTTAGTAGCTTTATGGGGGGTACAAATGGCTATTGATTTGGGTTGGAGATTCATTTATATTAAGGTAAATTATCTTAATATTATTAATTGCCTGAATAAGAATAATTTTTTTGTATGGTCTATATCAAATATAATAGATGAAATTAGTCATATAAGCAAAGGGTTTGAAAAATTCATCTTCTAACACACGTATAGAGAGGACATATATTTGTTGATTCATTTGATAATAGAGGGGTTGAAATAAAGGAATTTAAAGTTTGGCATCAAATGGTGATTCATACTAATAATATAAATGATATTATCTACAAAGACAAAATCATTATATTTATGTAATGGTGAGATCTTAGATAAGCATTGACATGTAATAATAAGCTTTGAAATGTGTGTTTTAATTATGTTGAGTTCTTATGACATTCATAATGTATTATTTTGGTCATGATTACATGGACAACCAACTATGTAATTATGTAAAGGATATTGTTAATAGTGAACTCATTAAGTTTGGAAGCATTACAAGTGTGGGTGTTGGTAAGGCAAAAAATAGGTATTAGGCTATGGGAGGAAATTTAAACCACATGAAACCAATGAATGTGGATCACATTAGAAATAAAATAGAGGTATGGTAAAAATTTTATACAGGGGGGTTACAAATTTCATAGATCGTATATGTGGATATGATACATATCTATCCAAAAAAATTGTAAGAAAATGGGTAGATTATGTGGTAAAAATTAGGAATATCTTTGTGGTAATTATAGAGGAGTTGATTTCTAGGGTTACTAGACTACAAATTAAATAAAAAATACATCAAATTGACAACAAATATCAATAAAGAATAGGAAAAATCTCTTGTGGGGGATTAAAACCTTGTGGTTTTCCAAGGTGGATTCAAAAAATAAGACTTTCCTATTCCATTTGATGATGTAATAGAGTAAATAATCAGTATGTAATTTTTGATGGTAGATATAAAGTGGTTCACTATTACCATCTCCCTTTTTTGAATTATATGAGGCATAAAATTCTCATGAGTATTCCATTTTATATCTTTCATTCCTTGAAACATTTAGTTAAGGAAGTCAAAATGGATAATAAATTAGAGCCATTACACATGCTATCATTTTCCTTATATATAAGTTCTTCCATGCTTAAAACCTAGTTTCGAAGTACTCGATTGCTAAAAGGAAAAATGTGAATATCAATTTATCGCCCTTTGCACCTATGAAATGGATTTTAAGGAGTAGTGTCAAACCTAAAACAAAGAATAATGAAGATATTGATAGGGCAAAAAATAAGAAAGAGGGATATTCTAGTAAATATTTTCTACAAGAATCATATGTCATGATTGATATTGAATAAATGGACAAGGTTAATGGAGTCAAATATAATACTCAAAATGAGGTGAACCAGCTTTATATTCAAGAATAGAATCCATAAATTAATACTGACATATCTAGAAGTAGGGAAGGAGAAAATTTAAATTCTATAGGTAGTAAATTAAAGGATGACCATGTCAAAGTAAAAATAGGGATCCTAATCCTTAGATATAGGTTAAATTTGATTTGAATTATTTTAAAGATATTATTAAAAATCAAAACAAAATATAGATTTTGAAAGATGAGGTAAATATTCATAAGAAATTTCTATGTTGGTCCATGAAAGACCATTAAATATTGAAAAAAGAGGTTAATAACTTCAATAAAAAGATGGAATTTATTGCACTTAGGAGAGGGAAGTGTAAATGGTTTCTTAGATTGAGATTATGACTGACAAAATTAATAGGCTAGAGCAAGAGAATAGATAACTCAAAGATAAACTTAATCTTTTGGTCAATTTCATTAAAGTAACAACAAATACTATAATTCATAGCATGAAAGGTTTATCTATTTTTTTCAACAAGGCTAACACAAGTGAGAATGATCTTAGTCTTAAGAAGAAGCTTAAAGGAGTGGCTACAACATCTGAAAAGGAAAAATTGGTGAGCATTTTTGAGAACTTTCAAATCATGACATAGGAATGGACTATATCATATGAGGAATGAAAATAAATCATAGATAAGTCTATTTATTTTGTAATGGAAGTTATGAATCAGTTGTTTTTGTGTTATATATTTGTAATGAATATCTAGTGGACTTATATGTTTTTCCTGTGTTTGTTTATATTTTGGTCCATGTTACTAGCCACTAAGGTGGTCATTTTCTATGGGTAAGGTTCCTTTATAAACCTAATTTTACCTATAGTAAAAATAAACATATATTAATTAGGTAGTTTTTTAATTTACCAATTTAATCACACTATTTTTATCTTTTACACACACTTTCAAATCACTTAACACTAAAATTAATTAAACATTTTCTTCTTAAGGTCTACCTACTTGGATTTCATCACCAATAGGGAAGTTGACTTGGTTTTCTTTCCAAGTATAAACACATGTTTGATGGTATATATTGGCAATGCACCTGACACCTTTATCACTATGGGATAATTAAGTGAGTGGGTAGGCCCCAATAGGAAGCCAATACCATCACCAATATAGATCATTTTCAACCTAAACTACCTAAAACTATCCATAGATTGTTTTCTAGTTTCTTCTTCTATCCAAATTCCCATCACATTAATTTAAAAATTTATTATAACTTAATAACATTTAATACTGACCAATTAGTTAACATTTACATTCAAGTTTGTTTCTTTCTCTTTGATCATTATATTTTGTATTGTAAAACTTGCATTATCCAATGTTACTACAAGGTTTGTGTTGCATGTTTCAATTAGATTAATCATATTGATATATGGGCTTATGTCTTTCACTTTATTTTGTTAGCTATTATCTTGCAAAAAATTTCCTTATTTTTAGAACACAGTCATCCCTATTGACACAATATCTTATATATTGTTAATCTTTATTATCTTCAATACATAGTCACTCTATCCAAATGTGTATCTTTTTAGCTTATTCAATTTCCCCCTTTGAAATACATAATCGACCTATTCATCTACATATTTTTTCATTTGTTTCATTTCTTCATATCTAGTACATAGTTGACCCATATGACTTTCTATATTTATATCCTATTTTAGTTCTATATTTTATAGAACATAGTCAAACAATTTGGATATGTCTTTTGCATCCTAGTCTATGGACCTTTTTCATATACATTGTTGACCTAGTCAACTTTATACCTGTTGGTTGATAATATTTTGTGTGTGGTCAACTTTATCCCTATTTTTCCTACTTGCTTCTTGATTTCCTATTTTGTCTTCAAGCATAATAAGATCCTCTATCAAAATCTTTGTGTATAATCTAAATCCATTTAGACTCTATATGGTATGTTAGATTCTTTCCACCTATGCTACCCAAGAGGATCTTCACTCTTAGATCAAATTTTATCATCCCTAATATTTTGATTGCAATATGGTTCAAATAACTCTAATAATTGAGATTGGTGGATCTAATCCTTTTCATACTTATCAAGATAATTCTCACCTTTAGATATCTTACCATACTATGGGGTAAATTGACACAATCCTAACAAATAACCCCATAATAGGCCTTATTAATACCAACAACCCACTTCTTATCAATTTACCACCTAGTAACCATCCCCATAATATAAATTTGGGGCATCATCCTATTAAACCCAACCCACCAATTTATACAATTCAAATTATTGCATAGATAGTGAAACAAATCAACGTCATGCAAACATATAACACCTCTCAGATGATGCAAATACAATATCATTTGATAAACATGGATAATAATCCCCCTATTCTTATTCCCTAAAATAATCAAAATTTTATCCCTCCACATCTTAAATATGTCATGGGAAATTTTATTACCCAAACTATCATGCATAATAAGATGCTTAAACACATTCAAAATTAGCCTCTATCCCCTTTCAGTATGTCTATTGATATTGGTAATATATCTCTAGCTATTAAATAAGATGGGACTAAAGACCCTACATAGTTTCTCAAGGAATTTGGTAATATTTATAAAGATTGGATCTAAACTAATACCTTTACCACTACTAAACTCTTAGTTTAAACCTTCATCGATGATATATTATAATGGTATAACCAACTTACCCAACATTCTATTTGGCAACCTAAGGATTTAGTCAACTCTTAAGTTAAATAATTCCAACATAATGATCTTCCAAAAAATTTCCTTAGTCATTTCATTAATGCTGAGAAATCCCCTACTAAATCAACTCATGATTTTATCAAATGATGGAAATCTTTGGCTTAAAAAAATGATCATAACAAGACTAATGACAACTTGTTTAAATGTTTAATAATGTCCTTAACTACTTCCCTCTACTAAAAGGTTCAAAATTTTGATCCCTAAACTTTAAATGATGTTCTTGATCAAGCTAAGCATTGATATTTTATAATCAAATAGTTTTGACCTAATGCTCAAACCATCAAGGGATTTTTCCAACATTCAATTAATGCAATAATTGGTAATCCTCCTCAACCAAAACCAAGAGTATCCAAAGTGAAAAAAACCCAACCTTCCCATACACCATTAACTATGCAACAAATGAAACAAATTTTATCACCTTCTAAACCATTAACATATCCTATTAATCCCCATAAATTATATGATCCTAATAAATTTTATTGGTTTCATGATGATATCGGTCATTTCCTTGAAACATGTTGGGGTCTTACAAAATTTTCCATTTATTTTATTTCTAGGTAATTCATTCAATCTTGATACCATAATTAAAATCCATCATCATGATTATGTTAATACTTCTAAAAAGAAACAAGCTTCTAATTATTCTTCCTCTAACAATTTAAAAACTTTACCTACATATAAGCCTCAATAATCAAATAATGATATTTTTGAAATTAACACTGATTATGATCAATACTATACCAATTCCTAATACTTGAATGCATCTAAGGTTAATTATCAACACAAACTAATCCACAAAGATCTTATCACCAAACCAAAGAAACCATATTTAAAAGTGCTAATTATTAAAGACACTACTACCACTAACTTACCTTCATAAAACAATGTTTAACCACTTCCTCAATACAAAAATCCAACTAGTTCTCTTCCTATCAAACATATTTTACCTTTCATGCCTTGTGTTAGTTTTTCCTCTTCCAAACCTCATTGGAATTTATTGTAGGAACTCATAGATATGCCTTGACAAATACCTCTCACTAATTTAGTTTTCACTTATCATATCATCATAAATTCCTAATTCAACAACTCTAAAAAAATAAAGAACCATCTTCCTTAGAAAAGGAACAACCTTCTCACAATCCTCAACCAACAAAAGTTACTACCATTGAAACTATTTATATTTATTCAAAACGTTCCATATAATTAATTAAAGAGGACATTATCAATGATTAAATTATATTTCAAGCCAATGATCCACCTCTATTTATCAGAATAACCATAAATACCACCCTTGTTCACAAACTATTAGTAGACAAAGGGTCAGGAATTAATGTGACATCTATTTGGCTCATTCAACAACTCAAGTATAATAAATTTCATCTCAAGAAAACTCACATAACATGTCATGGAATTGACAAGACCAATAAAAAGTGTCTTATTTTTATTTGGATCCCTCTTAATATTTCACCCAAAACTATACATACTAAGCTTATGGTTTTTAACTTACCATTAATCATGTAATATACTCCTAAGATGCCCATCGACTCATTGCATGAGGGCTATTGCTTCTTCCAAAAGACAATGTATCAAGTTTATTCTTAATGTAAAAGGGTATAGACATTAGTCTAATCATAACCCATAGAGTATTCAACTTCCCAATCCTAAATCTTAGTATCAGATTCACACTATTCCCAAAACTAATAGTGTACCTTTACCTGGATTCATCCATATGAATCCAAACTTATAGGTCACTCTTTTCAATTATGTTGATGATGAGATAAATAATTTTAAAAATAGATGAATTTTTACCAAACTACCTCCTTACATTTTGGAGCGGATTCCTCCTTCCTTATTACAACATGATCATACCATCCCTCTTCTCAATGAGATCACTGATTTACCTCCATATAATGCACATGAAGCATCTTATACATAAGATGATTTAAATTTTAATGAATATGGAGTGGCCATCTTTTTTTAATACCATTTAAACATGTCACCTCATAAATTTAGTGATTTAGGCATCTAACGTTTGGAATTTCCTCTAGAGACACAAGCATGTACTATCTCTCCCATCTATGATGATAACTACATTATGGCCCAAGCTAAGTCAAGAGACTTGGATGTTTAACACTATAAAAATAACTTAGATAAAATCCATGATTTTAACTATGATGTTCATATTATTTCTATAGATATTGAGTTAGAACCTGAAGGTCATGTACCTCTAATTAATTCTCCATTTCGTGATACTCCTTGGGTGGTTGAACAAATCTCACCTCTTACTAGTTTGAAAATTTAGGAACCTTATATACTTCCTATATCACTAGTCACTCTACTATATCCTCTCCCTATCAAGTATTCTAAAGATACACCTATTATCAATCCAATTGAATCCAATCAACCTTCCTTTGTAGTTCCACCTACTCAAAGATCACTCTTGATTTTAAGGCCACAAATGTATGCTAGATACATTCTAAATATGATCATCATGGTAAGAAAAAAAATTTATATTTAAGTATATGTGGAATATTATATACCTCTACCTATGTTACATAGCAATGAATCTATCCTTAAATTATTCCATGCCTGAGAACCTCAATTTCCTCAGTAACATTAAAAACTTGGTAATTTCAAGTGAAATGTCCCTCAATTTAAAAACTTCATTGATATCATATATATTAACGCCAATCCCATTTACTCTCTTCCCAATGCACCATATCATTTTCAAGAAATAAATGCTATGATAATTGAGTAAAACATAAGAATTGAATATGGCACACACTCATGTCCTCGACTTATAACAGTTTCTAGAGAACTCGTGCTAACTAAGCATGATAATTTTGGTCTATTTTTTGATAAATATCATGATAATTTCACTTGGTGATATGAGGACATGCCTAAAATTTATCTTAGTATCATGATGCATAACATATTCACATACTTTGATGCCAAACCCATTTAAAAAAAATAGTGTAAATTTCCCCTCAAAGTTTCCACTTTATGCCATAAAGAAATGATCAAACTATTATATGCCAAATTTATTAAACCTATGGACTATTTTTAATGGGTGTCAAACATTGTTACCATTTTTAAGACATTTACCATGGTTATTCACATCTGCATCAACTTTCACAATCTCAACCTCAATTATTCCAAGAATAATTTTTTGTTACCTTCAATAGATGCCATCATCGATTCCACTACCAGATATGAAATTTTATCCCTCATTGATGGTTTTTGGGGTTATAATAAAATTTACATTTCCCCTAAAGACCAACAGAAGATAAAATTCACTATAGAATATGGCATATATTTTTATGTTAATATGCCTTTTAGCCTTAAAAATGCTAAATCTACCTATCAACAGGTCATGACCCACAATTTTCATGACCTTATCCATAATATTGTGGAAACCTATCTGGTTATCTCTTCACCAAATCCAAAACTCACAAAACCTATATTTTTGATCTACCCATCATATTTTATCGACTCATGCAGTACAAAGTTAGACTCAACCCCTAGAAATGTGTTTTTGGTGTTATGTCTGGTAAACTATTAGGGTTATTAGTCTCTCTTCATGGTATTGATGTTGATCCTACTAAAATAAATTCTATATTCAACATGCCTATTCCTTGTTCCATTCCAAACATTCATACTCACCTTGTTAAGCTTGGGGAAATCCAATGATTCATCCTCAAAATGGTTTATTGCATATATTCTATTAATTACCTTCTTAATAAAGGTAATGCTTTAGAATTTATTGAACCTTGTCAAAAGGCATTTGAAAACATGAAATAATCATTACTTCATCTACCTACCCTCCATCCACCTTCCAATGATCATATTTTGATTTTATACACTTCTTTTCTACCCATATTAATTGGGGTAATGATTTACCAACATGATGATATGGGTAGAGAGTATATTAATTAATATATTAGTTGAGTCCTCATCGATTATGAAATAAATTATACTAAAGTAGAACATGATTGCCTCATTATCTATTTCATAGTTGAAAATCTTCATCAATACATGCTCTATAAAATAACATATGTCATCATTCATTCTGAGCCACTTCATCACTTTTTATCTAAATCCTTTTTACTTGGAGATCACATTGGCAAGTGGATGGTTTTCTTAATGGAATTTTATCTTCACATCATAATTCAAAAAGTTGTCAAAGGGCAAGCCATTGCTAACCAACTCATAGTGGTACCCATACTCGCTACCAATAATCTTCAAGATAGTCTCCTCGATGATAACATTCTCTATATTAAAGGTCTTAATTATTATATCTCCATTAAATATTAATTTCATAGATTCATTAATAATTTAGAATCAAGTCATCAATAAGATACCTATGTCATTCTTTATACTATTAAATCCAAGGTAGTTATCAAAGAAATTCCTAAAATCAACATCAATTTGCATGAAGACACCTGGACCCTACACTTTGATGGCACCAAATGTCTCCAAGGAGTTGAGGTATTTTGTATTCTAACTATTCCTCATGGTAAAATAATCCCTTTGGAATTATATCTCACCTTTAATGCCACTAATAACATAGTTGAATATAAAGCATTAATCTTAGGCATGAGAGTGACACTTGACCTATATATTTGATATCTTTATGATTTGGGTGACTCCTAACTCATTTTACATCAGGTTAACAATGATTACTAATGTAAAAGTAAAAATATTATCACACATTATCAAATATCCACTACCCTCACCAAAGATTTCACTTTTTTTACCATTGAGCCCTTTCTAAGAGATTATAACTCTATTACTTACTCTCTAGTTTATTCAACATCATTATTTCATCTACATCAAGTTCTTAGTGATTACTAATTTCTCCTTGGCCCTTTTCCATATGGGTATTAGATCTTATAGACAAACTACCTAAGTCACAAGATGGGCATGTTTTTATCATCACAACTACTAAATAATTTACTAAATGGGTAGAAGGCATGCCTCTCATTAGCATCATGGGAATTACTATTTAAAATTGTATCCTTAACCAAATTATTTATTATTTATTATCTCCCCATACTATCATTTTTGATAATGGAAGGAATTTCAAGAACAAGGATGTGATACAATTATGTACTAAATTCAAAATACCAAAAAAATTTCACACCCTATCATCCACAGTGTAATAGCCAAGCCTAGGCCACTAATAAAAATATCAATAAAATCCTTCAAGAACCCATGCATTAAACCTACATGGATTGGCATATCTATTTATATCCCACACTTTGGGCCTATTATACTATCATTTGTAAAGCCATTGGGGAAACACCATTTTCACTAGTCTATGGTTTTGAGTTTGTCTTACCATTAAAATTAAAACTTCCCTCCTTATTTATATTTATTTAGAGTATCATTATCAATGGATAAAAATGTAAGGCTCACATTCATGCTCTCTATCTTCTCGATGAACACCATCTAGATTCTTTATAACATAATTGCCAATACAAGGCTCGTATCACCAAACAACATAATAAAAAGGATAAAGTCCACACTTTCAATGTTAGTAATCTAGTACTTAAATTAGACTATACCCATGATAAATAAGTAAAATATGCCAAAAAATTGTGAGTACTTTATTTAGTGAAATATATTCTTATTTCTAGCACCTATCACCTTCAAACTAATGTAGGCCATGTTTTCAAAAAGCCCACTAATGTGAAATTCTTAAAGAAATACTATGCTGAGATATTTACATTCTTATCATATTTATATATTATCCTACTAAAAAAAATTCATGATTTTTACATGGGTCTTACCCTCTATAGTAGTCTCCTTTTACACAAACCTTAGTTCCTTCTTTTGGTTTCCTTTTCTCATGAGTTGCATTGTAATACCATGGATTAGACTTGGTATTTCTCATGAATTCCTTTCACTCTTATTTGATTTTTTATTTTTCACATGTTTTTTTACTCCCTTGGATTTTTATTTTGTGATTTGAAGTGTAAGACCATGTATAATACCTGACCCTCCTCACAAATACCATTTCTATCATTTATTATTTTCCAGTACTTTGTTCACTTGTTTGGGTTTCTATTTTGTAAGTTACACTGTAAAATCATGGATAGGACCAGGCTATCCTCACAAATATAAATTTTTCCTTTTTTCACCCTCTCAAGTAATATCTTTTATTAGTTTTAGTTTAATATCATGGATAGGACTAGGCTCTCATAAAATTACCATTTTGTTTCATAACACCTTTACTCAACCAAGTATTTTCCTTTTTTAGAATGTTAAAAAATGATTACAAGTCTATGATCTCATATGCTTAGCTTCATTTTTTAATTTTGTAGATAAAAATTTCATAAAAAACTATGTTATCATGTTTCTATACACATACATTCATTCTTATGATAAGGAATCATATTTCTTTGTCATTGTATCCCTTTTCCCCTTTGTCACATTTTTTATTATTTGAAGTAATTCAAGTTGTTACATGTTCATTATCCTTGATTTACTTTCCTTTCATTAAACTTTGGATAAAATAAGTTTAAATTAAATATAAAACTTTTATTTCACATGAATAAATAAGACTCTTAGACACCATGCTCTCTAGGTTCTCTTTTTTAGAAACCAAGTCCAAAGTTTTTAAATGATTGTCATTTTTAACACCCATGTTTGGTTCTCCAAATTTATGTGGAGGAGGAATACAAAAATACATAAAAATTTAAAATTTAAATCATTTAAAATAAAATTAAATGATCAAAAGGCAGCACACAAAGCCAAAATTCAAAATCACGTAAAAATATGTGATTCACAACATATCTTCTATCTCTAATCAAATCTCAAACTCCATAATTGGCATTATGAAGAGTCGAGGTCCATTAGGGTATGATAAGAAGTAGATTGGAATAGGATAATTCAAAATAGTCTTTAGTGATACCTACTTTCTCATGTAACTATCTAATCTTCATAGTATATTGACAGCTCTATAAGGGGTTTTGATGAATGGGGAGCACGTTGTGGGAAGGTAGGTCCATTTTAATTTTCATGCATATAGCCTTCTTGGGATGATATTCATACTTCATTTGATAACCCAATATTTGTGTGGTTAGGAAAATTTATTTAGAGTCCTTAATGTCTAAAGTCCTCTTGTTTTGACAAGCCTAATCTAAGTGTATTGACTTTAATAAAGAGTTTTCTCTACCTTGATTTTTCCTTTATTTCCCCACCACTCATTTAATTTTATCCCTTGATAGAAAAGTTTGATTATAAATCTATTTTCTCACATATATATTCCCACTTATTCACATATCAAAAGATGTTAGAACTACTTTATTTCAATTTTATTTATCTTTAGAATAAACAAGTATTATTGAATGAATATGGATTACTTTCTTTACACCATTGAATCACAAATTTTCCATTTTTGTAATTCTTTTTTTCAATAAATGCATTTGTTTTTACTTTCCTATATTTTTTCCATTATTGAGTGAGGTTGGTTAATTACTTCTCACTCACCAATGATGTTTTCTATTTTGTGCACTTTTTCCATTGATGATTTAGTAAGGATTATCACTGCTCACTCATCAATGTTGTTTTAGCATTGCTTGCCCATATTTGTTTAAATAAATATTGTTACTACTTTGACATTGATATTTGATTACCATTTTTACTTTTGTTCTTGTTTTTACTTTGTTTATTTGAATTTCTTACTTAAGGTTTAATTATTTGAGTTATTCAATCATTTAGTAGGCTTATATTTTTGGTTACCTAATTGACTCTAGATTTGACTTGGTCATTTGGTCATAACTTAGCATTATCACACTAGCTTACCAAATTTACAATTAGTTCATGCCTAAACCACATAAATTATTTTGGATTTCTTGCATTTTTTTTGCTTTTTAGTTTTGCATCTTTGGGTTTATCCAAAGCAGTCTTTGTACCCTCCATGATCAAAACTAAAAACACAATAGATAATCATCTAGTGATAAAGATAAGTCAAGGTACGCATGAATTAATTATATTTCAGTTATTTACCTTTCAATTATTTACTTTTAGTAATTTAATACTTTAAAATACTGTAATTTATTTAGCTTCATCATTGTGTGTTGCTATATTCTTTTCTCAAAACACCATCCCATGTTTCACATGAATGACATGTGATGAGATTCAAGTGGATTATGTGTATACACATAATATTTTCAAACTTTATCAATTATTGATGCTCTCTCTTTTAGTAACCCATTGAGTCTTAATCTATCTAAGTGCACACCTTAAACAATGTATTGGAAAAGGGGTGGGTAGACCATTGGTGCTTTAGAGGATTGTTGTCCCCTATACCACCACTTGATATACACATAAACATATATTATATACTTCCCTAAGCTTTTAAACCTCCATTAAAAACTCCTACAAGTAATTCACTACCTTACATATCCCTTACCTAAGCCTAAAATCCTTTTTGACGTTTACCAAATAATGTCAACTTAGTCTAACCCTCTATTCAAGTTGATATTTGCATGTTATAGGTCTAGGTCATCCTTGGCTGACCTAGACCATGATATCTTGTTTTTATCAATTAAAAATATCAAGTCAAATTGGGATGACCCTATTGGTTAAACTTTTAGAAAGGCTTAGGGTTAGATTCAACTATATATACACATTAATTTCACCATTTCTTAGAGAGACAACAATGTTAATTATTCATTTGTGCTTCTTTATAATCTATTCTTCAACCATTGTACTTGAGGATTTATTACTTAGGGTTTATACTTGGATAATAATCTTATATTGTGGAAAATTCTTAGATGATTAGGTTTATCTTAGTGATCCTTACAAATCACAATAGCCTCTTGTGAATCACCTTTGTCTAAGAGAGAGATTGAGTCTTGATGGGTTCATCTTCAAGGTAAGAATTATCTTTAACTTTACTCCTCTACTTCAATAGATAGAAGTAGCATAAGTATTGGATTTTGAATATATTGATAGCTCCATGTATTAGGGTTGTATCTATGCATATCTTAATTATAATTATTTTATGCATGTATACTTTATATTTTTATTACCTACACTTGGTGCCACAAGATTTGGTGGTCACTAGATTAGATTTTACTTTAATTTACATGTATTTAGTGAATATGAAAAGATATGACCTAGATAGGGTTATTTCATAGTATTACTTGAATCGAGTCTTTTTAAACCTCTCTATTGATGTTATCATGGTAAGAGATCCCTTGGTTAGTTCTAGTGAATCCATCTTGGTCATGACCCCAAATATATAATCTATCAACAAATTGAAGTGTAATATTTATCTTCTTTGAGCTAGAATTGATTTATAAGTCAATTGCATTTTCATTTGTATACAAAATTTACATACCATTTTTAGTTTACTATTATAGAATTCATATGGTATGTGACAAAATTTAGACTACATATGAGACTAGAGAGTTAAATTGGTGGGTTACTAGGTTAGATGAACATGATGGGTACAAATTGATTGTATGAAATTTATAGGTATACATCTCTAGATTTTTATATATCAAAAAGCTCTTTATCAAACTTATGACAATGCAAGTGTTGTGTCATCAGTCTATGGATAAATGCTTATGTATATTATTTCCATGTTCTAGTTTGTGTTAGAGTAGGACATATTATATAATATGGGATCTACCATATGGGTACATCTAGTTCATTATTTTTATAATGTTATAATTTGGGGCCAGTTTACTATGGTCCCCATTATTATTTTTGTGAAATGGATTTGTTAGATGTTTCCCATGTAAAAACTATTATAATTGCCTCTTATGGTGGATGACTATCTTTCTAAATTGAGGAGATGGGAACATGGACACATAGTAAGTGTGATCTCTCATGTGATTACACTAGATATGATTAGGTGGATCATATTGTGTGGATTACATATAAGGGCATAATGGATGCTTGTCCATCTTGATAATCCATAGTGTAGGCAAGGGGTGGATCAAAATTAAATGTTAATATACATGGTGGGTTGAACCACATCCATGCAATTGGGCCATTGGATAGGTGTAATTAGAACACCCAAAATATATATTTGGTTGTCCTAAACTATTGAGATAAATATTATGTGTAATTAAAGGATTGGGGTGATGAGGGTGAAAATTATAGTCCCAATATATATACCTCATCAACTAGAGCTGTTTAAACAAAAATGATAATGTTAAAGAGAAGTGCAGGTAGAGGGTGAAGGTGGGAAGATAATTTACATGTCAAAAAGGATAGGGATACCCAAGCCAGATTAGAGGCAAGATGGCCCATTCAAAGGTGAGAACAGATGTTAGACTGATAATTTGTAGTGTTTTGTGGGGGGGGGTGATGGATAAGATTTACCCTAACATACAACCATGATAATGAGAATGTATAAGGTGGTTGAGGTGATGGGCCTTATATAATTTTGATTTTTTAAAGTTTATTCTATCACTTTTATTTTCCTCTAGGTAGGAATATACTGGTAGGTACTAGTGATAGATTACTATATATATATATACACACACACACACACACACACACACACACACACAGATATATATATATATATATATATATATATATATGTATGTATGTATGTATGTATGTATGTATATATGTGTATGTATGTATATATGTATATACACACATACATATATATATGAGAGTTCTAATGTCAATTTTGGTTTGGATTTTGTAGATGTGGTGGCAGAGTAGGCATGGTGGAGATGATACACCATGATATTTTAGACATAATTTTATATAATAATGATAACATGAGGATGCTCAATAATGTATCACCTTTATTTGGGCCATATGCTAGATGGTTTAGACTAGTTGGAGAAGGTACTGTGGATCTCAAGATCCATGAGTAGGTTAAAACTTAGTTAGTAATGCTATCAGGGGTATGAAGGAATATGGAAGTAGAATAGGAAGAATTATATATATATAGAGATAAACATATGTATACAATACGGTGAGTGGTAGGTCTATAGGCATAGGTGTCACATCTAAGGGGACATATCTAAGGTGAGTAGTTGTAAACTCAGACACTACATGTGAGTTTTTAGGTTTATTGATTTCAAGATTAAATGGTGAGTGTGGTATTGGATTTACAAATAATGAGATGGGGGTGAATTATTTACCTTAAAAAACTATTAAATTTCACTTATCATCCATGAAGCATTCATTCACATACATACATTAACCATTGTATAAATAAGCATCTAAAAAATAATACACCATAATAACACAAGAGCTATGTAGGAAAACCTCATGGGGGATAATAACCATTGAAACATAGCTTGTAATATAGTCTAATCAATGGATTAGGATTTAGTGAGGAATAAACCCCATAAGGAGTACCAACCCCTCACTAATCAAGTACCAACTCAATTACACCTTTAACAAGCACCAAATTGCAAAGAGACACCAAAGACCTAGGTGAATCAATAAAAAATAAAACACATGAAACCTTTGATCACCTTGGACACTTTTTTCTCTCTCAATTTATGATTACCACCTTTTTTTGCTCTTCACACTCTTCTATCTCCTTCAAACATCATATTAAACCTCTTCGCTTAACTAACCATTTTCTTGGAAGAATTAGGTCACATGAAATTGATAATAATACATAGAAACACTATTTAAAATTCATGACATATTAAAAACATCTCTCTTATGGTCTTTAATCCCTCTAACTAGTTTCTAAATCTCTATTGCATTCATTCATTCCTTCAATATTCTAACTAGTCAAGTTAGGCCTATTAAACCTTTTCATACTTGACTCTTGATCTCACCCACCTTAGTCAGAAAAAAAACATATAAATAATTATATCACCCTTGGAAAATATGAAAAAAAAATCACAAGTGAAACACACAATAAATAGGTTGGTTACCAGTCATATGGACTAAAACCACCATTAGGCCTAATAGATACCTAATGCATTTGGGCCTTCTCAAAAAAAATGTTTCACCTTGATCACCTTGAAACATATTGAGCCTAAATAAATTGATGAAAAAATTCAATTATACCATTTATAATTTCAACTTACGTCTCCAACACTATTTATCTCATTTCACTCATTGAACCACACCATTAGGTCGTCTCATAATTAGGCCTTCTCACTGCCAGAAAGTATTCTTTGAATATCTCAAGATTACACTCAAATTTTACACATAAATATATAAAAAAACACATTGATATAACCTCAATAACCTTAGGGTGATCATAATTTCCATTAAAATTCAATAAATAAGACAAAATACCTTAGATAGACCACTTTCATATGCTCACTTAGAACTCCAAAGAGGTCTAAAACACCTAGTTAAGAACCTTTGAATTTTCACACATACATAGAAATTTATCATGAATAAAAATGTATTAAAATTATACTACGATAAATATATAAAAAATTAATATTAATTATATTATTAAACTTAGTGCATAAGGGCTCAAGAATGCCATTCTCACTAACACACAAAAAACTACCTGAATGCTCCAAAACATAGTCATGAAAACAAAGACTTAAAACACATATGTGAACACTTTTTATGAAATAAAATGGGTTTATATGATCCTTAATAATATTTAAAAATTTTAATATCAATATGGTTCTTACAGACCAATCTCATGTCTTCACCCTATACAAACCTCACTGTCTTAGATAGGTCACTTTGAGAACAAATTTATGCTTGTGTATGAGCATATAAAAATATTATATTCAAAGGGGATATGTGATATATGTATTTAAAAATAACCCCATACATTTTGATCCATCCTTAATGCACTACAACCCATCCCTAAACTCATTCTCTCTTTTGCCTAGTTTTGTAATTATCTTCTTCATTAGGCCTTTTTAGAGATAAGCCAACTTAAATGAATAGTTTATAATATTTTAAGTTTTTAACCTGATTATAAAATTAAATTATAATAAAATAAAAGTCTCACATATTATTATCCAACCATTTTCATGCTTTTACCTTGTCAAAGTTGCCTACTACATCAAAAATCCAAGAAATAAGGGGTTTACTATAGCTTCCACTCACTCTTATAAAATACCAATGCCACCTCAAGGTACCTAGGAGAGTTGAATATAACCTAAAATAATAATACTAGTTTAGACAAACCTTTATGATCACTTTTGAATCATTTATTACATATCAGGTGATTGTTAGGGTTTTAGAGAGGTTTAGACTATCTTCCATTCTTAACAATCATTTATAAATCTTAGGCTCTCAACCCAAAAACAAATGCCAAAAAATTTAATCTAGGACCATTTCATAAATACCATAAACTAATTTGATCATCATGAAATTTTTTTAGGTCCAATGAGCATAAGAAAATCCTTCTCAGGTTTCCAATACCCCATTCTATGCACACAAAAAAACTCAAAACCACATTTCATGATTTATCCTTCAGAATTTGACCTCAAACTTAGTAAACACACTTTAAATAACCAATAAAATATCTAAAAATTATCTCATGAGATCTATCACCTTAGAAATTAAAATTGACCCCTCATTAGGCCATAATAGGTTTTTTTGCACATTAAGCCTTAAACTGTCAATCATACTTAGACCTTGAAAACACATCAAAACCTATTGAACTAATATCAAAACCTCATACTCATGTCATAAAAAATCATACCATTCTCACAAACTACCAATATTCTTCTCATAAGCCTTATACTATTTACCTCTTCATGCTCCCAAGTTTGTACCTTCTCATTAGGTCTCTTCATGCAATGACTAAGCCTCAAAATTGATATTAAAACTATTTTAAAGGATTATTTACCTCATTATAATGATTAAATAATTTTATACACTCTATCATTCTTGTACTTACACAATTCACCAAGCTTTAATATGCTTCATGCATACAGCTTGTATACACACAATATTTTCAAACTTTAATTGATTACTGACATTTTATATCTTGTAGGAACTTATCAAGTCTTAATATCTCTAAGTGCATGCCTTAAGGGGTGCACTAGGAAATGGGTTGGTAGACCATCAATTCTTCATAATATTTTTGTTCCTTTTTCCACTTACCATCCACACTCTAGTCTTATAAAACCTTGAAACTTAAGCCTATTCTTCTCTTTCCTATTCATTCTAGTCATTTTCATCCTTTATTCCTTCATTTCTTACCTTGTTACCCTTTTGACTTGTTCAATACACTAGGTTGACCTAGTCGACCTAGTGTGTTTTGGGGACACTTTAGCTATTTTGGTTTATTAGCATATTGGTTGACCTAGCATAGACTTTAGGTATTAGCCCAAAAATGTGGTAGGTCAACTTAGTGGACCCAATATAGATGAAATGTTCAAAATTTTTTAGGCAAAATACTATTATATATACAAGGTCATTTACCACCATTTCATAAGAGAGATAAGAATTAAGTGAAGAAGTGTAAATGAACATATACTTATTGACCATTCTACTTGAGGAATAAATATTTAGGGTTTAATACTTTATTTGGAGCTCTGATCTTATTTGGTGGAGAATTATTTTAGATGTTTAGGTAGGTCATGTATCCTAGAGCTAATTTATCTTGGTTATGCTTACAACCAAAAAAAATCTCTTATGAAGCACCTTGGCCAAGGGAGAGATTGAGGCTCGGTAGGTTCATCTTCAAAGGTAATTACTCCTAACTTTATTTCTAATTTGGAAGAACATATAGATAATGTAGTATGTATTCTTCTCTTCCATGTATTAGTATTTTGTATACATGGACATGAGTATATGTCTCTTATTCATGTTTAGTTTATTTATTATTTATTTATTTTTTCCTAACCCCCACTTTCTACCACAAATTTTGGTGTGCACTAGATTAGTTTACTTTTATTGTTTTTAGAATAGTTTACTCTTTTGTTTATTAGCATAAGTGAAATATAAAATCATAGGACTCTTTTAAGGTTGTTGTGTGATTGTTTTATACTATAGGCTTTGAAACCCTTCTTAACATGATATGTTGTGACAAGTGATCCCCTAATTGAGTCTAACAGATCCCCATATTGGGCATGCTCCCACTTAACAAGTTTATACCCAATCAAAAGTGTAGGTGTGCTCTATCTTATCTAATCTAAGATTAATTCATTCAAATCATGTAATTTTGCTTACATACATTCTAATGAACCCAACATGAATAAAACCTTTGTAGGATTTGTTCACATTTCTTTCACTTATTTAATTATTTTTGTCATCATTTCTATCATATATTTTGACATACTAGTTCAATTTTGTCAACCCAATTATTTTTATCTACACACAAGAATAGACAACTAGATCAATTATCTCGACCTAGTATAGGTTTTCAACACTTTTTAGGCTTCCAGTTCAACCTACTAGGTCAACTAGGTCAACCTAGCACATTTTTATCTACTTTGTAGTAGGTTCTTGTACAGCCTAATCGATCAACTCAATTGATTACATATTCTAATTTTATAGACTTCCAGATTAGCCTATTAGGTTGACCAACCCACCTAGTGCATTTTAGGCTTCCAATTCAGTCAATTGGGTTGACCAAGTCAACCTAGTGTATTTTAGCACTTTTTCAGCTTCTATAGTAGGTTTCTATATTGCTTGGTTAACTAGCTTGACCTAGTTTTTAGGATATTTATAGTTTTCTCCAAGGTTTTTGATCATCAATATTCTTTATTTTCACCTCTAAACCACTCAGGTGAGTTTCCACTTTTTAGTCTCTTTCTATTTTTTACTTTCCTTTCAATTTTGTAGTATTTAGAACTACCCCTGCACAACCAACTAGATCAACTTGGTTGACCTAGTTCTATGTTCTATGTGTTATTTTAAACAACTAGGTTGACCTAGACAACCTAATAGGTTTTCTATACCCTATCTTCAATAATACTAGCTCGACCCTATTGACCTAGTTTTGTATGTCATGCATATGATATCTTCACTATACCTTATTTCAAAGTTGGAATTCACCTTATATGTTTGATCATGTCTTTTATTTTAGTTGTTTTCATGCTTATAATAATTCACATAGTCTAATTAGGATGTTTTTAAGCAACCATTTAGTTTCACTATTTCTATTTTATGCACGCATGACCAAATCACATAACATCAACAAACATTTTAACATTTGACTCACTAGGCCAACCTATTTAGATTTCATCACTAAGGGGGAAGCCAACTTGATTCTATAGACAAGTATAAATCATGATTAATGGCATATTATATATAAACACCTGACACCCTTATCATTGTAGCATGTGAAGTGAGGGGGTAGGCCCCAATACCAAGCTGGCATCATTTATACTACAATACCTTTCATCCTAAACTCACATAAAACCATCCATATATTTCTATTTAGTACATTCATTATAGACAATTCTCTATCATTTAAAACTATTCTTAATAATCTAATTAACATTCTAGTTTGACCAATTAGCTAGCTTTACCTTCCAAGTTGTCTATTTGCTCTTTGCTTAATTATGTGCATAAAAACTTGCTTTAACTAGCGTTGGTACAAGGTTTTTTTTGTTTTCTCAATTTGATTATCCAACATACATTTAATTTAATTTATATTTAATTTTATCATTTAATTTCTTAAATCAACTTCAAACTGTATTGTTTCATTTCATAAACTTATTATCAACTCTTTCCTTTACTTCTTGTTCACTGTACTAGGTCGACCCTATCAAACTAACACATTTTTTATCCCATATATACTACATTAGGTTGAATTTTTAAACCTATAACTATTTATAGGATTTCACCCCCTTTTTTTAGTATTTTTTTATGTACTAGGTCAATCTTGTCGACCCTGTACAATTTCATAGTCCTTGTTTTTGTACTAGGTCGACTAGGTTGACCTAGTTTTGTGTCAATCACCTTTTTATTATTTGATTTCTCATTTTTCCTCTTATATTTTCATCATGGAATATCTATTTGGTGAGAAAAATAAATTTTAGTCAATAGACATGATGGAATTTACCAATCCTAATAGGGTCTATCGTAGATAAAGTAGGGTTCCTTTCGAGAATGCTAGTAATGTTCATATTACAACCCATATAATAAACTATGGGAATCCTCATACCTATTTGAAATAAAACCCTCCTATTTTATTATAGGATCAAATTGAGCTATATTATACTCTTTAAATTCTTTTCTTTATCATAGAATTCCCTCAACATAGAAGGAAAGATCCATCCACTATCTATAACCTCATGATTAGCCATCAAGTTGAAGAACCTCATTCTCCTACTTCCACTTTCTCAACTAGATTTGGGGGTACTAATTTATTTTCTTCTCAATATATTCCTTCAATATTTAATCCTTATTATACCATGACATCTTCTTCTTTAATTTCTTTTACCTCCATTCCTAGTATCACAACTAACATGGCTAGTTCTATATCTAGTGGGCCTCTCATAAGACCTACTATCCTTAATCCTTCCACTAGTTCATTGTTTTTTACACAAAGTAGTCATGATTATAGTGTTTCTTCCTATCAACCATTTACTAGTTCATGTTTTAATTCAGAATCAAATTTTTCCACTTGTGCCTCAAATTCTCATAGCTCTTCTCAAGCTCATATCAACACCAATAGTGGTAACCAAGCCACTAATACTAACACAAACAATAATACTACTTATAATGAGACTAATCAAAATCACCAACTATTATTATAAACTCTCAATAAAATGAACATGTTACAAGATCATAATATGAATCAAATGATGTGAATGCATAACCACCTTTTTAATCTTCAATCCAATCCTCAACTAATGACTTGGGGCACACATAACCAAAGTGTTCCTCCTCCCCCTCTTCAAAAATCTCAAGTAAATCTCATTCCTCAACCTCCATTAGTCAAAAAAGGCATAAATAATTTACAAAATGAAACTCTCACTACTCAAATTGCTAACATTGACATTAGAGGCATAACACCTACAATGTCTTATAATGGATCAACTAATCCTACCCTTCATCTTAAGACATTTGGAAATATTTATAAGGATTGGGTCAAATTAAATAGATTTTTTACTACCAAAATCCCTACTAAAACCCTCATAGGTGATGCCTTGGATGGATATAATCAACTTAGATCTCATTCCATTACTAGTTTGGAGGAATTAGTGAATGATTTAGCATAAGAATTCCAAACTAGTGATCTTATTGAAAACACTTTGGCCCATTTCATCAATTGAAAACAAAACAAAAATAAATCCACCTAAGACTTTATTAAATCATGAAATACTTTGTCAAATAAGTGTGAATATAGCATGGCTAATGATAATCTCTTTCATCTCGTTACCAATTCTCTTTATCCTAAATTACAATATAGATTATGCACTCTTTCTCCATATACCTTGGAGGAGGCCATTTACCAAGCCAAATGACAAGATTTCTTTATGCATCAATTCAATCCACCATAACCTTCTATGGGAACTCATATGTTACTTATAAAAAAGTGCAATATTACCATTGATGGTGTTACCGATTCATATGATACCATTCACAATGTTCAATTTTTCATTCTTACCCCTTCTTCAGAACTAGCTCCTTCTCAATAATATACTAATCCTCATTTCTCTTCACCAAATAACATTAATGTTCATAAACCTCTTTCCTTAGCTAAATTTCTTAAATGTCTACCTAATCCTCTTTCTCAAGAGATTGACCCTACTCATCCTATGAAAACTTGGTATGATCCTAAGCAAGTTTTGTTGGTTTCATGCTAGTTGGGGTCACTTTCATGAGACCTATAGACAACTTCAAAATTTAGCTATGGATTTTCTTATTGGACCTAATTTTTATCATGATTCCATCACTTTTAAGCATCAACAAGCTTATGAAATTTCTTTCATTGACTACAAAAATCATGATAAAACTAAAGACTTAAATTAAGCAAACACTCATTTAGCTCTCTATAAAGATCCTTTACCTAATCATAAACCTATTCAAGAAAACCAATAAAAGACCACTCCTTCCACCAATAATGTATAAAGTATTTTTGAACCAAATTCTAATGAGAATGTGGTTAGCATGACTAATATGTTAAGGGTGGTAGCTTTCATCAATTCTCAACCTATCTACACCCTACCTCCTTCTAGGACATACCATGTTATCCAAAATTCTTCTCCAACTCATTGAAATGAGTTGGGACAAGATCTTATAACCATTGATGATATTCCAATTTATTATTCTCCCTTGGATAACACATCCCATTCTATTTCTACAAAATTTCCATCATATTTTAGTACCAATGATAATCAATCTTCAAATGATAATCAACCTTCTATTAACACTTCTTCCAAACTTCAAGATAAATCTAAACCAAATACTTATTCATCACCAAATTATTTACAAACTTATTCTAAAACTTCTCATTCTTACAAACACAAATTTTAATGTTTTTGGTTCTTCTTTTCAAATACCTCATTAACCATTATGCACCTATATCTAACATTCTTCTCATGGGCTATGATGAGTGGGATCCCCTTATGGATCTCAATAATATCCCATTTAGGATTTCATTTTTTTATCTTATGAGAACCTCTCCCTATCATTGGAACCATATTACGCAAGTACTATTTGAGATGAATGTCCCTCATCCTCCCTTAGCAGGATGGGAGGTAGTCATATCTAGTTCTGAGGATAAAATATTGAAACAATATGAAGATATGTCCATCAATGTTGATGAAACTATTAACACTTCTCTTTATTTGAAATTTCCCATTGAATCTATGATTCTTGACAAGATTTTACTTCATGCAGAATATCCTCCCTTATTTATTATCATACACATAGGTGATATCCAAGTTAAATAAGCATTGGTTTATGAAGGTTCTGGAGCTTATGTTACTTATCTCAATTTAATTAAAACCCTTGAATATTTATAATGAAATATTAAGTATATATGTATCACCTACCAAGGATATGATAAAATATAAATGCCTCCTCTTGGGTGTGTATGGCTTCCTTTTACTATCCCACCTGTTACCATTCATGTAAAGGTGATGATCTTTAACTTTCCCCTTTCTTATAAAATCTTGCTTGGTAGGCCATGGACTCATCTTATGTGATATATCACTTCTTCCACTTGCCAATGCAATAAATTCCCTTAGAATTTTGAACAATTCCAAGATCATGGTGTTTTCAAGATTCCTACTCTTGAGCCTTTGTCTATAATTCCATTATGTGAGTCACAACATTTAAATTTTCCTGTCAACTCAATTAGAGGTTACAATGGGCATCCTAAGATAATTAGTAACATTCCTCCAAACCTTTTAGACTCTGATGATGATGATCTTAATGAGATTAACTTAAAGATCAGGACTTTTGATCTCATGCCTCATCTCATCTTGTAGCTTCCTAGTTCCTTACAACCTCATTCTTGCAAACCTCCTTACGATGACATTCTTGTAGTATTATCAAAGACTTAGTATTTTATTCACCATGCTTCTTCCAATGACAAAGTTATTACAACTTGTGTTATTGATATTCATATGATGGATTATGATGATGGCTATTATTTAGATGATCCTTTATTAGGTGATCTTATCCAAGCTTGTGATGCCAAAATTATACATAATTATTGTTCTTTAATTGATTCTTTTCATGCATATTCTTGTGTTCCAATGTTTATAGTTTTTTATTCTTGCATTTTTCCTTTATATTTTAGAGTAGAGATGACACTGACACCTCTAATTTTTTAAGAGCCTCATAGGACTATGCTCATGGATCATGATATGACTAGACCTTACCTTTTTTCTAGGTTCCATAACTCTCATAATTGGTGCACCCCTAAGGTTAGTTAAACCCTCTTTATACCTTATACTCATCCTACCCCTCCCATAGTGGAACCTATATCATAACCAATTATTATTTCTACTTCTATTATTGTTGAGCCTACTCTTGCTTCTACCACTAGTGTTCTCTCTATTATGCCTAGTTCCATTCCTCCTCCATTGCCACCTTCTCTTATTGATGGTTTTCTTACTTTACCTAAGATTGATCCTCTACCTACCAAATGGGCTGATGCTTCATATCCTTCCTCTTTTATGCCTATTATACCTTCTCATGTGAGTGTTTCTCCTAAAAATAATCATAAGAATATTTGTTGCTTCCATGGGATAGATAATCATGCTTCTGCCCATTGTTGTAAGTTGTGACAATATATTCATACCTTGCATCCTTATTTCCCATAAATAGACACTACCATATCTCTTGAAAACATTCTTCCTAAATATCTACCTAAGTATGGTGAGAGGTATTATATATAGCACCAATGCAGCACACATCACACTAATCATTGTCATATCCTTCAACAACATCTTAAAAACCATCATATAGTTATTCCTAGACCTTCTACCATTCCTCCCATAATTTTTTCTTGCAATAAGGCTACTCCTTTTTCTCCCATATCTATATCTCCTATGGTCCCTCCACCAATTTCTATGCCTCCACCTATGGTTCCTTCTCTACCCATGGACCCTCCTTTAACCATAGATTCTTCTCCATAAGTGATTCCTACATCTCCCATAGATCCCATTCCCACGCATTATCCTGATCATCCTTTGCCTAATTTCCCTCCTTAGCATGATCCAATGAGTATTCATTATTTTTTAGTTGAGGAGATTAGAAAAGAAGTATTTGCCTAATATTCAGTAAAGATTGACAAGACATTAGTTGCAATTCATATTTATCTTCATAAAGATTTATCCGATGTCTTGGATAATGTGTGTGGATAGATTTATCAATATTTATGAGCACATGCATGGTGATTCCTCATTTTCCATTTGGATTGGATGTGTGCTCCAATATTATTTCTATTTTTGATTATATTATTTGAAACTATGTCAAATTCTTTCTTATCTTATATCATATTTTTCCTTCTTGTTGTACTATAGTTAGCTTATGTTTTTGTTTTACATTTCGCATATACTTGTCTTTTCCTTATCACTTTTTTCTTTTCCCTTAGAGTTTTTATCAAGAATATTCCCTTGTATCTTCATGATTGTTTTTTTTCTTATCTTTATTTTTCACAGATAGTTGTCATGGTGACTTGGTTATATCTACCCTATTCCCTTTGGTTATTATCTCCTTTTACCATGTGATCAGTTAGCAAACAATATTTCTCAATACTATTTCCTTTTATCAGTCCACCTTTGGATCTCCTTTTTCCTTCTTCCTTTTCCATAAACTAAGAATATACATGGTTGAGACCTAAGATCACATACTTGTTCATTGTCAAGCCTAAGTGTCCTAGTCATTATTTTCTCTTAGATTACTTAGCTTCCTTTAGCCTTAGCCTACAACTCATTCATGTGTATCACTATCTCTCTCATTATTGGTCATTCCAAATATATATGGAGGATGAATCTTAAAAAATACTTCAAAATAAAGTTAAAATAAAAATCATTTAAACAAAAGGCAATGATATCAAAAGGCAAAAATATTGAATATTCTTAAAAGTATAATCACAATAAAAGACATGATTCAAATCACACCTCCTTCTAGTCAAAGATAAAAATCCAAAATTGGCCTCACAATAGATCTAAGGTCATTTGGGGTGTAGTGGGTTAGTAGATTAGAAGAGGATAATTTTTAAAAAAAAAATAGTGCTACCTACTTTCTCACACAAGTACCCAATCTTCGTAGTAGACCAATGACTCTGTAGGGGATCATAAGGAGCAGAGAACACATAGTGAGGAGGTAGGTTATTTTTAATTTTACTTGTACCAACATAACTTCATGATTTGATATTAGTATCACACTTATCTACCTACAAAGCATTGTGTCTATAGGGAATAGGTTTTCTTTGTACATACATGACCACTAGTCACTTAGTGTTTTCTCATGTCCTTAGTATTCCTCTTGCCTCTCAAGGTATTCTCATAAGATACCTAAATATTTTATTTTTACACTCTCTTTTTCATTCCCTTTCCTCATATTTAATCTTTATAAATATTATTTTTCTTTTTGATCTCTCCCCATGGGATTTCTTTTGTGAGTTACTTTGTAAGACCATGGATATGACCTGACATCCCTCACAAATTACCACCTTTTCCGTCCTATTACCCACATCTTTGATTTACCATTCCTTATTTTTTTTCTTAAAAATCTTGATTTGGTACCCCTTGGGTTTTATTTTATGATTTATAGTGTAATACCATGGATAGGACCTAGCCCTCCTCACACACACAAAAAAATTTTGATAAAAAAGTCACCATCAAAATTACATGTATCAAGTAAGAGATAAGATTTGATTGATTATGAAGTTACACATCATTGACATACTTCCCATCTTAATATTTATTATGTTTCATGCTTAATTAATTTTCATTTTGCATTTTATTTTCTTATTTTTTGAGTGCATGTAAGATTACAACCATATCTTGAATTATTCATACTTCCTAGCTTGAATTAGTATGATAAATTTAAGATCAAGTTTTTGAATTTTTTTTTTCTTTTATACTTCCCATCATGAAATAGTATAATTTATTGAATTAATTTTGATTTGTTTTTATTATCATTTTTGACCTTTTACATACCTTCTATTTTATTACATTGTTTGTCATACTTCCCAATGTGATATTTAGTATGATTTAACTTGTTTTAATTTGGTGCAAAAATATTTTACATTGGTTTAAAAACAAATATCTTTTTACCATCCTATTTTCCATTTCTTGGTTCTTTATACTGAGTCATTTTTCATGTTATTACACATTTTCTAGCTTGAATCAGTGTGTAGTGAATTTTTTATTGATTATGTTTTTACAAGTCCTTTTTCACCTATTTATTTTTAACCATGCATATGTAGTTCATAATGCTAGAAAATAAACCATACCACATATATTTATATAACATATACCAAAAAAAAATACATGTTCTAGAAATAAATATATCTAAAACATCCACAACCTCAACCATAATGAATAAACAAAACCATAATAAAGACAACATACATAAATAACACCAATACACCAATATGATACATCATATATATATATATATATATATATATATATATATATATATAGAGAGAGAGAGAGAGAGAGAGAGAGTTTGATATAACATATACAATCATATACAAAGCCTTGACACTAGAGTTAAGCTCCACCCTATTTATCTCGTGGCCTAACCATGCTACTTGTTGAAGCCTTGATTTGACTTGTTCAAATGGTATGTTATAATGAGGTATTATAATATCTCAATACCTATACCTATCCATGTAAGCATGTTATATACACTTGTGCCTATACCAACTCAGTCTGAGTTGTTGCATGTGTCTGTATTAGTTAGGTCTACATCACCATAAATGCTTGCATCATCTGTGCCACTATCTATAGATGTATAAATCTACCATTAGCTAAGTCCTACCAGGATTGCCTCTCCCCTGCACCCATCTCTAATGGTGGATGTGCCCTCTCTCTACATCTGTATCTACCTCATGATATCTCTTGATAATCTAAACTAACTTGCCTGAGCTAGGGTAGATGATACACTCAGATCCTCTAGTGTTATGGGATTTTACCACTATAAAGTCTCATCTAGGATGTCATGGAGTGATACCCTAACTAGGGACCCCTATCTCTCTTCCTCATCCTTTGGTACACTTTAAAAATAACACTAGATGGATATTAGATCAATATCATATCTCATAATATCTATCTATCTACCAAATAACAACTTAAGAAATAAATCAATCATATTTTTATTACCTATATGTGTCTCAACTCCTATGGTCTCACCATCCACATGACTACCTAGCATATTCTCTCTATCTATATGGCCTCCTAATACCTCCTCTATAGGTAACCTATTCAACTCAAACCCAACTATCATGGTTTACATCCATCTTAGCCTATGCCTAAGCAATTTCTCTCCCATTTGTCTCTCCTCTAGCTCCTCTATTGACTTACCAAGGATGATGACGGTCTATGCTCTCTCTTACTTACATTGATGTCATATCCTTAATGGACATAACTCATATCTCTATGGATTTGGTGGTGGTACATCTGTTACCTCCACCTCTACATCCACCTCCTCCTACTCTACCCCTCATCATACCTGACCAGTCCATGGTCACTCCTAGCATGGCTTCAATGTTAGTCTCACTATTAATGGTCTAATTTCCCTCTTCCCTCATGGCTCTCTCACATGTTGATTCCACTACTTGGGCATGATTATCGATGTTACTACATGAGGCAAACTAATCTACTCTAGCACCTATACCACTAAATGTGGCTTTCTCCACCATGTGTAGTGTCTTATCACCTCTCTTATCTCTATCACTAGTCTAACTATGTGTTAGATCTCTCAAATAGTTGTTAACTATTCATATGGTATCCATACTATGTTGGTTCATCTCACCATCTATAGAACTATCACATGGGGCATGACCCATGTTACCTTGTCTTCCTTCTATTTCCTCACTGAAGGTGACCTATCATTGATTGCATGGGACAACCTAGGTGGTTGATACATAGGAAATATCTCATATATCCATGATGTCAATAGTATGATCAATCCCATGGTCCTATGTCTTTTTATCCACATCTCAAATAGATCATGAATAAGTTGGACCTAGATGATAGAGCCCAGATTGTATAATACTCCCTCTTCTAACATCATCCTACTCAAGGATACCATATATAATAGTACCTTCCCATCTGACTTGTGATATAGTACTCACTATGTCACAAGGCCTATCACCACCTTTCAAATATCTAGAATATATGATATATACACATCATCCATAATCATTCTCCACCCTAGCAATATCATCTCTACACTGGTAGCCCACATGGCTAAGGCTCCCCTCTCCTTTATACTATCTGGTATCCCTATGGTCATTGGTGCTCATACTATAGGCAATCCAATGATGGCATGGGCATCCTCTATTATGATGTCTACCTCTATCACATCCCTATCCACCTGCTATCTAAAGGTGTTTTTCATCCATTCCTAATAACCATAAGGAACATGACCAACACATCTACACTGAGAGGGATCATACACATATCTAATATACCTCTAAGACCTATGGCAACTAGTTTATCTCTATCTCTATCTATCAACCTCTCTAACAAATCTAAAAACCAAGACACATCTAAAAACCTCTAGAATCATGGCCATATTTGTAATCAAGAAAATATAGTGGATGTATTGGTTCCTCTATGTAATGTATAATGACAATACATTCTTTATACATTCTACTTTTAATAAAAAATAAGCATAATTTATTCATTTTTATCCATTTTATCCTATGCTAGTCCCTCTTGCCCTTATTTGGTCATTTTGGGCCATTCTATCCCTCTTTTATCTTTTGGCATATTTTTTTGTGTTTATTCTGGTTCCCTAGTTAACCTAGTTTAACTAAAATTTCCCTATTTTTTTCTTATGTTATCCTAAATTTCTTATTTTTTCACTTATATTCCCCTCCCTAGAGTTAAATTTCCATTTTGGCCCTTACGGACCAACTGGACACTTTTGCACTGGTCTTATCTTGAAAAATACACTACGTTGACCTATACCCACTAGGTTGACCATATGGATTTTGACCCTGATTCAACCTACTAGGTTGACCTGGTTAACCTAGTAGGTTCAGTGTTTTGACTTAGTTTATTTTGCTAAAAACATGCATTCTTCTTGTTTCTCCCTATTTCCTTTCAACCCATTTCCCATCCTCCTAATTTTTACCCTTAGAATCTAATTTTGTTCATTTTTGACATGAATAAATGCTTAAAATCAAATTTTACTAAAAATTCACTTAATTCAATACAAATTTTAAAAACTAGAGATCCATAGTTACATACATGTAGTGCACCTATTACTACCTCTAGGTGTCCTCCTCATCTATCATGTCATTCCCCACCATCCTAGCCTTATTTGGTCTTAGAGATCTATTTCTCTTCTCTTAAAATTCAAAATTCCAAATAACTTCTCTTTTTCCTATTTAAAACCACTTTTTAGCAATTCAAATTCTTCAATTATTTTCTTTTAGATTTATTATTTTGCTCATATCTTTGTTTTTTCTTATTCATTTTTCAAAATGAAAAATGCATTAGAATCATGGTGATGTAGAAACTCTTTTCCACTATCATATGCCTATCTTCCAAAAATTTTGATTTTAGGCTATTTTTTACACTAAGGTTCACCTAGTGTGTTTTACATTGGATGTCTTCACATCTCTCATAGTCTACTTCTTTATCTATGACACTAAGGTACGTTAAAGGTATGTGTTTTACAATTTTCTCCTTTCATTTATCTTATTTAATTCTTACTACACCATACTTAGTATTAGCATTGTGTATTATCATGTTTTATCTCTAAAGCACCATCTTGGGTTACACTTACATGACACGTGATGAGCTACAACTGGGGCATATGTATACACATAATATTTTTAAAATTTTATTTATTACTGACACTTGATATCTTTTAAGAACCTATTAAGTCTTAATCTCTCTAAGTGCATGCCTTAAGGGGTGTATTGGGAAAGGGGTGGGTAGACCATCGATGCTTCATAAGATTGTTTTTCCTTTTACCACTTTCCATCCACACTCTAATCTCCTAAAACCTTGAATCCTAAGATTATTATTCTCTTCATTATTCATTCCAATCATTGTCATTATTTATTCCTTCATTTCTTACCTTGTTACCCTTTTGACTTGTTTAGTACACTAGGTTAACCTGGTTGACCTAGTGTGTTTTGGGGATACTTTAGCTATTTTGGTTTGTTAGCATACTAGTTGACCTAGCATAGACTTTAGGCATTAGTCCAAAAATGTGCTAGGTCAACCTAGTTGACCTAGTACAACTGACATGTCTGAAATATTTTAGGTAAGATACTACTATATATACAAGGTCATTTACCACCATTTCATAAGAGATCAAAGAATTAAGTTAATAAGTGTGAACAAACATATTCTTAATGGCCATTCTACTTGAGGAATAAAGATTTAAGATTTAATACTTTTTTTGGAGCTCTGATCTTATATTTTGGAGAAGTTTTTTATATTCTTAGGTAGTTCATGTAGCCTAGAAATGATTTATCTTGGTCATGTAGCTTAGATATTGTTTATCTTGTGATGCACCTTGGCCAAGGGAGAGATTAAGGCTCGATAGGTTCATCTTCAAAGGTAAGTATTCCTAACTTTATTTCTCTTTTGTAAAAGTAGATAGATAATTTAATATGTATTCTTCTATTCCATGTATTAGGATTCCATATACAATGATGTGAGTATATGTCTCCTATGCATGTCTAGTTTAGTTATTGTTTATTTGTTTTGTTCTAACCCCCACTTTGTTCCACAAGCTTTGGTGCACACTAGATTAGTTTAATTTTCTTATTATTAGACTAGTTTACTTTCTTGTTTATTAGTATAAGTGAAATATGAAATCATAGGACTCTTTTAGGGTTGTTGTGTGATTATGTTAGACTATAGGCTTTGAAACTATTCCTAACATGATATGTTGTGACAAATGATACAAGTGATCCCCTAATCAGGTTTAACATATCCCTATATTGGTCATGCTCCCACTTAAAAAGTGTAGGTGTCCTTTATCTTATCTAATCTAAGATTAATTCATGTGCATCACACAATTGTGATTACATACACTCCTCATAGGGATAGACTAGGGTTCTTAAGACACCTAGTACTCAAAGATTTAAACTCAAATAAGCTAACTATCAATGATATCAACAAAAAACATTATTCAATCATATATATTTGAAGATAAGACTACTCTCAATAGGGTCATGATCTTGTCATACCACATGTGCCAAGACCTCATATAAAACTCAAAGACTACTAAAACCATGCTCATGATATGATAATGCTCCTAAAAAACTAGTGCTTAATAGTATGCTTACCTTGTATCTGGATATTAAAACATGTCATCAATATCAAAATAATTACTAGGTTGCCTTAAAATTCTCTTTCAATAGAGAGATAAAAATTTTCCTTCAAATTTTCTCTTGTCATAAGACTTCTTTGTCACATACCACTTCACCATGCATGGCCTCAACTTTGACCTTGACATTAATGGCATACATCTTGACCTTGATATAAATGACAACATCAATGCCATAAAAATAATAATAGGAACATACTTAAATAATCTCCCCCTTTGTCATTGATGGAAAACACTCAGACAAAGATGATTATTCACATCTCACAAGCTAGATCTTCTTCAAACTAGCCTTTTTCCCAAAATAGAACTTTATTCCCCTTTGAAATTAATGATAAAGGGGCATCTCTTAGTAACTACATAATACTTAGACATAGAAATAAATGTATACACATAATATTTTAAAATTTTTATTAAGTAATAACACTTTGTATCTTGTAGGAACCCATTAAGTCTCAATCTCTCTGAGTGCATGCCTTAAGGGGTGCATTGGGAAAGAGGTGGGCAAATGACTAGTGATTCATAGGATTATTTTACCTTTTCCCCCTTGTTATCTACATACTTGCCTCCTAAAACCATTATCCCTAAGTTTCTTCTTCTCTATTTTACCCTTTCAAGTCACTTACTACATTTTATCCTCCTTTCCCTCACCTTAATCCCTTTTTGTCAGTCGATTGTGATAGGTAGACTAGGTCGACCTTGTATAGTTTTAGGTTATTTTCACTTAGGAATTAGTTTGGCCTTTGGCCAACCTAACTCATGACCTAGTGAATAATTATCCAAAATTGTGCTAGGTCTATTAGGTCAACCCTATCAACCAAGATTTTTGGAAGGGTTAAGGGTCAAATATACTTATATATACAAGTTCATTTCCATTATTTATTATGACAATAAGAAGTAAGAGTGAGTGAAAATATTATTATTGACCATTATTCTTGAGAAGAAAATCTTAGGGTTTCATACTTTCTTTGGAAATATAGATCTTATCTTGTGGAGAAGTCTTTTAGATGCATTGATAGGTTGTATAGCCTAGAGTTGATTTTTCTTTGTCATCCTTACATACCATAACAACCTCTTGAAAAACACCTTAACCAAGGGAGAGATTAAGGTTGGGTGGGTTCATCTTCAAAGGTAAGTATTCCTAACATTCTTTCTCCTTTGTAAGAGTAGATAGATATGCATTTTTACTTTTCTTCCATGCATTATGATTCCATATACATTAATGTGATTATATGTCTTATATGCATGTTTATATTTATTATTTATAACCCCCACTTTATGCCATAATATTTGGTGAGCACTAGATTATATTTACTTGTTATTAGTTTAGTGAGATATCAAAAATTAGGACCCCCTTAGGGTTATTGCATGAGTATGTTACACTAGAGACTTTGGAACCCTCCCTAACATAGTGTATTTCAATAAGAGATCCCCTAATAGGGTTTAGAAGATCCCCATATTGGTCATGTTACTACTTAAAAAATGTGTCCCCAATCAAAAGTGTATGGAATATCTATCTTTTTTGAGTTAGGATTGATTTATAAACATGATACATTTATGATTGCATACATCCTAATGAACCTAATGTTAATCTAACCCTTGTAAGTTTTTCTTCACTTATTTCATCATTTCATAATTTTATTTTTCATATATTTATAATTTTGGGTTAATTGTATCGAAATAGTACTAAATTTTGTGCACAATTTTAACATACAGTCGTAATAAAATGATTTTGTTATATTTGTGCAGGTTTTCTAGAATTCTATTTTAGATTACTAGGTCAACCCAATCAACCCTATACACTTTTAGGCATCAGATTTAGCATACTAAGTCAACCCAATTAACCCTATATATTTTCAATCTATGAGAAATAAGCTTGGTTGACTTAGTCGACATAGTTAGTAGAATTTAAAAGTATAATACAAATCAAGGTTCTTCAATAGCAATAATATTTTTCTCTGCATACTCCATCCCACTAAGGTTCTTTTCTATCCTCCTTTGTCATTTATATAATTTTTAATAGTTCTATTTTTCATATTTTTTAGTCTTTAAAACTACCCATGTACAATCAACTAAGTTGACCTTGTCGATGTAGTTCTATATTCTATGGGTAGTTTAGAAAGCTAGGCTGACTCTGTCGACATAATTCACTTTTAGATTTTTTAATTATGTAGTACAAAGGTGACCCTATCAACCTTGTTTTATATTCTATGTATACAATATTGATTTAATTGGCATTGTACTATGTTTCAAAGATATAATTAACCATTATATGCTAGTAATAAGGTCACACTTTCATTTCTTATTGCTTGCATACATAGAATAGATCACATGGTTTAATTAGGTGGTTTTAAATATACCATTTAATTTCATTGTTTACTCTTTTATACACACACTACCAAATCAAAAAATCTTAAAACACATTTTAACAATTATCTACCCAAGGCCTACCTACTTGGATTTCATCACTAAGGGGGAAGCCAACTTGGTTTTCTAGCCAAGTATAAACACATGGTTAATGGTATATTTTAGTTAAGCACATGACACCCTTATCATTATAGTGTGTGAAGTGAGGGGGTCAGCCCTAATACCAAGCTTATACCATTACCAATACATATCCATTTTTGCCCAAATGTCTTAAAACTATCCTTAGATTGATTTCTAGTTCCTTGCTTATAGATAACTTCCTATCACATTTAAAATCATACTCTAATAATATAACAACATTTAGGTTGACCACTTAGTTAGATTTTACTTTCCAATTTGATTGCTTCCTCTTTACTCAATTATATATTGTATTGAAAAAAATGCATTAATGAGCATTGGTGCAAGGTCATTAATTGGATTAGCCTAGTTAATCTAATTCATTGTGTGTTTCCTTTAATTTATTTCTTTTATAGGTACTTGTAAAATAATTCTTGTCTCAATACGTAGTCATTTATGTTGACAATCTCTCTCATAGACTGTTTATTTTTCCCTATCTACTATGCTAGGTCAACCCAGTCAACCTTGTACACTTTTTTAGCCTCTATCTACTATGTTAGGTCAACCTAGTCAACTCTACATAGTTTTTCAAGCTCTATCTATTATGCAAGGTCAACCTAGTTGAATTTGTATAGTTTATTATCACTTCTTATTTCCCTATTTTCACATCTCCCTTGCCTTGTTTAGTTCTTATCCTTTTTCATGAAATTTCTATTTAAAGACAATACTAAGTTGAATTCAATAGACATGATGAGTTTTACCACCCCACATAGGGTCTCCTATAAGCAGAGTATGGATCCTCTCCTGGATGAGAGTAATGTTCATATATCCACTTATAAAATGAACTATAGGACCCCTCCTCACTCCTCTTCATAGTTTAATACTCTTTTCCCCCTTGAATATCAACTTGAATTAGAGTATACACATAAAATTCTCTTCTTTATCTCTAAATTTCCTCAACATTGAGGAAAAGATCCTTCTACCATTTACCATCTCATGATTAGTGGTCAAGTTGAAGAGACCCATTCACCTTATCCCACATTATCACATGTATTTTGGGGTACTACTTTCTTTAATTCTCAACCTCTTCCCTCTATTATGACTCCTTCTCATACCATGACCTCTTCTTTTTTGAATTCTTCCACCTTCATGCCTAGTATATCCACTAACATGGTAGGTTCTACATCTAGTTAACCTCTCCTAATATTCAATCTCCTTAATTCTTCCACTATTGCATCATTTTCTACCCAAGGTAATCATGCTTCTAGTGATTCTTCTAATCATCCCTTCACTAGTCCATATTTTTTCACACAAGAAAATTTTTCCACCAATGCCTCACATTTTAATAATTCCTCTGAAGATCATATCATAACCAATAGTGGTACCCAAGGCATTAATACCAAACATAATACTTTAAATAATGTTAAAAATGCCAATAAAACCCACCAAATGCTATTATAAACACTTAATAAAATGAATACTTTTCAATCTCACAATACAAATCAAATGATGAGAATGAAAAATAACCTTCTCCATATTCAAAATCATCATCAACCAATGTCTTGGGGCATACGTAATCAAAATGTTCCCCCACCTCCTCTTTTATATTCCTATGGAAATATCATCCCTCAACCTCCTCATTTCAACAAAACCATTAAGCATCTTCAAAATGAGACTCTCACCACTCAAATTACTAATATTGATATAGGAGGTATCACCCCTATAATTTATCACAATGGAAATATCTATAATTATTGGGTCAAATTAAATACCTTTACCACTACCAAGATCCTAGCTAAAGCCCTCATGGCTGATGATTTAGATTTGTACAACCAACTTAGAACTCATTCTATTACTAGTTTTGAAGATTGAATAAATGCTATAGTCCAAGAGTTCTAAACAAGTGATCTTCTTGAGAATACTTTGGCCTACTTTATAGATTATAAACAACTTGAAATGAAACTACATGAGCTTTTGTTAAAATGTGGAAAAAAATGTCTAACAAATGTGAACATAACATGTATGATGATAACCTTTTCCATCTCTTTACCAATGCTCTTTTTCCTAAGTTACAATATCAAGTTCACACTCTCTCTCCAAATACTTTCAAGGAGGCCATTGACCAATCAAAACATCAATAGTTCCTTATGCATCAATTCAAGCCACCCCAACCTTTTATGGGTCCTCATATCTTACTTAAGAACAGAAATTCTAATGCTACCAATGATGGTGTTATAGACTTTTATGACACCATTCACACTATTCCAGTTGTTATTCCTAGATAATATTTAGAACTAGCTCACCCATCTCAACAATACACTGATCCTCATTTGTCTTTACCTAATAACATCAATGTTCACAAAACATTATCCTCACCCGAATTACTTAATCATATACATAGGCCTCTACCACAAGAACTTGATCCACTCATCCTATGAAATATTGGTATGATCCCAAGAAGTTTTATTGGTTTCATACTAGTTGGGGTCATTCTCATGAGACATGTATGTAAATTCATAATTTAGTTATGGATTTCCTTCTTGGTCTTAATTTGGATCATGATTCTATCATTTAAAAATGTCAATAAGACTAGGACATTAATTTTAAGTCTTGTGAAACACATACTAAATCTCAAGCCTTGAATCGAGCTAATTATCATTTGGTTATCTATAAAGATCCTCTTCCTAATCATCAACCTAATCAAGATACCCAAGACAAGCCCACCACTTCCACCAACAATGTATAAAGTCTTGTTGAGCCCACTTTTGAAGAGAATGTGGCCAATATGAGTAATATGCAAAGTTTTGTCACTTTCATTGACCCTTAACCTATCTACACACCTCTATTATCTTATATATTTCATGTTATCTATGATTCTTCTCAAATTAACTTAAATTATTTGGGGCAAGATGACCTTATTAATTTTGATGAACCACTTCCAAATCCTCTCTTGGATAACACTTCCCATTCTATTACTACCATCCCTTCATCTTCTTTACCTCACATGAATGACAATCAATCTTCTACAAACATTTCCTTTACCAACTATCAATCTACACCCGAACAAGATAATTCACCTTCTCAACAAAATTTACAACCTTGTTCTAAACCTTCTCCTTCTTATCAACATAAATTTCAATTTACTTTGGTTTCTCCTTCTGAGGACCTTATTAATCATTATGCACCTATTTATAATAATCTCCTCATAGGTTATGATAAGTGTGATCCCATCATAGAACTCACTAATATCCCATCCCAAACTACATTCCTTAAGCTTATGATCACCTCTGTACATCATCAAAATCATCTTATTAAACTCTTGTTTGAAATGAACATCCCTCATCCTCCCCTAGCAGGATGTGAAATAACCTTATTTGGATCTAAAGATAGCATGTTACAACAATGTAAAGAGATGTCCATCCATGTTGATGAAATAATGGACACTTCTCTTTCCTTAAAATTTTCAATCACTTTTATGATTCTTGATGAAATAATGGACACTTCTCTTTCCTTAAAATAATAGTACACAAGTGAGTTATAAAATAAGATTGTCCAAATGGGAAGAGATATAATAGACCATGACATCTTATTGAAGTATGTTGGTGGAATCCATATCCATTTGAGGAAACTAATCTTCTTGTCAAATCCTATGGATGTAGATTAGGCTTGTTCTCAATATCACTACTTAGAGATGGATACAAATAAGTATTCATCTATATTTAAAATCTCCTCAAAGCAACAAGGAAGATCCATGATAAAAGGTAAAGGTAATGGTAATGGTGAGCATAATTCTATTTATTTTTCTAAAAAGGATACTAAAAGATTTTTTTGGAAATTTGATGCTGTTAGTCATTATGAAGTTCAATTTTGGAAGATCTATCCATAATTACATCCATTCAATTAAAAAAATAATAACATTATGCCCTCTCTCTAATGCGATGATATTAGTTGCATTTCTAATGTGGATGACACTTTGTGTTGTACATCTATCAATATAGATGTATGTTTTGGTAGTATAAATTCTCAAGAGAGGAAATTTTCTAATATTTTCCATAATATTAAAATTCAAATGAAGAAAAAAAATGGATTCTTTTTTTTCATACTTGTTTACAAGATAATTTGATAAGGAATTGGTATAATAATTGGGGTTTGATACTTAGAATAATCCATGTCCATATTATTTGGGTTGGGTGAATAAAGGTGTAGACAAAAAGGTGACCAAGTAATCAAAATTTAAGTTTGGTATTAATTCACATTTAATTGATAAATCTATAGTGGATGTTTCACCTATTGATGTTTGTGGTGTAGTATTTGGAAGCCTTTACTTATATATATATATATATATATATATATATATATATATATATATATATATATATATATATATATATATATATGCTATTTTCATGAGAATATCCAATCAATACCATTTTTTGAAGGATAGAAAGAGATACATCATTTTGACTTAAAAAGGTGATTATAAAATCTCTTTGGTAATGGCCTCTAAAGCTAATAAGTTTATTAATGCTAGTGGAAATTTATCTTTTATTATTTTAAGAGATATTCAATATGAATAAGTAGTTACACATATTAATAAATATATCATGTTTACTAACAAAGACTAGATGCATATGGTATAGTTAGTGAAATAGTTCAATGAGGTTTTCCCTAAGCCTATAATGTCACCACTAGCTAGGTATATTAAGCACAAAATTAATTTGATACCCAATAGTTCACTTCCAAATATCAGTTTATATAGGTAGTCCTTGAAGGATTCTAATGAGGTAAAATAAAAATTAAAATATTTGGTTAATAAATGTGTAATCCATATTGATAATTCTCCCTGTGATTCTCCTATCATTTTAGTACTTAATAAATATGCTTCATTGAGATTGTGTGTTGATTATAGGTCACTTAGTAATAAAATCATAAATAATATATACCTTATTCTATAGATTGATGATCTTATTGATCAAATTCAAAATGCAAATTATTTTACTAAGTTTGATTTGAAATTTGAGTATCATCAAGTGCATATTAAGAAATAGGACATTTGGAAAACAATGAAAGGGTTGTATGAATGGTTGGATCTACCTTTTTGTCTATGAAATACACTAAATACCTTTATGTGATTGATGAATGAGTTAATGAGGGAGTTAATAATTATTTTATATTTTTATATTTGGATGATATTCTTAATTTTGGAATTTTATTTCATGAGCATATTGATCATCTTAAACAGGTTTTACAAGTTTTGAAGGATAACAAGTTATTGTTAAATATGAACAAATGTGAGTTTTCTCAAAAATGAATTGTTTATTTGGATGTGTGTTTGGATATTGGGAATTAAGTATTGATCCAAAAATGATAGAGGTCATCATGAATTATCAAATTAATTCAAATGTGACTAAGATAAGAAGTTTTATGGATGTAGTTCAATATTTGAGGAAGTTTGTCAAGAATTTATCTTCCATAGCCACACATTTGCACACCATTAAAAAAAGTGGTAAAAATTATACTTGGGGTAAGAATAAAAGTGTTTTTGATGCATTAAAACACAATATTAGACATTATCTAATTTTAACTTTGCCTAAATTTCAGCTACCCTTTGAGGTAGAAATATATGCTAGTGACTTTGTTATAGGGGTTGTCCTACTTCAAGGAGTTAAGCCAATATGTTACCATTAAAAATTATTTCATGGTTAAATTATTAATTTTCTTAGTTATGAAAAAAAATTAATCTTGTTAAATCTATAAATAAATGGAAGAATTACCTCATGAGTAAGGAAACTATTGTCCATACATATCATCAACAATTTAGATAGTATAAGCAGATATGATTTTTTCAACAATTTAATTTGGTTATCAAATATAAGAAAGTCATTAACTAAAAAACTAGATGATATATTATTTAAACCTCTTTTTATTTCAACCATGGGCACCATGACTCTTCTTAAGCCTTTTTGGTATGAGTCTTCTGTAGATGGATATGTGCATGATGCATATATTTAAGAGTTATTTCTTCAATTAGAGAAGTCACAAGGTGTATATGATCCCAAGGATTATTATTAAATTAAATATGGAGTTATATAAAATTTGTGTAATTTTTTTGTGTTTAATGAATGATTTAAACCAATGAGGGAAGCATATACTTCAAAATTTATAATAAGTTTGGGTGTTTGTTAGGACCTTTATCCTAACTCTTCCAGTTTTCATTAGGTATTATTAATAAAATATGACATCGATATGAATTTTTAAGTCATCCCATTATTTATTTGTAATTATCCCACATGTATGGGATGTAATAGTTGTCTTGAGTAGAATATCTTAAATATAGGGCTTATGTAAAAGGAAAAATCATCTATTGATTATTTTGTATTAAGTTGTGCTTAAATGAGGTTGCCCCATTAAAGATGCCCATGATACTTTGTAGTGAAATAATATAATTTTTACTAAAATATCATTATTATCTTTCCATTTAGTGCTTATATATTATATTTATATTTTTTATATCAATTTATCTGCAAGCAAGCTCCTAACATATAATATCAAAAAGAAATTCCAAGGCCATTTTTCTATAGTAGATTTCAGTAATTTAGGCTTGTCTACTTTAGTCCACCATATTATCTCACCTTACCTAATTAGGATATTTGAGATTATAAATTGGTAATAGGTTTTTGGCCACTATATATTTCAAAAAAAATCAATATCTTTTTTCTTCTTTCATTAGGTTATAAATTATGTTCATGAATTTTTAAAACTAACAAAAAGTTATCATTTTGAGCTAAATGATTATCAATTTTCCCCAATTCCATAGAGTGAGGGGTTATGATCAAATAAGAAAGACATTAGATAGTTTTATATACATATTTCTCCTTCCACAAACCTTAAGGGACATAGGAATATCCCATAGTTTTGTTATAGCTTAGCCATAAGAAGCCTTTGGCCGTTTGGTTCTATAATGCACTAGTATGTAGTTGGCCCCAAGAAGTTACCTACATTGTACCTTAGAGATGGGATAGTGGGCCAATTTTTTTTTTCATAGTTATAACTATGAAATATTGAGATAAAACTATTTTATGAATGATATTAGTATGTTTGAAAGATCACATACCAAAAACACCCTATAGTATCCTTCCCTATAAACCTATACTTCTTATAGTCACATATCTAATTCTAAATTATTGAAAAATATAGTAACAAACAATAGTAAAAAATGAAATATTATATTATTCTACTTGATATAAATAGAATAATTGTATGCACTATAAGGGTAATAATTTTTAAAAATGATTACCTAAACTCATTGCAATAGCTAGAAGGGTAAGATGATTCATAATAGTTACCTTAACTCATTGTAGTATCCAACCATTAGAAAGGCAAATTTTTTTTTGAATTTTTTTTTAAACCAGATGGTGAATACACTATTGTAATTTTATTTTTGAGATGATCATTTTAATGAGTCTTTTAAAATTACAAAAATAATTTCCAAACAATTTTTTTTTCATTTGCAACCATAAAAATATTTTTTTCCACCTTTGTGAAAATTATACTATTATGATCATCTCATCAAGATGATAATTTTAACCTATAAATTTAATCAACATTTTATGGAAACCTCAGAACCCTCTCGTCAATGGTTGTCACCCATGTAGGAAGCCAAGCCATGATATAAAACATTGAAAAACTTTGAGCTAAATGATAATCTCAACTTGTCTCGTAACTCATTGAATTTAATGTGTGAATACATGAAATGAATGAAAAAAATACCATGCTCTAAAATAGAATTAATAGTAACCAACATTATGATGAAATGTTTATATCTCTAATCACACCATGTGTCCATAAATTATAATTTCAAAACTTTGATGGTACAGAACCAACCAGTTAAATTTACCATACTAAATAGTATTTTAGATTGCATAATACATTGGCCCATTGAATCATTTAAATTAGATAATTAAATTGTATAATAGAACTAGTGGTATCAAAAATTTCAAATATAACCAATTTGGGATTTTTTTTCAAGTTTTATTGGTTCTCTTAGAATAGTACAAAAGTATCAAGATTATTTTTAAAATTTGAAATATTAAAATGAATGGTTAAATGATGACTTATTAAATAGTTTTTTCATTATTGGGATCAAAGATATGATTCACATGGAGGTTAATAATTTTATACTAGAGAACATTATGGAAGAATTAGGATTGGCAAAGCTTATGTAAGATAATATAACTTCCTAATGTTAATATTCTAATTTTGGTTATTTAAATAAATGTATAACACCAAGACCTATCATAAAACCTACTCCAAAATTCACTCCATTATATTCATTATAGATGTAGAGTTTCACACTCATTATAAAAAATGGCTATATTACAACTGTAATGAAACAATATCCAAAGGACACAAGTTCATTAACCTAAATAACTTAGCACCATAGAGATGTAGAACAAAATTTTGGTGTATGCCTTGGTTTGGGTTACCAATCCTTATATTTTGAGAGCCAATGGGTATTTTAAGAAACACCCCCTAACTATTCTCATTGACTCTAATAGTACACAACTTAATTGATACTAGGATAGCCAAATAGGCTAATTGATATGTTTATATTTATTCAAGTTTTGAAATCATGATCGCCAATGGAGTAACCTTACCTTGCAAGGGAAAATTATATAATGTCTAAATTTCAATGGTAGACTATAATTTTAAATTAGACATATTTGTTATACATTTAAGAGGTTGTGAAATAGTTTTAGGAGCATAATTATTTTGGACACTAAGCCCTATCGTATGGAAATTTTTAGAGATATGGATGCAATTAATTGATAAGGACCAAAAAAACACATTAAAAGGCCTCATACTAGTATTTACAAGTATCATTATCTCTCATTAAATGGAGATGTTGATATAAAGGATCTCATTGGATTATTGACCAACTTTTCACCATCCACTTCAATGAATCCTATGATTCTAGCCATCCACCATATCTATATTAACTCTTGTCTAAGTGTGTATTTATTTTTGAGTAACCTAAAGGGTTACCACAAAATTTTCTTAAAGATCATGAAATTAATATACTTATAGGTAGTGGACCTCTAAACATTCACTCTTATCGATACCCATTTATATAGAATAATGAAATAGAAAAAATATGTAATAATTTTTATAGTCTAGAGTTATTAGGCTTAATATTAGTCTTTACTCTTCTCTTATATTGTTGGTATTTAAAATATATGGGTCTTGGCACATCTATACTAAATTTCAAACTCTTAATAAACTCACTTACAAGTTCCCCATTTTCTTGATTGATGAGTTCTAAGATGATTTACATGGAGCTTATTTCTTCTTGAAGATAGACTTATGATCATTTTATCACCAAATATACATAAAATAAAATGATATTCCGAAGATAACCTTCCAAAATCATTATATAAATTATGATTTACTCATCATACCCTTTGGTGTCACAAATGATACATCAAAATTTTAGGGATTAATGAACAAGATCTTCTAGCCATTTATATGCAAATTCATCTAGGTGTTCTTTAATGGCATCCTTATCTATAGTTGTACCTATGATGAACATCTAATAGATTTGGATCACACCTTAAAACTTCTTTTTGATAACCAATTATGTTTTGAATGGTCTACATGTACTTCTAAGCAAAAGTAAAATGTGTATCTTGGACACATTATCTCTAAAGAAGGCATCAACGTGATTTCTATAAAAATTGAGGCCATGATAAAATTAATTAAACCTAAATAAACCAAGAGCCTTAATTAGTTTTTGGGCCTAATTGGGTATTATATAAAGTTATTTTAGGACTATGGTAATAATGTTAATCCCAAATTCCATGTTAAAAAAAATCCTTTCAGTGGTATAATTTATTTTAAAAATCCTTCAAATTGATCAAGCATGTAATATGCATTACACCTACTATGTCTATGCTTGACTTATTTAAACCATTTGGAATTAGAATTGATGCCTTAGGAAGTGGCATTGGAATTGTTATAATGTAATAGGTTTAAAACCTTGTATTCACTAGTAAGGCATTTATAGATTAAAAATTACTTATTCCACATATGAGAATGATATGATAGCTATACATCATGTTGTAAAAAAGTGGTGCCCATACCTAGTCGGGAGGAAATTTTGCATAAAAACTAACTGCCATATCCTCAAGTAATTCTTGGAGCAAAGAGTCTCTCTTCTTGAGGAAAAAAAAAGGGTACCAAAATGAATGTTTTATGACTATGAGATTATGTACAAGGAGGGTAAATAAAATGTTATCATAGATGCATTGTATCACAAGTATCAATAACATACAACATTGTGTGCACTACACTTCCTCATGATAGATTGGGTGAATTAGGCACAATAATAATAATCCCATGATACCTAGATTTAAAAGATAATTTAAGAAGTGACCATTAACCTTACCTATCAACATAATTAATCTTAGGATTTTCACTATTTAAGGAATAAAGGACATTTGGTATTAACACCTAAATCAACATTAAGTCAAATAATTCTATTAGAGATGCATACTTATCCACCAATTAGCCACTCAATATTTTTTAAGACTTATGAAAGGATCCACCAAATTTTTTTATGGGAAGGAATTAAACAATAAATTAAATAGTTTTTGGAAAACTATGAAATTTTTTAGTGCACAAAAGGAAAAAAATTCACCATATCAAGCATGTTATAATCTTGTCCTATCCTTATCTGGGTATGGTCATATATTTCCATGAATTTATTTAGGGACTACCCAATTTAAGAAACAAATCAATGATTATCATTTTGGTGTATAAAATCTCCAAATATGCTCATTTTTTCACCCTCAACCATACTTTTACTACCTCCACTATTACTCAAATATTTGTTAATCAAATATAACACCTTCATGGGCTACCTACCTCAATTGTGTGTGACCATGATTCTAATTTTACCAATCACTTATAGAAGGAAATTTAACAATAATATGGAACCCAAATTAAAATATTTATACCTACCATTTAAAAATTTATTGTTTACAAAAATCATCAAAAATTTATTGGAGACTTATCTATGTTGTTTTATCTTTGATCAACAGATTTTCTAGTTAAAATTAATACTACTTATTGAAGTTTGATGCAACTATACATGACACACTACACCCAAGATAACCCCATATGATTACATTTATGGTCAAATTCCACATTATCTTTAGACATACCTTTTATGCTACTCCAAGATATAAACAATTTATGCCATAGTTTGAATACATGCAATTATCATCCAAACTCTTAAAGATAACCTCCATCTAAAAAAAATGACATGAATTAAGAAGATGATAAAAATTTATTAGATTGGGATTTTTATGTTGGTGACATATTTTTTCTCTAAATCCAACCTTATAAGTAGTCCTGTTTGAAGTAGAAGGGTCAAAAAACTTGATCCAAAGTTTTATGGTCCTTATAAAGTGATTTCCAAGATTAGTCCTATATAATATAAGTTGGAGCTTACCTCACCCTCCAATATCCATATATTTTTATATGAATTATGTTTAAATAAGGTCATTAGTTAACATACTCACACTCAATTATTACTCCCAAAGATTTACACTAAAGGCTCTATTTTCCACAAACCTTGGTCCATCCTTGATAGGTGATCTTGACAAATCTAAAAACATACTATCATTAATATATTAGTATAGTGGAATGGAATTTAAATATAATATGAAACATTGGAATAAATAATCCAATTACATTAATAGTTTCCTCTTCTCAATAGTTGAGGACATAGTTATTTAAATGGGAGGCAATCTTAGGACACATTCATCCTAATTTTTATAGTTTGTATTAGGTGTTATTAATAAAATATTGTATTAATATTATTTCTATGTCATCTCATTTGATATTTTTAATCATCCCATATGTATGGGAGATATTAGTTATCTTGAGTATATTATATTAAATAGAGGACTTGTGTACGAGGAAAGATAATCTATTGAATACTTTATATTAAGTTATACTCAAATGAGGTTTTCCCATCAATGAGGCCCATGATACTTTGTAGTGATATTATATAATTTTCAATACATTATTTTTATTCTATTTTCATTTAATATATTTGTTATATTTAATTTATATTCATTTGTCTTCAAGAAAGTTCTTAACAGTGTTAAAAATATTGTTACACATTTGCATAGGTATGTTTATTGACCTAACATACAACTAGATGTTTTCAAGTTTATAGTAAGATGTGTATTACATATTAAAATCAAGCATAGTAATATGTAATTTGGTTTGTATATTCTATTACTAGTTCTTTATAGGCAAAGATAAATCATTTTCATGGATTTTGTAGATGAGTTGCCTATGTAAAGGAAGGGGCATGGAAATATCTTTATGGTTGTGTACAAATTTAGTAATATGTGCATTCTTTATCATTATAAGAAGAACCTCAAAGATATTGATGTAGGTTTTTTTTTTATAATGTATGGGTTCATTTTGGTGTGGATAGTTCTATTGATTTATATTGTAACTTAAGTATTATTAGGAAGTTTTGGTCCACTTTATGGGAGAAGATGGATATGAATTTAAAACAATCTATTAATTTTCACCAAAAACTAATGGAAAAATTGAAGTTATGCAAATATCATTGATAAAATAGTTGAGAAGTTATAATATGAAGTAACCAAAGTCTTGGGATTGGAATTTAGTGTATATTAAACATTACTAAAATAAGATAGTGCATTATTATATTAATAAATATCATTTTGAAACTTATTTTATAAAAATTACCTCCAAATGAATTTGATGTTGTTTTGAGACAACTAGATAAATTCAATCAAAAAATGGATCTAGAGGTCCCAAAATATAATTAAATCATTGAGGAGATTCAAAAAAATTCAATTCTAAGTTCAAGATAGGTTGAAGGAGTCCCAAGCCAAGTAAAAAGCAATACATGATCAATATACTAGGACTAATCATAGTTTCCTTTATGGATACAAGGTATTGTTTTAATTGAGTATAAAAATTCCTCCAAGAAAAGTATAAGGATCTTAAGCCTCTTAGGTATGGTCCCTTTGAAATTATGGAACAAGTGGGAAATAATGCTTTTGGACTAGATTTCCCCCCTTATATGAAGATATATTTAGTTATCAATGTTGATAACTTACATATTTTTAAGCCCTATATGTTAGACAATTAATATGAATGTATGTTCCTACCTTAAATTGAAGACCTCTCTCTAGATAGTCAGTTAGAATTGGAGGATATTGTATTATGGAAGAAGGAAAAGACAACATGAAGAGGAATTAAAAAACATTGGATAGTTGGGTTAAAGAGGTAGTTATCTATAATGCTAAATTTTATTATAGAGAAAATTTTGGGAATACATTACTCATAAGATTCCTAAATTTTTTGTAACTTAAAATCCTCAATATGGGTATGTATGATCGAAATTTGGATCCTAATATACTAGTCATGTATGTTATATGTTTCCACTATGATGAATTGTATTTAAATCATGCTTGTAAGAAACTATTTTAAGGAATTTCATATTAATAAATAAAATAAGACATGTTACAATGGTAGAGTTAGTATAGGGGTGATTTAGACATCTTCATGATGATGAATTCAATAAGTTTTAGATCTTAAAATGTATGGTTTTGTCATACATAGCAAAAACATTATTGTTTCTTGGGTGGAAATTTTATAATTACCCTAGTGGTTTCATTAATAATAGTGTAGGAGTGGTTATTACATAACCACATCTTTGTTTTTGTAACCATCTTGGTAGTTTCAAAACCATTGATCTACATACACTAATAATTTTTTCACCATAAAAAATCCCAAAGTTAAATGGTTGTAAACATTTCTTCTTGTCATGGTTGGCTTGTTTAAGAATATTGGAAGACTACAAGGTTGAGAGAGAATAAATATAGTTATTGGAAAGGAATAAGACATCATAAAAAATATATGGAAGTCTTGAAGTTGGATTCACATTAAAATTTTAGAAGTTTGAGTCTTGGTTCATGTTGTCTCATTGTTTCTTAGTTGTAGATGGTTGGTTCATTTATGTTTTAGTAAGAAAACTTGTCTGGTGATTGCATAGAATCCTTATATAATTTTTTTTTATGGAGTGGTAGTGATAATTATATCCATGATGTCCATGTTTTATAGTGCATTATATATTTCTTTTATTACATAGTGTAAGGGAAGTGCAATTCCCTCACCCACTAAATTTTTCCTCATTGGGTTTATTTAAGATAAATCATGTTTACTGTGATACTTTTTCATTCTTATGATTCATGTTCATGTGAAATATGATATACATTTCATTTATAACACTTTTATATCTCTATTTTATCATGTTTAATAGCATATAACAATCATTTCTAAGTTAGGAGTGGTCAGAATCATGTTGGTGAAGCTTAGAGTGGAATACGCACCTAGTTTATGGATCATGATGAGAGTTAATTACAACATATGAACACTCATGAGGATTAAAAATGGAATATTATTACATTAGTTTCTATTGGTGATAAATAAAAAGAGACATTATTCTATGTGAAGCCTAATAATACATAATTTAATGCAATATTGAGAGACTCATGGTTAATAAAAATAGAAGATAAGTTTGATAAAGCTAATATGACTATTTTTTTTGATTTACAAGGTGGCCTAATTATGTATCAAAAATATATCACATTTGATAATAAGAATAATACTAAGAGTATAATTACATCTTAGAGCATGCAAGTATGGTACCAAAGTGAAATCAACATAGTATAAATCAATGAATCATGAAAGTAAAGGGTGCTCTAAAAAAGTGAAAAAAAATAAATAATTACAAGCTATTATCATTGAAAAAGTAACACTACTTTTATAATCTCAAGTAGGTTCAACACAACTATATAATGGAAATACAAGTGTTTCTAAGATCTTGATGTCAGATGTACATCCACAAGATTCACTTATTTATGAGTCACATATATCACTATACATAAGTTAATGTGTGAATAATACCCACTTAAAAAATATAATTTACAAAAATTATTTACAAATTCAATTCATGTCATTGGATGCTATTGATTACAAACACAGAGTGTATGCATACCAATTGATGGAGAGCAAAAAAAATCCAATAATAAATTCCAAAATATGGTGTAGTTGGGTATACTTATGTTATTCAATTACATATCAAAGAATGAAAGTATGGATCCCAAAGTTAAATCAACATAGTATAAATTAATGAATTGTGAAAGTAAAGGGTGCTCCAAAAAAAGAGCAAAAAAATAAAGAATACCAAGATTATCTTTGAAAAAGTACCACTACTTGTATAATCTCAAGTAGGTTCAACACAAATAGATAATGGAAATAAAAGTGTTATAAGATCTTGATGTCAAATGTAAATCCACAAGATTCACTTACTTATGAGTCACATATAGCACTACACATAATTAAATGTGTGAATAATAGCCATTTAACACATCATTTACCAAAATGATTTACAATGATAATTCATATAATTAGATTCTATTGATTATAAAGACATAGTGTATGCATACCAATTGATGGAGAGAAAAATAAATCCAATAATAATTTCCAAAATATGGTGTATTTGGGTATATATATGTTATTATAAATATAAAAGGTGATGGGATGATGACTATAAAATAATAGATGACTATGGTAATACAATTTTTTATTACAACATATATGATGCATGAAAAAAATATGAATATGAAATTTATGATATCATCAATTATAAATATCATATTATTTAAAAATAAATAAAAATTTGGACATGTTCATAACATGGTTTTTTTAGTCATATAAAATTCCACTTGAGTGTAAGGAGTGTCACTTGAGACACCCATCCCTAGCTTAGCCCTAGACCTATCTTATGTCCCCTTTCAACCCTTATCTATATTTAATATAAGAATTAAACATCCTCATACATCCTAAAGTTAGTTCCAGACCTTCTCCTAAGGATCTAATCCCCTAGTACCTCAAGTTCTACCACCTAGCCACTAGCATGGTTATTTGGACACTAGTGCACCACACTAGTGATCAAGGGACTGTGCTAGTATTATTTGCCTAATTTAAACCCCAATAGATATATTTTTAATTACTAATAAATATAAATTATGCCTATACCTATTTCACACAAGCACAAGCACAAGATTAGTATAATTAAATGACTTTTAGCCCTTTATCCACTAGATGGAAATCAAAAGAAAAATACACAAACAAGTTTAGAACAAGTTGTGATAAATCAAGGTTATTGATCCCTATTCTACCTTATTTATAAATAAATTCATATACAACCACTCTAATCTTAGATTACACATATTTCTAGTCTCAAACCTCACTCAAAACACTCAAGCTGGCATTCATACTAGCGTCACTTGCACTTACACCAAAAATGAGATTGGGAGAACTACATTAGGCTTGATCCCCTCTCAATTCATTGATATGTAGGTAGCATGCCCACATAGGGGTGTAGATCACATGTCTAACACATCAAACCCACTAATAACTTTTTCTCATGGTGTTCATTCAAACCCTTACAAGCATGAAAACCTAAGGTTTTTAAAGTAAAATAGAGCTGCAAGAGAGTGTATTGATTACACAGACTTTAAATTTTTACTAACGATGTAACAATGCTTATTTTACAAAACCCAAAAATCAATTGCATAGATTTTGTGTGTGACACTAGTGACACTAGCACACCATTTTACTATCTAAGGAACTATGCTATTATCCAAGATGAATTTTGATATTTGGATCCTATTTATTACATCTTGATTAACTTATATGCCATTTTTTAGCATACATATCATCCATCTTATTTAGTTTCTAGCTAAGTATTTATTTGTGTCATTAATTTCTATTTTTATAAATGTTAGATTATATCAATTCTTACACAAGTCAATAGTTGTAATTATTTCATATCTCTCCCTAAGTTATTGTATTCAGACCCTTTAACAACTTAAGGATTACATTTGGTAATCCATTAAAATTTAAATCTTTTGGTGAACCTGAATTATTTCAAACAATGTAAAAAAACTAACCCTAGACCACCTTTGTGGTTTATTTTTACATCCTACTATAACTCATACTCAAATTTTGGATCCTAATTTATTTTATTTTATTTTGTCTAATCATGATAATAATGATAGAACATGTTTATCACTTTCTAATGCAAAGTTTTCTAGTTTCATTTGCATGCCTATTTTATTTAATTTGTAATTAATTCAAAGAAGATATGCACATACATGCACATTAACAATGTTTATTAGAGTCTTCACAAATTCATGCACAAAAGTATTGAGCTGAACACAAAGAGAATTATTTCAACACATAATAATTATCCCACATGCTAATAATTTTGCACACTCTAATTAATCAATCATATGGGACATTACATTTATATAATAATATGATTACTATAATCACTCCATCATTTTCTCATCCCAAAAATCCCTATGATTATGCAAACACTAAATATGATATATTACTATAAAGCATATCGATATATCTCAACAAATATATATTACTATCTATTATCGTAATATTGTTATATAACAATATTTTGATAACCAACTATTACCAAATACTAACTAACCAATTACTATTTACCTCTTGGTAAAAACTCAAACTTACACAATGTAAGAGCTAATTCTAACATTCCCCCCTTAGTTTTTAAATAGTGAAAAAGCATTCATGCTCTCACCTACATCATGCTCACCCCTTGTAGCATGACCTATTTGGCTCATGATATTTATATAAAGAAAGGCTCACTTCTCCATGGTTTTACAATTTTACCACAAACCTTGACATGAATAGGAACCTTCTTTTATCTACTATTCACCTCCTATGTTTTTTTGGATCTCTACCACAAACCCTTTCAAGATCCATGAACTGACTTACATTGGTGCTTTCTATCCTTTCAAAAAAAATTACATCAAGGAATTATGTTTATAATTACACACAAATTACAAATCTTGAACAAGCATATATTTTTTTCTTATTTTACAAACACACATAGAAGAAAAATATGAAAAATCCCACCATACTATATATGTTACCAAATCATTATGGGCCCCATCATTGGTGATTGATGAGAGGCTTTGGAATCTCTAGCCTATATTTCCTCTATCCTCCAATAGGTTTCTACTTACTCAATTGATGAAGATTTGAAGCTTAGCTGCGTGATTTTGTTGAAGAGAAGTACCCCCATCAATGTGAAACAATATATTTACATAGGATGTTGGGGTCACCCAAAAATGCATCCTTTTATTTGACTTGACAAACTTAAAAACTAACTCTTTTGATTTTTTGACAATTTTAACAAAAAAATGACTCACTAAAAAAACATAAAAGGCTTTTTACAAATGACAACATGACAATTACAAATATTAAAAAATATTAAACTTATGACATGGGCTTTTCAATGTACAATGCCCATATAAAGGAGATTATTTAAGCCAAAAGTGACATGCCTATATATATAGACTTTTGACCTTTAAGACCATTTTCTAGATTTGAACAAGACAAAAAATAATATGACCATAGTATACTAAAAAAGACTCAATTTAAGATATTTTAACCCTTTTGACACAAGACAAAAACTTTATATGACAAAATACTATAATTTTGAAGACTCCCTAAAGATGTCATCTTTATCGCAACTCAAATTACTAATGATAATATTATTTAAAAAGTCCTAAACAACTTTATGACTTGCCTTATACTTTGAGAATGCCACATAAAAACAACAAACTTAATTAAAACATACTAATTTTGTGATGAGATGGGAAATAGAATAACACTCCACTTGGTTTTGATCAAATTATTCTATAGGATGTAGATACCTCATAGTTTCACATTATTGACTTGATCAAATTAGATCTACATGATGTGTATAAATGAGGTACATGGCATAATGAATTCTCAAAGTTCATACACATAGAACTACAACTAACCTAATAGACCGAGCACAGGCATAAGAAAGAGAACACATGTATTGAGTGCAACACCAAATGAAAATAGATGATGGGTGGCATGGTACACATCAGATTCTTAGACATGTTCAATAAAAATGGAAAGAATATAGTGGATCTATGGAGTTGGATAGATACATGAGTAGTCTTGATCAATGATCAATGATTAATCTCCATTCAAGATAGAAAACAATAGAAGTCTAATGAAGATTTTTTCTACAAATATTAGCACATTAGGGATATTATTATATATGATCTAAGACTTTTCTCCTCCACATCAACATGCATTCCTCTCACTTATATCTAGATATTTAATGTATGTTGGTAGATGATTTAGAATGCCATGAAATATTGCCAAAATATCCATTGTATAGCTATGCAGATATAAATAGTGAATCCTTTGGTTGAGTTGTTATTATATACTTATTTAGCATCTTACTCCTTGTATGCATATTGAGATCCTTAGTCCAATGCAAATAAATGATAATACTTTGCACTTCAAATGGGTGTCAGTCCTCAACTTGCAATTCCTTTGCTTATTGTTATCCCTTTATTGCTCAGGCCCATGCTTCTCTAACAAACAAACTAATATCTATTTGCATAATTGTTTACAAATAATTCTACCATCAGATGGGTCAAATAAAACAATAAGACTACCCCTAGAAAATGATTAATAACTCAAAATTTCCATCTCAAGAATGTCCCACTCTAATACTAGATGATAGTGTTTATCAGAGTCTTCACTAATTCATGCATAGAAATATTGAGCTAAACACATAGATAATTATTTCAACACATAATAATTATTCCAAACTTTGATAATTCTACACACTCTGATTAATCAATCATTTGGGACATTACATTTATATAGGAATATGACTCCTATAATCTCTCCATCATTTTCTCATCTCAAAATTCATATTATTATGCAAACACTAAATATGATATATTATTATAAATATTAACAATATATCTCAACAAACATATATTCCTATGTATTATTGTAATATAATAATATTCTAATAACTAACTATTACTGAACACTAACTAACCAATTACCATTCACCTCTCAATAAATAATCAAACTTACACAATGGAAAATATAATTCCTAACACACATAATGTCTTATATTAATTATAATATATTTTATTTTATTTAATATATAATTTAAATACCCTAACAACCACCTTTCAAGTTTAAAAGTCATATCTTATGTGCAGGAAATAATCTCCCCTCATCTCCATGAGGGTGATATATATTTTACCTATAACCAAGTCCATGATATAACTCCTCCACAAGATGAATCAGCCTATACTACTATTAATAATTCCCATACTCATCCTATACATGTCTCCACCTCTTCTCTACAATGTGTGTGCCTACATGTTCAATCAGAATCAACTAGGGTTTGCACTCATGAGACTCCAAGGGATTAAGTTATCAATATGAGCAAGATAATTTCATAATTTTAAAATTATAATCAACCATTACATGAAAATATTACAACATGGTAAAATTAGATTAAAATACAAAAGCCTTTAGAGCACACTAGTTTCATTCATATATATGCACCTTCACCTAGTCAATTTATGGCAAAACAACGTTATATATCAAAAGTAGAAATCACAAAAAAGTGCATCTACAACTAGTGTTTTAAAAATTATTCAAAGATCAAATATAATTTCAAGTGATATTTTAAGGGAAATTATTAAATTTAAGTTGATAAACTTACCTTCTCTACATCTAGTGAGGAGATCTAGATATTATTGTGCATATCATAAAGTGCATGGGCACCACACCGATTCATGTTTAACATTGAAAAGGAAAACATAATAGGTAATTGATATAGATGAATCAAATAATGAAACATAATCTAAATAACATATAATGGCACACATAAAAATTCAAAATAGGTCAAATTTATAAATAGTACAGAAGTGGTTACCAAAGCATAAATTAGAACAATAGAATATTCACAAAGAAAAATTAGAGCAAGAAACAGTAAATAAGCACATATAAATTTAGTGAAAGTTAGAAATATACCTCTCCAAAATAAGATCCCACTTTAAAAATAGTGTGGGTTAGGTCAAAAATATCTAAAATAATTTGATTATTAAGGTTAAAGGTTGGGTAAAAAATACCAAGGCATCACTACTCATATTCTAGAAATTGATAATGTTGGTCAATAAGGTTTTTGATTTATGAAACATTCTAACAAAAATCATTCACAAATAGAATTTATCAATGCACAAGATATAGATAGATAGGTAATGTTACAAAAAGAGTATGAACTTAAGTTGCACATTTAAAATTATGCTAAGCAAACAACCATTCTCAAAAAAGGGTTTCTAATAATAGAGTCTTCAAATAAAGCTATACCTATAGTGGATACAATAACAGATGGCAAGATCCCATTCAATAATCCTTACATTGCTAATCAAAATGAAGAAGATGATTGGAATAACCTAGATTATTATGATATAGACTAGATAAAAAATTAGTATGCCACATATGTTCCATAGAGGAATCCCATCGATGACATTTGGGGCTTCCAACACCATTCCTCACCACCATAGAGATTAGTGTTACAATAAAGAGCATCCACAATAGTTACAACTTATTCTATTATATGGGTTCCCAAACACACCACAATTCATATGCTAGATCATTTATATGCTTATATTTATATCCCTACTCCACATGTAGTCTTAGCTATAGATCACTCAATACATCCAAATCTTTTATCTCAAATACCTCATCACACAGTTGCACGATCACTCTTTCTCTATTTAATACATTCCAAATTACTTATGAGTCTCTTTTAAGACATATCAGGTACTATGTTCTTCTCTACTTGTACATAGATTATCTTATGTTGATCCTTATATATAGTTTCTTTTTTATGATTTCTTGTACACAACTTATATACTCATAAAACATAAAAACATTCAAGAATTTCTCAAAAACACAAAATTTAGATTATTTGCATATCCATGTTTACATTATTTATACTTACCATGTACTACGTATGATAGCTATTATAGTATAATTAGTTTTATCATACATACATGGTTCACTTATTCTTGTTGAGTGCTTCTATATTTTTATAGGACTCATGATTGACACATAGATCCATATTTTCTACTATCTACCCATTGGGGGTACATACACAAATTCAACATGGATACATTTGACCATTAGGGCATCCTATACACAACTTCCACTTTACCATGTTATATCATTAGATATTATTCATATTTTTTCTAAATACTACTATTATATATTCAATTTATGTAGATATTTAATTTTATATGGATTTCTACCACATGTTCATGAAAAATTTCATTTATAGCTTTCCTAATTTAGACTTAAATGTCCCTTTGCTTTTACATATATTTTAGGGAATTTGAATATTCCATTATTTTATAGCTCTATGCCACTTATTTTCATTGTATTTATACCTTGGACATATGCCCATATCCTTGTGTGTGCCTTCTTGATTGTGTATGTAGACATTTAAACATGTAATTCTATATGGATCTAAGCCAACCCTACTTGTTATTTATGTATGTGGACATTTAACCATGTCCTTCTATGTGTTGATTTCTCAAATTTAGTGACATGTGCACATATCCCATGTATTATGGCACCTTAGCCTACTTTGTATGCCTTGTGTGTGTCGTATATATGCTTTTATGTATGAATCATACTGATGACACTATTATCTTGCTTATGTCTTTGACACCTAATTTTTAATTCCATGATTTCCCTCATACATCTCCCCTTCATCCTTGGGTACCTTAATGGACATCATGCTCCATCCCCATAGGTAGTTTGCACAAATTATTCTCAAATTATATAGTTCATACACATGCTTACATTATTATATCTATCTTGATGACTTTATGAATGCTATATCTAACATACATAATACATTACCAATATATTCTCAAATTATCTTACATTATGATGTCATGTATACACATTATATTGATTTATTATTAAAATATCATATGTTTTTAGGCTAACACACATCATGCAGAGCTTTTATTTTAAGGAAAATTATTGCATAGGTACAAATCCCCTAAAAATAGGGGGAATTAATAGGGGTTTTTCATAAATATCAAGCCATCCAAGTTCACTCAAAGTATAATTTTTAGTACATAAAAAATATATAGAGTTTGGAATCGACAAAACATAGTGGAAAATAACCAGATAGAGATTAGAGTTAGTTTGGTTGAAAAGTATCACAAAGGACACTATCACTAAAATTATGACACTAGTGTAGTGTGATACAATCCAATGAACCATTATAATATCAAATAGCTCAACAATAGGAAAATCTAGATTTGATAGAAGAAAATAATAGTTTCAACCCATATTTACATAGTTTGAATAACAAGTTATTAGATTTGATCAGTTTATGGTCAGTTTTACATAGAATCATACTATGCTTCCTCAAATTGAGGGAATCATGCATGACATGATCACTCATATTTTATTTTTATATCTACATAGACATAGATTATTACAACTCAATCTAGAATCCATATATATAGTTCTTAGAATTAGGGGCATGTGCATGACACATTATTTCCAAATAATTAGTTTTGCACTAGATCATCTTATATGGAATGGTAAATTCCATGTCATTCTATATGTTATATACTTCAGACACCATTAGGATCATGTTTCACACTATATTGATGCCTTATTATGTTTACAATGGTTGGAATTTTGGTGTAGACCATGAGCTACATTCTTGAGTTTACATATTAGAGTTTTTGATTGGCCCTATATCCATCCTACATAGTTTTATTTACATCATATAGTTTCAGTCACATATGCATATATTACTCATGGGTAAAAATTATGGATTCATATCCTATTTGAGTTATTGAGTCACATACATAGGAGGGTTAGACACATAATTAGTCTAATACCAGTTATTCATAGTGTAAAATCCATTGAACAGGGGTAGGAAATGATGGATTCAAAACTAGATTGAGTTCTTGAGCCACCCACATATGAGGATTAATAAATCCATCAACTTATTCCAAGTTATTCACCATTTTATCACTATCTATTACACACATAGGATCTCATAAGGTTTTTTCATTAGTTTGTATACATAGTGAGGTGTATTTGTTTCTCTCTCTCTCTCTCTCTCTCTCTCTCTCTCTCTCTCTCTCTCTCTCTCTCTCTCTCTCTCTCTCTCTCTCTCTCTCTCTCTCTCTCTCATCTCTTTACTTAGTTTTGTCTTTACTTTTGATATTCCTTAAGTAAATACTACTTCATCCATGTTTTATTTGTAGGATATGCAATGGATCATGCTTCACATACTCAGACCTAGATTCAAGTTATTTGCCTCTTAATAAAGTCAAGGTGTACTTCTTTATCCTTTATCATAGTCATTTCACTTTGTTGCATTTATAGAATAAAGGTGATGTGTCAAATATAGTCATATAAAATGTCACTTGAGTGTAATGAGTGTCACTTGAGACCACCCATCCATAGCTTAGACCTAGACCTACCTTAGGGCATCTTTCAACCTTTGTCCATATTTTATATGGGAATTACACATCCATTAACATCACAAAATTAGTCCTAAACCTTATCTTTAGGATCTAGGCCCCTAGTGCCTCAAGTTATTCCACCTAGACACTAACATAGTTCTTTGGACACTAGCACATCATGCTACTGAGTAAGGGATTTTGTTAGTGTCCCTTCGCTAATATTATACTCAACAGCTACATTTTCAATTATTAAAACACTTAGGGTTGGCATAGACCTAATTCACACTCCACATAAGCATTATATCAATACAAATACATGGTGTTTAGCCCTTTATTTACTAGATGTAAATTACATGAAAAATACACAAACAAGTTTAAAATAAGTTGTGAAAAATCAAGGATATTGATTCCTATTATACCCTACTTTTGCATATATTTATCTACTAAATCTTAAATTACACATATTTCTAGTCTCAAGCCTCACTCAATTAACTCAATCTATAATTCATACTAGCATCACTTGCACTTACACCAACACTTAGATCGGGATAACTACATTGGACTTGATCCCCTCTTGAGGTATTGGTATGTAGGAAGCATGCCCACATAGGGGTGTGGATCCCACATCCAACACGTTAGACCCACTAACCCATTTTTATCATATTCATTCAAACCCTTACAAGAATTAAAACTAAAGGTTTTTTGATTAAAACATATCTATAGGAAAAAAATATTGATCACACAAATGTGAAATTTATATTAGATCTAGAATAATGTGTATTTTGAAAAAACCATAAATAATTTGAATATAGTTTTAGTGGGAAACTATCACACTCCCTTAGATACTACCATATTACACTTCTATCCAAAGAACTACACTACTATCTAGGAATAATTATAACACTTGGATCCTCTTTACGACACCTTGGTCATCTTTTGTGCCAATTTTCAACCTCTAGATCATCTATCTTAGTCAATTTCTAGCTAAATATTTATTTTTGTCATTCACTGTTATTTTTATAAATATCAGATTAGGTCAATCCTTACACAAATTAGTGGTTTTATTTATTATATCTCTCTCCCTTGATTTATTATACTCATTCCCTTTAACAACTTAGGGTTTACATTCCATAATTTCTTAAAAGTTAAATTAGTTTCCTAATTGCATGATTCATTTATGTTTTCAGATAAAAATAAACCCACCTTGAGTTGGTGTGGAATCCATCATAGGACATAATAGGAGGCCCAATTATCCATGAGGATATAATAGGAAAAACATGGGAATAACACACCCAAAAAAAAAATTCCACCAAACATGAAACAAAAATTACCCAATAACAAATGAGAGGGATAGAAAAGAAACCAATGAAAATAAAAAGTACTAATTAAATAAAATAAATATAAGACACTAAAGACCATAGAGGGGGATCATCTTTGCCTTCCCCTAGGTTATAGTGATGGGACCTTTTATTCCAATGGGTTTGAGTCCTTTAACACTAGAGATGGAAGGGGTGCTCTTTGGGGATACATGATAATAACTAGATGCACCTAAGTGTTTCCTCATAGAGCATAGAATCTAAAAGTCCTTTGGGTCTCCCAATGATTTGTTATGATGATTTCAAAAAATATAAATGAGTCCCTCCTTATCCATAATTCTAGTTCTTAGGAATATGACCCACGTAATTTACTTAATTTCTTCTCTCATCACCCTATGTTTGAGGGCCTTATTCTTGAGACTAGTTTTGAGGGAATGTAATCTTTCTCTTAGTGAACTAGTCACCACCACATCAGTAATATCTTGGTTAGGGGCCTTTAAGGCTTCTATAATTGAGCTTAAGTGTTAAACAAATGGTTCATCCAATACCTAAGTCCCATATTCCACATCCATCAACTCCTCTAAGTCCCTAGGCTCTTAAAAAAGCCTCTTTATTGGTCTACCAACTTTGTCCTTAGTCATTATTGAACCCTAAATAAACAATAATTCTCCTTTAGATCTTTTCTTGGATTTTTTTGAAATTGAGATAAAACCCATGGTTAGAGTCATCACCTTACTTTTATCTAAAGAGGTATTTTTAAAAATCAAGATAATAAGTGTTTGGTGAGAAATAAAAAGATTATTTCTTCTCTTAAAAGCCATAATAGAATCCTTGAGAGAGCATAAAATAAATAAAGGAAGACTAATTTTATAAATGTCTTTGAAATGGTCAAGAAATTTGAAATGGTGTGACAAAACCAAGATAAAATTAGATTCCAAAGTGTGATACAACATTACCTTATAGACTTAGGCTAGGAATTAGGAAGATCAATGTGCCTAAAACTTTTGGTGACCTCTTTCACTTTCTCTAGAGAATTGAATATTTTAGAGACCCATTCATCTTTCATATTTTTATTTTTATGGTATTTGAGCTCTTCTATGATTAGTCCCATAGCTCTATAAATTAACTCCTAAAAAATATCCATTATCATACCTCTCATGACTATTATTATATCCTCTTGTACTATATAAAAATCCTTGGATAAGATAGGATCATTCCTAGTAGTCTTCAGCATGAACTAGGTAAGTTCCCCTCTCTCAAGGATACTCCAAACAAGAGGATTGTTGTTTTTAATTTATGAGTATGACTTGGGATCAATACTACCTATACCTAGTTTTAATTTATCTCCCTCATTATATTTATGCTCATATATAACATTCTTACCTTTTCTAGTCACCTTGTAGTCTTCATGACAATTCATCAAAATAAAGATAGTGAGGGCACAAACTATAATACAACTCATGGATAAAAAGGAAAAAAGTGATGAGAGAGGAATCTATGAGAAACACTTTAACCAAAAAGGGACTATTAGTAATAAATTCCAAATTGAGAATGTATTCATGACTTGAACTCCTAGGGGAATGAATACTTAAGTAAAGGAGGTAATGATTAAAAGGTGAGGAATGACAAGTCAATGAGGGGGATGTGATGTCATGCCAATACAAGGGATGAGAATATTGAATTATAATAGAATTGAGGGAGAATTATTAAGGTAACAAATGGAAAATATAATAAAAATCATGATCAAATACAATATACCAAGAGTTTATGTTTGTTTTACATTGATCTAGAGTTTAAAAAAACAAATACTTCCAATAAAAAGATTCAAAATAGCTAACCAGTTGTTATGAAATTTAAACACAAGGATATCCTTGTGAAATGGAAGATAATTAATTTATAATTAAAGAATGTGTAGTGAAAACCAACCAATATAAAAATAAAATCCAAATAGATCCAAAAAATAAGATCCTCTTGAGTTACAAATAAATAAAAAACCAAGGTTCCCAAAGACCCATCCAAATCAAGTCTTAAGTAGAGACATGGACATATACTATGATGGAAGAGGATTTACCACCCATTAGGAGTTATGTTATTTCCTTTTTAGGAGGGTAATTTAACTACCCTTTGCAATTTCCTCTTCCATCTCTTGATCTTGCTTGCTATGAATATATGTCCTTCCTTGTTGCTTCTTCTCATTACCATAGTCTACTTTCCCTTTACCATGAATAATATGTTTGTGATGGCACTAGGGACTAGGTGATGATGAATTACCCCATTCCTCCTTTTATTGAGGGGAAGACATTTTAGTCTAAGAATGGTGGGGGGGATTTTAATGGGCTAAATTTACATCTAGGAGGAACTTAAGAGTAATAAATAGATCTCACTATTCCTTTGAAATTAGATTAACATCCAATAAGTTCTTTTTCATAGATTGGGGTGGGACACCATAAGTTGTATATGGAGAAGGGTCTTGCATCATCATAACAGGTCTCACAAGAACCAATGAGCCATAATTATCATTATCTCTATGATTATTGATTCCTTTAGTTATTTGATAGATGTGAGTGAACTCGATCCTCCATTAACCCTTCCATCAAAATACCCAAAAATTTCCTTCAATTCTAATTGAGGCTTTAACTACCCACTAGCCTCAAACCTTGGCATCAAATAGGGTTATAATAAAGGAGATTACTTACATTCCACATTATTCACATATCCTAAGGAATGCCTTAGTGAAATCATAAGTTGATCATTACCAGAGGGAATTTTAATATTCAGTTAAGGCCTACCCATGTGTTCAATACAGGAACAACACTCACAAGGTCTTGTAAATCCATCCACTTTAAATTCATGCTTCTATAATCCATATTTTAACCTTAGTAAAATAGTATTTAGAACTGGTTTGGTGGGCAAGATCAATAACTTCAATTTGGCCTCTAAGAGTCTCCTCTTAGGCTAAATAACTGGCTTAATATCTAGTGAAAAACCAAAATTCCTAGATATCCCCAAAATTATTTCTTCATGCTAGAACTCAAGTGGGAGTTCTGGGAGGTAAATCCATATAGGAAAATCCTCATAGTAATCCTCATCTAGATAGAGGCATGTTCCTCATTTTTAAAGAGAGATAAAATTTCTACCCATAAATATAAGACCTTCCCTAAGAGTTATTGAAAACTTCTCTTTGTTATAAAAAGTGACGAGGAAATAATTTTTGGCCATTATTGTAATTACCATTGAGTATCTTAACCTCTAATTCCTAGCCACCCAGGTTCAAATTTTTTCAATACTAGGTCAAAATCCATTATATTTGACTAGAAAAGAGTGTTTCAAATGGTCATCTACCTTGTCCATAATAACATTTTGTATCTAAAGGTGAACACCATCTTCTAAATCAGGAGTAAGCATCATGGTGATTATTCCTCATTATTACTCTTGAGTGAGTTATGATTTGTTTATGTTATTTATCATATACATGGAATATTACATATACATTTTATATGCATGTGTTATATGGTATAAATGAGTGGGATGTATGATATATAGGTACTATAATGTATGTATTTACAAGTGTGGGACATTCCTTATGAAAATTGGCTACCTTTTCTATATTGGGGACATGGCTACTCTTGAGCCATCTTGGTATATATTATCAATTTATTCTTTTTATGACCATTCTATTTACCATATTTAGCTACTTCTATTGATTACAAATAGATTTATCTTATGTATACTCCTCAGGATACTATTATTAGTGGATATGGTAACTTACTATATGTGATGGTGACATAGATTGATTATGTAGATTAAATTTGATTATTCTATACATGTTGATGTTGTTGCATTTCATATAGTGTATATTGTTCAATGATGGATTTATGTTACATTACATGTTATTTAGGTGAATACTAATGTGTGTTTTATGTGTTACATTGAATGACTATCGATGACTATTTCATGTGTGACTATTCATGTGTGATTAATTATGTCTTTTATGTGTGATCATAGATAATTATTACATTGAATGAAAATTTATCATGTATTGAGTGGTTATTGGGTATATGTTACATTAAATGATAATTAATTATGTGACACTAAGTGATGATTTATGTGTGTGATTTTGTGTATTCCATGTCATGTATTAAGTTCTTATGTGTATCATGATCATGAAATTATTTACATACTTGTGTGCATGTTTAAATGGTATCTAATAGTATGGTGTCATGATGAATATCACACATTATAATATTTGTGTGCAACTCCATAGTGGCTATTGTTAGTGCCTAAAATTTTACTAAAGCAATTAGGCTATTGTCAAGTATGAATGCCTGAGTTTTTAGACCAATTATAGTTTTCAAGTGTTCATTGGTTTGTCAAAGGTCAAGTTGAGTTCATGTCTGAGAACCTGAAGAGCCATGTTCCAATTACACTAGCTTATAACCTTTGATTTAAAATCAAATTTAAGTAGGAACATTTTAAATATGCCAAGGACTTAGTTTTATTTTTTATACTAAATCTTGGTCATGTTTATTAACATGAACAAACCTTAAATATAAAAATTCATATTGGGTCCCATTTTATGTCCCATATCATAGTCCTTTTTATTTATTTACATGTTCTAGATAATTTTCATGGTCCCTTATATTTATTAATGTGGTCTAAGTAATGTTGAGTCCCTTTGTTATAGACTAAGCTCAAAGTCTTGAGTCCCCTTCATATTAAAAAATACACCAAAACCTTAGGATAAGTCTTTTATATTAAGTATTCATGTCCCAAGATTTAAATTAGTAATTTCCCTTATCATTATGGAGCCAATCACAACTAAGATTGTGGATCATGATCAGATGGTATGCATTGATGTAGAGTATATTGATCAAATGGAGCATGATCAAGGCTGGCATTTCAATAAAACTCAGGATGAACATGAAGGTGACAAGTGTCACCATCTTAGGGACCCTTTCAAAAATTAGATGGAATATAGAGAAAAGAAATGTGCCTTATGTATAGATATTGACGATCCATGTTTGATCCATGTAAATGGGATTGATGGTGTGAGACGGATGGACTGTTCAACATAGCTTAAGGCAAACATAGAAATGGATTGGTTAGTATACTTTTGTATTTTATAATTTTACCTAGAAATCATCTCATGGTTGAAGGACCACATAGAATCAATATTCTAGAAAACATAAACATCTCCAAAAAATTTGGTGCCTTCATGTTTTTTCTATAACAATATGTAATCCTCTAAAGTTGAATAAGTAGTATGATGGTCACAAGAACATCATTGACAACTACATATACTTCAAAGTAAAGCTTAGTGATTAAACATTTGGATCTTAAATTTAATGATCACATGAACATCAAAGACATTTACATAGACATCAAATGATGGATGTGTGGACCTTAAATTTAAGTCATGGTAATTATCCATTAGGGCTTAAATTTGATGGCCACATGAACACCAAAGAAATTCATGTGAACATCAAATTATTGGTGTGCAAATTTCAAATTTAAACCATGGAAATTATCCATTATGGCTTAAATTTTATGGTTATGTGAACATCACTTACAGTCACATAGATGTGAAATGATGGGTGCACAGATGTCAATTTTAAGCCATGTTCATTTTATGAAAAAGAGGGTTCAAAGACATTGATGAGTAGAAGTGACATGGAAATGCCACATAGGCATACACATCATATTCAAGGACCCTGTACAAGGATGTTAGCATAGCTTTCACCACTGACAACAAGTTGACTAGGTACAATTGTAAATGAGGAATGGTAGCTCTATGGGAAATTTGAGGTTTTGAAAGAACTTGCAACTTATTGGCATTACTACTATGTTTTTGACATGCCAATATTAAGGGGTTTATGTTCACATAGTTGATGATTTTATGCAGATCTTAGATAAAGCCTACATAAGAGAGGAAAATTTTAAAATATGGAAAAGTTAATGCTCAATACATTAAAATTTAGTATGGTTTTATTTACCCCTTAGGTGCTCATTATAAGATTTCCCTAAGGGAACTTCCTAGGGGAATTACAAGTCCTAATTACAACCTAAAAATTTACAAATTGCAAATTTGTGAGAGGGGCCAAGATTTACTCAAATAGGTTAAAGGTTGAAAATAATGCATGTATGTGTTAAAAAGGGGAAAATATGTGAAAAGGAAAATTTGTAAGAAGCAAAGGTACAAAATGAAAAATGTGAAAAGACAAGTTGGAGCTAAAAAGGTAAAGATTTCAAGTAAACCTAGGTATTGCATTTTTTTGATGTTTTACTTATCCAAGCTCCTCTAATGGGAGAGATATTATAGCTTTTGAAAAATAAAGGTGGGCCACTCCAAGGAAAATGATTTAAGTGGCCATGGATCTAGAATATTCCCAATCCATCATTGTAAGATCAGGTTGTTCCATGCCATGTAAAAGAGGAAGATGAGTTATCCATAAGGTTCCATCTATGCAAAAAAGTGGTCAAGGGCATGTTTAGGTAGTTACACATAAAGACAAATGGTATGTTTTTCCTTCACTATGAATATTCTCCTTCTAGCTCATTTGAAAGAATCTCCAACCAAAAAAGTAAGGGGTTTATTACAAATCTCCATCATTCCTTGTAAAGGTAGTTGAAAAAATCATTTTCCTTATAGTTACATGAAGATTCCAAGCATGGAAAATGATTTTTTCCAACAAAGAGAATATTGGTGGGACTTTGGAAATAATAGATTTGAAATGGGTAAAAAATGTATAAATATAGAGCTTATCCTCTATTCAATGGGTTGGTTGGCCATTGTGTTGGTTGTTATTAGTATTTTCTTCTCTCCAAGTCTAGGTTCTACAAAACAACTTCAGGATCACTTTTGTGTGTAAATCTTGTCTCTCTTGCTAAGGTGGTTGTAATTGTATAGTTATAAGCAAGCTATAAGATCATGTTTATGTCTCCCTTGTCAAAATAGAAAACAAATCATGCTTATCCCCTTGGAAACATTTTGAAAATTGATTTATGTAAGGTTCTTTTTGAGTTAATGAAAATGTTTATGGTTCTATGCTATTTCCTATTGATGAAGTGTATCAATGTGTTCTACAAGTTATGTTGATTAGATATTTTGGCTTGTGTTCTGAGAACAAATCTAGATTATAAACCCTTTTTACATTATTTTGGGAAATATTGTTGAATAAATTATTAGGGCACCCTAGGTTTATAGAGTTGATAAGGAAAAGCATTTGAAACCTTAATTTTATGTAGTTCTAATCTTTCAAGGATCATTTGGTGATACCCATTAGCTTGCAATTGAGATTTGTATACATCTTTAGAAAGGATAATTCCCTGAATATTTCAAGATACCCTGCTATTTGAAAAAATCTCTAGCACACCACCATGCCCTTCCTGTTTATAATTAACAAACTATCCTACTCTATAAATAATACATAATTTGTATACTATAAGTTTTATTTTCCCATGCAGATGCATACAATCTTTCATACCTAACATGTATCTATAGATTTTGATTTAAATCCTAGCATTGCAATCTTTCATTTGGCCATGATATTGATATTTGCTTAGGATGAAGGTTGTAAGCACTTTTATATCTATATTCAATAGCATGTATCTATCCTAGAGAATTTGTTAATTATATTTGAAAACCCTTCTCAAGTGGAATGAGTGAGTTTGGTTATGTTCTAGTCAAGTTTATGTTCCCTTATGCTAATAATCACCCTAGAGGTTAAACTACAAAATTTCTCCATATGAACAAATTACCTTATAAGTCATCTCACATTAGTTCAAGTAGAGATAGAAGTAGAAGGGAGTTAAGCATACCTTCTGTAGGTGCCTCTCAATCATTTTCTCCATTTAGTTCATTTTGGATGCCAAACCCTTCCCCAACTAAAATGACATATCATCAATTTTCTCATATTTGTTTGCCATTTTATTTTGAGTGTGCAAGGCTAAATGATAAAGGTGTACAACTGGGAACAAACATGCATATAGTGTTGTTGCCAAGGAAAAGCTAAGAACCTTGGCCCTTTTGTTGTGATGGACTCTTTCAAAGAGATAGAGCTATAAATATTTCATGTTATGAAGTTTTGTGTTGATTTATGCTATAGTGGGACTATCTTGGCCATCAAATCTACTTCACTCCACTAGGGATGTGCCAAGAGTTGATATATTTAATAATTTGACTTCTACTAAGTTTATTACAAAGAGATATTAAAATTACATGTTTAAAGGTGATTTTTCCCCTTTTGAACATATTATGAAAATTTTAGTGTCTATGCCTTTTATCTCATCATTAAACTCAAAAATTATGTTTTCAGTATGTATCACAATCGATATGTTAACTTATATATTATAGAATATTGATTTTAGTGGTGAATTTGACATTATTTTCTAATTTCAAGGAAGATTGGTGCCTATTTTGAATATCTTTATTTTTATCTTTGAGTGTTTTGTTACTTATAAAACTAGAAGGATTGAGATCATCCTTCAAAGGTGACTCATCAAAACAACCTATCCCACACCTAAGTTTGCATCAAAGATGAAGGAGATAAGTTTGAAGGACTATTGAAGAGCATAGTGTAACTATAAAATATTACTTGGACTATCAATATTTTGATAATCTTGAACATTTTATTTAGATCCTCATTATTGAGGAATATCATAGCTCTCCTAACAACTTTGAAACTTATAGTACAATTTACTATCCATCTCCTTCTCAACCAACTGAATCCCCTCCCAAGTGTGAACCAAAAAATCCACCTCATTCACACCCTCACATCCCTTTTCTCTTAGTTTTTGAACCTCCCATTGAACCAATCATGAGGTATAGGGACCTATATGAGAATGAATGTCTTGCATTCTACATTCCTAGATTTAGGCTTATAAAATTTAATGACATGGAAGGTTATCCTCATGAAGTCCTGAATGAAGTAAGGAAATTCCTTCCAAAATTCTAAGGGAACATTTTAGTGAGTGGTGATCAACACCTAAGGATTTTTCATAATATTTTTTAATATTATGAGGTTGAGTATGATGATGTGTGCATTAATTTATTTGTTCACATGTTGGAGGAAGATGCTCATGAATGGTTCAATTCTCTTCCCAGTGGATGCATGAATTCATGGGAATAAATGAGAAATGTTTTTATAATTTAATATGGTGATATAATTTATTTGAGGTTCCTTTTGGATGAATTTGAAAACATCAAGAAGAACCCCAATGAGTATGTCCAGGGCTTCAATACATGGTTCAACAAAACTATGATGAAGTTGCCTAAAAACATCAAGCCTAGTGATACAACATGATTGATAAAGTAATGTGATGCCTTTGATAAGAAGGATGCGTACTACTTGAGGGATCAAGCTCCCATGAACCTATAGTTAACATTCAATATGGCTATCCAGATTGAAAAATAACATAAAAGATGTTGGAAAGCCCATGAACAAGTGAGATGATGTGAAATTGGTTAATCCATAAAATACATAGCCCACAAAGGCAACCAACCTTCAGAATACTATTAAAACTTTGGCCTCAACTATCTAAGAAATGTAATACAGGCTAGCTAGAGCTAAAAAGGGGATCCCTCATATATCTATCAATTAAGAGAGGGATACAAATATAAATTAAGCATAAATAAGGCCTAATTTCCACCATCAAGATAATGATAGAGGGAAGAGGCTTGTATGAGATGAAAAAATAGAAAAAGTCAGAATAGAGGGGATGGGAAAGAAGTGTATAATCTATTAAATGCCAAGGTGAATATGGTAGGTTATGGCATTGATATTGACTGGTGTGATGAGTGCTTCCTTCCACATCCTCCATGTGATATAGCTGAACCAATTGATGAAGATGTAGATGAACTTGAGTCTATGTCTTTAGATGATGAGATTATGATGTTTAATTATGAGAGACCCTGAAGTAAGATGTAAGCCTCTACAAAACTATTGAGTGTTACCACTATTGATTAGTTTTGTAGCGTAGTACAAAAGGTATACATCCTAACTTGTGAATTTACTTATGATGTTAATATGTCATAAGTGTATGAATTTATCATTAATGATTTTTATTTTTTAATATCAATGATGATTAAGAAGTATTATGGGGGAATATCATCAGTTGAGGATAGGTAGCTAATAATTAATGTAATAGTTGTCCAAGAGAAAGAATACTATTTGAGAATTAGGCAACCAGATGCTACCCCTCAAGTCACTACCCCTACAAATCCAAGGGTAGGGGATGCAAATAAGGAAGCTAAAAAAACTACGGTAGTTCCTAATACTTCCAAATCTATACCCATTTCCCAAGTTGTTAAGCCTAGAGGTAATCTCACTAAAAATAAAGTACCTTTGTTATCTAATATTCCTAAGGGTGTGAATGATGCTAAACAAAACCCTCCTTTGAAGGTTGTTACTAAGCATGTAAATCCACCCCAGTCTACTCCAGTTTAGTCCTTAAGTGATTACATTCCATATGAAGGTATTTTACTATTCCAATAAATAATCGCTTTCCTTAGTACAACATATGTGATATGGCCCAAGTGTTACACCAATTCAAAATCACTATGTGACTTGTTGAATTGTTAACAATACCTGAGCATAGAAGAGGACATTTGAATACTTGAAATTTAGTGAGAAATCAACTACAAATGAGATTAATTTACCCCGAACACCCTCAAAGGAAGATGAAAAATCAAAAGAAGTTATTGAATCAACTCCAAAATTGTATTTGGGGACTACCTTAGTAGAGAGTCAACTGAAAATGGACCCATTTTATACAAATATCATGATCATTGGTTAGATTATTCACAATTATATGTTTGATTCTAATGTTTCTTGTAATGTGATGACCTTGGGTGTCCTATATGAGATCAAGATAAAAATTACATTATAATTTATCAAGTGTTATGCCATGGACTCATGAGAATTACTAGTTGTTATAAAAGTCAAGGGGTTGGTGGTATAGTTGGTAGTGCATCTCGATAAATATTTGAATATGGACATGATAGTTATAGATTTCCCACATAAGTGGGGGATGTTGCTATCAAGTAAAAGTGTTGCTAGCATGGGTGCAAGTGTACAAATAGGCTTGTCTTATACCACCATTTAGAGGGTAAGATGGTTAAGCTTTATAGAGAAATGAAGATGATACATGTAATTGAAGATCCAAAACATGCTTAAAATGAAGTGTTGTACATAGATGTTGATTTGGGTAGTTTTATGGAGAATATTGACATTATTGAATAGAATATTATTCTTGAGGTTAAACTTGATAGCAAAGGAGTATTTTGGAGGATCTAATTTGATGGGGCTTGATCCAATCTTGGAAATGGAGCTAGGGTGGTCTTTTATGCCCCAAATGGTAAGTGCTTAAAGTTTTATTTTAACCTATCCTTTGAGTGCACTAATAATATAGATGAGTATGAGGCACTTTCTCTTGGTATACAAACCACCCATGAACATGGAATTAAAATTTTGATTGTCATGGGTGATTCTAAGCTAGTGGTTAAGCAAGTCCATAATGCTTATGCCACCAAAAATGAAAGGTTGAAATAATATCAGAATGTTGTTTGGGATTTTATTCAATATTTGATGCATTCACTATTTATTATCATGATATAAGTTTCAAACAAGAAGTTGATAGGAATGCAAGGTTAGGTGCTTAATTTGATATTGCAAATATGAGCCTCATTGTTAGTATCAGGTGGAGGTGCTTGTTAGGCCTTTAATCCCAAACAATGTTCATCATTGGTAAATGTTTGAGGATGATGATGATGATTAGATTAGAAGGTTTATAAATTTTGAAGCTGAGTTCCATTATTATCTCATGGAATTGGAATCCATGATTCAATTTTGTGATTAAAAGGAAACCTTATTTGAGAAGACAAACATGCTCCCTAGAAGATTAGTAATTTTAGGTCTTTTGATGGAGACGATAGAATCAAGAATCAAGACTCATATATTTCAAAGGATGTGATTGAGTGTGATTTGGGTTCTCATGAGAATCTAAGAAAGGTTTGGATGGGTATTCACTTGAGTGTAGCTGAGAAATAATTTTATATGTAACTACTAAAGAAGTATCAAGATTGTTTAGCATGGTCTTATTTTGATTTGAAGGCATATAGGAAAGACCTATTCCAACATATCATCCCATTATAGCCTGATAGAAAGTCTTTTAGATAGAAATAGGGACCTATTAACCCCATATTGGCCACCAAGATGTGGGATGAGTTAAAGAAGCTAAAGGATGGTGGTATTATTTAGACCATTAGGTATTCATCATGGGTTGAAAATTTAGTCCCTATGAGAAAGAAAAATGGTGACATCTTGTGTGTGGATTTACAAATTTTGAATAAAGCTTCTTTAAAAGATAATTATTCCCTACCCAATATAGACAACATATTGAAAAGTGTCACATGATCAGAGATGTCAACATTAGATGGGTTTTCAAGATATAACCAAGTTGTGGTGAAGGAATATGAAAGACCCAAGACCACATTTATGATGCCTTGGGGCACATATGTATATATGAGGATGCCTTTTGAGTTGATGAATGATGATGTAATGTTTCAACAAAATATGGACATTAATTTTGTAGGGGTGATTAATAAGTTGATAGTTGTGTATTAGGATGATATTACTATGTATTTCAAGACTAGAGAAGAACATTTTGATAATTTGGAGAAATTATTTATCGGATGTAGGGAGTTTGGCATTACACTTAATCTTAAGAAATGTCACTTCAGAGTATAAAATGCCAAGTTTTTGGTACATATAGTGTCAAATGATGGTGTCATGACTGACCTAGAGAGGGTGGAAGCCATTGACAAAGTGCTTATCCCCTAGTCCAAGAAGGGAGTTCAGTCATTCTTTAGACAAATTAATTTTGTATGGAGGTTTGTGATGAATTTTGTAGAGATTAATTTTCCTATTACTTCTATGTTGAAGAAGGACCAGACCATCAAGTAGAAGGAAAATTCCATGCAATAATTCAATGATATTAATGGATCTCTAAAGTCTACCCCTATTTTGGTCATCTTTGATTACGCTAAGCCATTTCAAATTTTCTCTTTTGCATCATCTAACACTATTATTGTTGTCATGTTTCAAAAGCATGAAGATAGTCATGAGTAGCTAATAAATTTATTTAGCAAAGCTATGTAAGGTGTTGAACTAAATTACACCATCATGTAAAATCAAGCCTTCACTCTCTTGAGGGCTATTAAAACATTCAAGCCTTATATTCTGAGTTCACAGATTGTTTATTATGTCTTGCATACCATGGTGAAATCATTCCCAAGAGATATACAATCAAAATCCCTTTTGAGATTATTTATGGAGATCAATCAATTTTTACTATGAATTTGTAGTTTCCAACTTATCTATTCATGTATCAATGAGAAGATGATGAGTAAATCAACTACTATGAGAGAAGGATGAACCAAACTATTGATCTTGATAAAATTATAAGACAAGATCATGAGAGACACCTCAAGTTCAAGGGAAAACTAAATAATATATTTGATAGGAAGGTCACTCTATGAACCTTCCAAGTAAGTGATCTTGTTCTACTCTGAGACAAAAAACACGAAGAGAAAGGCAAGCATGGAAAGTTTGATTCCTTGTGGATGGGTCCCTATTCCATTGACTATCAGATTAGGGAACACATTTTCTTCTTGAGAGACCTAAATGGTGAAATACTAGAGTTGGTAATAAATGGTAGACATTTGAAGCACTTCTTATATTGATTCTATCTATAACTATGTACATAATTGTATAGTGTATAGTCCTTGTTGTTTTATTTCTTTCTCACCCTTTTACATTAGGCCTTGTTTGTATATTTTCCTTTTATTATTTTATCTGATGTTTATTTTCATATCTTCCTAATCTATTTTTATTGATCTACCTTTTTTTTGAAGCCTTAATTAGTGTTGTTAATAAATTTCTAAGTGTTGCCTCCATGACCCAATGGATTGGCACTTTTTAGACACCCATAGGGGGTGTGCATCCTTGAGTGAGAGCTAGTGTGAGTGCCAAAAATTGCACTAAAGTAATTGGGCCTTTGTAAAGTATGAATGCCTATTTTTTTATCCCAATTCTAGTTTTCAAGTGTTCATTGGTCTAGTGGAGGTCAAGTTGAGTTCATGTCTAAGCACCTTAAGACCTAGCTTCCAATTTCCCTATCTTAGACCCTTTGATTTAAAATCAAATTTAAATGGGAACATTTTAAATATTCTAAGGACTTAGTTTTATTTTTTATACTAAATCTTGGTCATGTTTATTAACATGAATAAACCTTAATATAAAAATTCATATTGGGTCCCCTTTTACATCCTGTATCCTAGTCCCTTTTATTTATTTACATGGTCTGGCTAATTCCCATAGTCCCATTTGTTATAGACTAATCTCAAAGTCTCATGTCCCCTTCATATTTACAAACACCCCAAAACCTTAGGTTAATTCCTTTAGCCTATGTATTTGTGTCCTGAGCTTTAACTTAGTAATTATCTTTGTCAATCTTGAGCCAATCATGGTTAGGCTTGTGGATCATGATGAATGGTGCACATTAATGCAAATCAGATTGATCGAACGAAGCATGATTAAGGCTAGAATTTCAATGGATCTTACAATGAGCACGAATTTGATAAGTGTCACCATCATGGGGACCCTATAAAAAATGAAATATAATGTAGAGCAAAGGATTGGGCCCCATGCATAGACATCAATGGTCCAAGATTGATCCATGCAAATGGGATTGATGGTGCAAGCTAGATAGAGGACTATTCAACATAACTCAAAGTAAACATAGAAATTAATTGGTCAATATACTTATGCATTTTATAATTTTAAATATAAAGCATCTCATGGTTAAAGGATTGCATAAAACCAATATTCTATATGCCATGAACATCTGTAACAAATTTGGTACTTTCATTTTTTTTCATCTCAAGATGCGAGAGTCCAAAGTTGAACAAGTAGTATGATAGTTACATGAACATCATTGATGGCCATGAAAATCTCAAAGTAAAGCTCACTAATTAAGCATTTGGATGTTAAATTTGATGATCACATGAATTTTAAAGATGTTCACATAGATATCAAATGATGGGTGCAAAGACATCAAATTTAAGTCATGGAAATCGTTCATTGGGACATAAATTTGATGGTCACATGAACATCAAATACATTCACACAAAAATTAAATGATGGGCCTGTAAATGCCAAATTTAAGCCATGACAATTATCCATTGGGGATTAAATTTGATGGTCACGCCAACTTCATTAATGGTCATGTGAAAGTCAAATGATCAATACGTAGATGTTAATTTTAAGCCACATTCATTTTTTTTTAAAAAGAGGGGGAAAAGACATTGATAAGCATAAGTGACATGTTGATGCCACATAGGCATATACATCATATTCAAAGACCTTATGAAAGGTAGTTAGTAGATGTTTCACCACTGATAATAGATTGACTAGGCATAATTACAAATGAGGCATGGTAGCTCTATGGGAAATATGAGGATTTGAAAGAGCTTGTAACCTATTGGCATTACTATTATGTTCTTGACATGCCAATATGAAGGGGTTTATGTTCATGTAATTGATGATTTTATGTAGATCTCAGATAAAGCCTACATAAGAGAGGAGATTTTTAAAAGATTGAAAAGTCAATGCTCAATGCATTACAATTTTGTATGGCTTTATTAACCCCTTATGTGATCATTAAAATATTTCCCTAAGGGAACTTTCCTAGGGTAATTATAAGTTCCAATTACAACCTAGAAATTTGTAAATTACAAATTTGTGAGAGGGGCCAAGTTTTACTCAAATAGGTCAATGTCTAAAAATATTGCATTTATGTGTTAAAAAGGGAAAATATGTGAAAAGGAAAATTTACAAGAAGAAAAGGTTCAAAATGCAAAATGTGAAAAGGTAAGTTAGAGCTATATAGGTAAAGTGGTCATGTAAACCTGGGTATTACATTTTCTGATGTTTTACTCATCCTAGCTCCTCTAATGGGAGAGATATTGTAGGTTTTGAAAAATCAAGGTGGATCACTCCAAGGATGATCATTTAAGTGTCCATGGATCCAAAATATTCCAATCCATCATTGTAAGAGTAGGTTATTCCATGGTGTGAAAAACAGGAAGATGAGTTGTCTAGTAGGTTCTACTTGTTCAAGAAAGTGGTTAAGGGCATCTTTAGGTAGTTACAAATAAAGATAAATGGTATTTTTGCCTCCACCATGAATATTCTCCTTACATATCATTTGAAAGCATCTATAACCAATAAATCAATGGGTTTATTGCAAATCTTCATCATTACTTGTAAAGTAAGTTGCAACAATCATGCTCCTTGTAGTTACATGAAGATTCTAGGCACGTCAAAGGATTTGTTTCAGGTAAGATCCTCTTGGCAAGAATTTGGTAATTGAAAATTTAAAATGGGTAAACATGTATAAATAGATTCCTTATCTATTATTAAATAGGTAGGTTGGCCATTATGTTAATCATTATGTTGGTTATTGTTGTTATTTTCTTCTCTCTAAATCTAGGTTCTACAAAAACAATTTAGGAACACTACTGTGTGTAGATATTATCTCTCTTTCTAGGTGGTTACAGTTGTAAAACCATTAGCAAGCTTTGAGATCATGTTTATGTCTCCCTTGTCAAAATATAAAGCTCATCATGCTTTTACCCTTGGAAAATTTTGAAAACTAATTTATGTAAGGTTTATTTTCAAGTTAATGAAAATGTTTGTGGTTCTATGCTAATTCTTGTTGATGAAGTGCATCAATGTGTTTTGAAAGTTATGTTAATTAGATATTTGGGATTGTGTTCATTATTGGTTATAATTTTGAGCATAGATCTAGGTTATAAACCCTTTCTGCATTATTTTAGGATATATTATTGAATAACTTGTTAGGTCATCCTAGGTTTATAGAGTTGACAGGGAAAAGTTTTTGAAAGCTTAGTTTTAGTGCATGTTCTAATCTTTCAAGGATCATTTGTTCATTCCCATTAGCTTGAATTTGAGTATTTTCTAAATATTTACAAAGTATAATGTTATAAATATTATAAGATACCTTACTATTTGAAAAAATATCCTGCACACCACCATGCCCTTCTTCTTTATAATTAACAATCTATCTGACCTTCTCTGACCCTACAAATAATACACCCTTTATATACTATAAGTTTTATTTGCCAATATAGATGCATAAAATATTGCATACCTAACATGTGTCTATAGTTTGTGCTTTAAATCCTAGTATTATATTCTTTCATTTAGCCTTGATATTGATATTTATTTAGGATGAAGGTTGTAATTACTTTTATATTTGTCTTAAGTAGCTTGTATTTGGCCTAGAATATTTGATAATTCCATGTGAGAACCCTTCCTAGGTGGAGTGAGTGAGTTTGGTTGTGTTTTAGTCAATTTTATGTTCCCTTGTGCTAATAATCCCCATGTAGAATAAATTAAAAAATCTATCAATGTGATCAAGCTACCTTGTATTTCTTCTCACCCTGGTTCAAGTAGAGCTATAAGTAGCAAGGAGCTGACCATATTCTTTTTTGGTTCCTTTTGATCATTTTTTATGTTTGATTCATTCTAGATGCCAGACCCTCCCCCATCTACAATGATATATCATCAAGTTTCTCATTTTTTTTGCCATTTTCTTTCAAGTGTGTAAGGTTGAGTGATAGAGGTGTACAACTAAAAACTAATAGTTATTATGCATCATGTTCTAAGTGTCTTATTATTGAGTGTTTATGACTATGATGATTTAATTTTTTTTCCTAGTTATAATATATTTTATAAATGACACTTGTATGCCTTGGGATACATGTTTCATATGTGTGTGAATGATCAAATATTTATATGATGACACATATACCCATGTTAGCACACATTATTTACTCATAGTTTTCTATTTAACATGATGCATATATTTATTTTCTTTTGACATGAGTGATTCAAAGGTTCCATCTCACATCAAAAGGTGACATAATAGTGGGCTTGGCATACATATTTAGGTGTTGATAGGTAATTGGTAAAGATTTTATGACTCATCATGTGTTTTATATTATGGGAGATTAATATTTATATTAGGGTAGATTGACACATTGACAAATATAAAGTACATATGTGAGGCATTTTACAAGATATTTATTGATTTTATTACATATGGGGTAGATTACATGGAAAATTTTGAGAAAGATTATTATATGAATTAGAATGAACAAATTGACATATAGGTTATGGAATTATATATTCACATTAAGGTATAAATTATTTATATAGGGGGATTGAACATTGTTCATCTATACACACCTTTTATTTCTATGATATGTTTTAATCTAGAATGATTCTACTACATAAGTAATTAGAATATATAAAATTTGTATACATCAGTTGATTCATAGTTACATTTTTCATAAAAAAATGATTTGGGGTTACACCTTTTACATATGAACCTAGGATGGGGATCCATGTTTCCATATGATCCTTGGATGAGGCTTCACCAAGAAATTTATGGTGAATTAGTGTGTTTGACAACTTATGTGGCCCTAAAATTATATTACTTCTCTATTTCTAATGAGGGTTGAGGATATACTTCTTAACCCATGGTTTTAATAGTGGAATTAATTTAGGTCATAATCACCTAATCACATTCTCTAATGAGTTCAGTAGAGCATCTTCATTCACATACTCATAAGTGTATTCATTCTTAGATGTTTTTCAATTTTAAGTATTTGAATGATCTAGATTAATTAAAAATTTTATAACAAGTGAACATTGATTTCTATGTTTCCTTATAGGTTTTGCATAGAGTAATCAGGATATTGAGAGCATACTAGAAACACCAAAGATAGTTATAAAAAAGTACTAAGTTTATTGCTTTATCCTTTTAATCTATATTTTTTTTAATTCTAGACTAAAAGGGATACATTTTTAGACACTTAAATTTAGCATTAGGAACTTAGAAACATTAGTTTTGACCTATTTTTGACATACATGACTTGTGTGTACACATTTTAATCTTATTCATACTCCCTCCTACCTATTTATCTATCTATGAACTTTACCATCTAATTTTGATGTGATTCATACTCAAGATCTTCCTAGTTAGTTCTAAAACAACTTATTATCCTATGTAGACTATCATGATATTCCAAATTCTTATTTTTGCCTTCATATATAGTATTATAAACATTAATACACCAATGGTTACTAACTATGCCAAATTTCACCACTAGTGTTATAAGATCCTAAGATGGATAATTTTAAAATTTGAATCCTCCCTTAGGTCATCTTACATGTTTTGCATGTCATTTATGGAGGATAATTAGCCAAAGAGTCACCTATACATAACATCAAGCCTAAATCCAATCCTATATAGCTCTCACTTGGTCAATACTTGGAAAAAATAAAATCACATTAAGATATATACTTTTACATACTTGAGGCACTATCCTAAATAATTCAAATCTTAAGATCATATAAATAAAGAGTCTCGGAGTCAAGTTTGAACAACAAACACAAGGTTAAAGTTGTATATTGTCAAGTTTTGAAAGCCAAAGAGATACATTGCATTCTATTGAAACATTATTAATCACAAAAATACATATGTGAGATAAATATTAAAATTTTATCCATCTTAAGAGTAATGTAATGTAGGCAGTGCCTGACCATTGAGTGGTCTATGTTGGTGATATTTGACCCATCTTAGTAACCCATTTTTATAGGTCAATAAAGAGTCAAAATTGGATCTAGGATTCTAATAAAAATGTGTAAAAAATCAAGATCTACACATAGAATTGACGTCAACATCATGAAAAAAATTCACCTTGATAGGTAGGTGTAGTGATTTGTGATAAAAAAAAAGTTGGAAAACCTTATAGGGATAGTTATGGAAGATAGTGGAAGGAACTGGTTGTCAAAAGTATATTAGTTTCACCAACAATGTCCTAGTATATTTTCACACTAATTCCTAAGATAAATAATCCAAGATACATTTTAGAGCATATCAAATGATTGTACATAGGCAGTAATAAAAATAAAATAAATATCAACTAAGTGCCTTGTTTATCTTTCCCATTCTTGGTCATTTACATATACAATAAGTGAAATTAATCTCTTTTTTACATTCATAATTGTATGGTTTATTGTATTAAATTATACAATATAAATTTCAATAGTTTTATATGTTATTAGATCACTTAAATAAAAATAAGTAAAAAAATATATTATTGAGGACATTGAGGCACATGGTATGATGTATTCTTGGGGATACATAAATTTAACTCACCTATACATAGATTTATACCAATTTACATTAGAGGATTATAGTGGTGGTATTCATTCAAGCACATTATTACACATTTAGCCATGTGAGAATATATTAATGTCTCATTCAGTAGGTCAACCATTTTCACTATGGGCACATCCCAATATGTTTTTAGAGAGATGGATTGATATCCCATGTTATATAATATGTAGTATCATGGATTACAATTTTTTTATAGATTGTTTGACTACTGAGTATATTATATTAAGACCGTACAAAGGTTTTATAAATGGTCAAATGATTTCATTTGGATATGGAATATTTGGGTTAATTATTGATTCTTTTGCATATATTATTGATTTCAATATGAGTGTGTCATTTGAAATTTTTTGACTATACAATGGGTTACCAAATGCGAATGACATGGACATGGAAACACAAAGTTGGTTGTCATCTAGATGAGAGGGATTATATTAGTATTTTTGAGTTAGCTCATATTGTTTCAAGTGAGGAAGATCCCCCATTTTTTATTATAGATGTTGATGATCCAAGATGTATGTTAGAGTACACTTAGTGGTGGATGTAGTAATTTTGGGTATTATTATTTATATTTATTTTAAAGTTAGTGATAATAGGTCATAAGACACAACCAGATGTTTCCATACAATTAAATGGAAATGAAAGACATGAAGCTAGAATCCTAATGCCCTTGATATAGGTAAAAATATGTATGAATATTAATTTTTAATGTTTATTATATTTATCATATTTTACATATCATTCATTAATGTTTTTAAAATGTCATATGATACATAGATTATTAGTATTAGACCATGATAATTGAGGTATATATTTATGTACTCAATAAACACATCCTTGGTGATGCATTACATAGAATTTTATTGGAGAGGGTGGATGATATATTAGGCATTCATGTGCCCATTTTTTAATCATGTGTCATGTGCCACAAATACCTAAATTTTTGTTGAAATTGAGAAAGATGAGTTGAGGAAAAATATAGATAAGAGGTTAGTTTTCTAAGAAACATTTGCCTTGAGGAGAAAGCTTATAGATACGAGAGGTTAGTTAGCTAGGAAACATTTAATTCCATGATATCTTAAAATATTCTTGGATTATAAAATTTTCTTATAGTTCATTTGGTTATAAGGAAATCACATGAAGGTAGTAGTGGAGTATATTGATTTTAAGAATAGATTGGTAATTCATTAGGATCATGAGAGTTGTATTAGGTATTGATCATGAATTATATGAGATGATCTTTGGACTTATTTTCGTAGGGAACTTAGACTTAGGTATATATAATAAGATAATTATGTATAGGGAAAGGTAAAACATTTTACCATCATCATGTGTATACTTGCATTTGAAAAACAAAATCTTAAATTTTAGATAGGATATTTTATTAGGTTCTAGGTGTGTTTATATCATGGATTTGAAATATGTCATTATGTCTCATGTGCTTTCATTATTTATGTTTTTGATTTAATGTAAAAATGTGAATGATATATCATTGAATAATAACATGTGTTTAAGTAAAAATAATGAATGATTTCATCATAATCAAAAAAATAAATTGGGATGGAATCAACTAATCAACCATTTGGATATAAAATTTTAGAATTATTTTTACTTTCATGAATAATTGAATCCTATTTATTTACATTTAGCACTAATATTTTAGGAACATGCACATTTTTATTATACATTTGTTAAACCTACTTGTGGTAATGCACGTAATGGTACTTTTCCAATGGTGTAATAATTTTTTATTTTATTTCCCTTTCTTTGGAGTAATAACTACTTTATTAATTCCTTGATTTTTAATTTTTTTTACTTTAATTTGGTACCCATACTTGTGTACTTAGATATGTAACTCTAATTTTAGTAGAAGTATTTTTTTAAAAAAGTTATCAAACATCCATGTAAATTGAATAAACTAGTCATATTAGTATCATCCAATGTTTCTTTCATTTTCCTTTATTTTAATTTTCCAATTGCCTTAAATTTTTAAAGAGTAGGATTCACATAAAATAATGTCTCCACCACCTTAGGTCCAAGAGAAAATGGTATGATAATATTAAAATATTTATAAGTTATATTATGTTGTAACTCATGCTTATCATATCCTTAATCTTTGAATAATAAATTGTACATGTATTTCATAATGCATTTCCATAAAAAAATATCTTTTATATGTTCACCTTATTTAAGAGTTATAATAATAATTTACTTTTTAGGAATGTCCTAGGCTACATTAACCTTCTTATATTATGAAATAGAAAAATATATTCTTATATTTTTACCTTCTATTAAAGTTTGATTGACTATTGGTTCATTTTTATGAACTTATTGGGATATATATAACTTCATACATTGTATAATATAAGAAGCTAACTTTTTATAAGTGTTTCTTTATTTTTAAAATGTAATAGCACCCCTATCCACAATTTATTCAATTTTATTTGAAATGTATAATAATTTTTATCTCTATAACCATTTGCAATATGATAGATAAAAAATGATCTTTCCCCCACTCATTTAAGATGATGTGTAGTTTAATGTTGATTATAATGCTAAGGAATGTTTGTAATATATCAATTTTACTATCTTTGATTTTATTAACTTTGATGAGTGTGTATGCAAAGGTGTAAACACCTAAAATTGGTAATTGGATGCTAAGAGTGTAGCTTGAGTTACCCTATTCATAGCTTAACCATAAACCTATCTTAGAGCCTTAGACATGCTTTTACAATAATTTAACAAACCACATTCACCTTTAGCTAGTCAAAACATAGTCATGGAACTATATTCCTAGATCCCAATCCAACCTTCTCAGTAGTCTAAAAAGAGGACATTATCACCACAATTGGGACACTACAACCACATGGTTATAATTACCCCAATTGGGTGCTACTATTCTTAGACCTATCTCTTCCCAATGGATACTTTTTCAAATGTGTGCCCCTCCTAAGGTTAGTTTAAGAATATTTTATTATCTACATAAGAAATAAAACCCTATAAAATACAATTCTAATTCACCTATATTCACTAGATTTAAAATAGATGCAAAATCTATTCAAATTGAAGGTAAAGTTATGGAAGATCAAGGTATTTTATCCCTATTCTACCCTAATTCTACATATTACCATCTATAGAAGCCCTAAGCCTATATTAAAAAAATTTCAAAGCTCAATCACATTCAAGGCATACAATCCCACTCTTAATGTAGCATTCACTTACACTTGTATCAAACACTAGGTGGGAGAACTACATTAGGATTGATCCCTCTTTGGAGTATTGTTATATAGGCAACTTTCTTCATAGCAGGGTGTTGAGGATGTCTAGTTCATCCTAATAACACAAAAAATTACTGATCATTCCATAATTATAAGGAGGATTAGATTTTTCACATTAAATTAGGATTTTTAGGCACAATATAGAGCTCTAATTTTCTTGCATGTAAGAATAAGACCTACAAATACAGGTGTAAGTGCTCCTAGAATATAGGAACAATCCCACAAAGGGGACACACTACCACCTTAAGGACACTACACAAACATGGAATTACTATCCATACTATCTAATAATATCTAGTGAGTAGATGAACACCAAAATCTTATTTTCAACACTCATAACTACCTAGATCTCAAATTTCATATCCCAGATCATCTCTGACAATGTTTTTTAAGATATGTCTTTATTTATGCCAGTTTATTACTATATTAAAAAATTCAAATAAGGTCAAAATTAAAACAAATCAATACTTAATTATTACATATTTATTTCACTAATTTATACATCTCATTCCTTTAATCTAAACATAGTATTTTCATTGTAAAACCGTAAAAGATTAAATCATTTGGTGAATCCATCTTACTTCAAAAACCTAGCTTGAATTCACCCAAATTTTGTGTAATAAATTTAGGGATAAATACTTCTAATTTTATAAATTTTTAAATAATCTAGCTAAATTAAATCAATTTCATACTAGGGTTTAAATTTATTTTACATGTAATTTAGATTATTGCATAGAAACCCTAGATTCAAACAACCCTAACCCTAAAAACACTTAGGGTTTGTATCCTTTTCTATTTATACTCTTATTTTAATTCCAAAAACTTATATTTTATATTCATATATCTTATAATTCATATAATCATGATCATAATGATATAATAAATCAATCACTTTTTGTTGCAAATTCTAATACTTTTATTTACATGTTTTTTCCCTTTAATTTGGAATGAACTCAAAAAAGACATAAAAACATGTATAGATTATACTTTATATAAATTTAAATATATTTCATAGCTCATAACATGTTATCTTTCTCTTATATGGAATTCCATTAACAAGTAAACCTATACACACATAAAATATTTAGCACATAAACTAATAACTATGTTTCAAGTTTCAGTGTCATATCTTATGCATAGGAAAGAATCTCCTTTTCCTCCTCATCTCCATGAGGGTGATAGCTACTTTCCATCTAACTAGGTCCATGTTATCATTCCTCGATGAGATGAAGTATCCTATAACACTATCACTATCCTTGCACTCAGCCTATTCACACCTCTTCCCTATAGGGTGTGTGCCTACATGTTCAAATATAAATAACTACGGTTTGAACTTGTGAAACTCTAGGGGACCAAATTATCATTATGAAAAAGATAATTGAAAGTTTATAAAATAAAAATCAATTATTACATGAAAATATTACAACATTAGAAATTCAATTTACAAGACAAAGGCCTCTAAGGAAAAATAGTGTAAATCATGTACATGCATCTTCACCTAGTCAATTAGTGGAAAAATGTTACATTTACCAATCATAAATAAAAACAAAGTATATATACCTACTAATGGAAACTATTAAAGATATGTTGATCAACCTACACCCAAGGAGGAGATCTAGATATTTTTGTGCATATCATAGAATGCATGGGAACCACACCGATTCATGTTTAGCATAGCAAAGGAAAATACAATAGATCATGGATACAGATGACTCACATAGTGAAACTTCATCCAAATAACATACACTTACACATATACCAATTAAAAAAGGGTCAAATTCAAAAATGGCATAAATATGGTTACAAAAGCATAACTCAAAGCAACAATAGGTTCCAAAAGCACAATAACAACAAAAAATAGTACAACAAACATAGATAAATCAATCAAATCTACCTCTCTAAAATGAGGCTAAACATTTAGTATGGTATGAGTTTGGTCAAACATATCTACAATAGTATGATTATCATGGTCAAGGTTTGGGAAAATGGGTCCAAGGAATTACTTATCCTATTCTAGTAGTTGATAATGTTGGTCAATAAGTTTTGGGGTTTATTGAACATCCTAAGGCACATCAGTCACATATACAATTTATCAAGGTCAAACATCTAGATACATAGGACATGTTATAGAGAGAAAGATCTTAAGTTGTAGAGTCAAAATCATGCTCAAACAATATGAATTATCAAACAAGGTTTTCTATCAAAACATCCTCCATAACATAGTATTTATATAATAAGCATAATTTCAAAGGACAAAATCATAATCAATATGCCAAAGCATAATTCAAAAATGTCAAATCCATAGCATGTGGTAATTACCTCTATCATTTCAAGTTATTATGATTTCAATATTAAATAATATTATGATTCTAATGATGAAAAATATCCATATTCCTACTACAAAAACATTCAACTATATCATAGCAATCACACTACATGAGAGATTACTATTCATACTTTCAACACAGGCCATGATGATAGTGAGTTTCCCCTGAGACTCAGTAGTTAGTATGGTTCCTCATATTATATATACTTCCCCTATCTCTCTCTCATTCCTTATATATAGTTTATTTTCATTTTATTATACATATATTATACTAAAAAAACACAAAAAATTTACATATTATATGCATTTCTATGTTTACATTTCTACTACTTACTAGATATTACTTAATACTAGCTATCCTAGTATAGTTGGTTTTATCATAGACATATGATTCACTTATTATTATTGAGTCATTATATATTCCATATAAGACTCTGATCCATCATACTACTCTATAATAGCTATCATCTACCCATTAGGGACATTTACACTAATCTAGGTTTATACATTGATACATCTACCCATTTGGGAGAATTTCCTACATAGTTGCTATATCCAAGTTTTATCTTTACATACTATACATTCTAATTACACATTGAATTTATATTTATATCGATCATTTTTCCTCATTGCTCAATTTTTTTGTTGACTATCACTAGTTAGACTTAGTATATATGCATCCACAAATCTTCATAGATTCGTACTACATAGCTATACATGTTTTGATTTATAGTTACTAGATTAGACTTGATTATGTTCTTATGCTTCTTCCATCTTCAATGGAATTTTAATCTACCATTATTCTTTGGATCTATGCCACTTATCTATTTGTATGCCTTGGATATGTGCCCATGTAACTTGTGTGTGCTTTTTATTACTTCTATATGTGAATATTTAAACATGTCCTTATATGTGGCTCTATACCAAATTGATTTTTTCTTAAGTATGTGAAAATTTGAGCATGTCCTTATATGTATTCATTCTTAGACTTAGTGTCATATGCCCATGTCCCTTATATTTTGGCCCATTGGCCTATCTTTTATGTGCCTCATGTGTTTGTATATTTACTTCCTTCTATGATTATACACCATGACACTTGTATTTAATTATTACAAACACACACACACACAAACACACACACACACACACACACACACACACACACACACACACACACACACACACACACACACACACACACACACACACCAATTTTTAATGCTATGAGGGATCTCATGCATCTACCCTTCCTACTTGAGTATTGTGATTGACATCATGCCCCTTCCCCATAGGTAGTTACTCATATTTACTATTATACATTTATTACATCTATCTTGACACCCTTTTATAATGATAGATTATAACATACATCTTACATTACTTATGCTTAGATACATTTACATTTTGATGTTATGTTTCTACATTATATTAGAAAATCATACATATGCTATAGATAACACATTTTTTAGAGATATTTATTTTGAGGTAAGTTATTACAAGGTTTGACAACAACCCTATAAAGAGGGAGCATTCATAGGGGTTTGTCAAGTGATTGGGCTCCTACTTTGTTGTTCATAGATAAATTTCAGCACACAAGCTCAGTTTTAGAAATTAGACTTAGGTCAACCACAAAATAGAATAGAGATTCAAAATTCAATTTAAATAACTCAAAAATTAGACAAAGTAGACATTATCATGTAGACTAAGACATTATCACCATAGGGAACTATTGTCCACTACAAGGCACTATTATCCAATAACCCTAGCTTTAAGATAGTCTAGATCATTTAGACTAGTACACCAAGTAAAATACAAATATACATAGATACATTCATAGGTTTGATAGTTATGTTTACATTTAGATAAAATTTAGTCATTTCAACTTAGATTTATACCAATTGCTTTGTGGGTATCATGCATGGTATGATCAATCCCACATTCAATTCAGTTATATAGATTCAACTATTACATACTTTGTTCAGATTTAATATACTCATATACTATATTGGGATCATGTGCATGACACATTAGTTTCCATACACTCAACTACACATAGGTTGATCAAATGGAATGACAAACTCCTTTTCATTCTCTACACTTATTATATTTTCTATCACATTCTAGGTTGTCACCAGATTCATGCCTTACTCCATCTATAGTGGATGGCATTCCTGAGTGGCCTAGAGTTTCTTTATATACCCAAGTGGCTATAAACCTAAACATATTAATTATATTTACTCAACTAGATATTTTTTGCACTTGTGTAGTACATTTAGAGATGTATCTACTTCATAGGTGGGAAATGATGGAGTCAATGGGCTACTTGAGTTTTTGAGCCACCTAAATGAGACGGTTAGACACACTTATAGTATTATCCAAGCTACTCATATATATTATGATCCACCAAGTAGGGGTGGGCAATGATGGATTAAAAACTAGATTGAGTTCTTGATCCACCCATATGAGGATTGAGCAAGCTATCATCTCAGTCCAAGATATTTAATGATATAATCACTATATACATTCATACACACAGGTTTTTTCTAAGCTCATGTTTTAGTTCATGTACCCAATGAGGTGTATTCATTCATTTCCTCTATCTTTAATCATATTTTACTCAGTTACTTCATTTCAACATAGTCTTTTTCTTATGATCATATCTTAAGTAAGGATTCATTTTTACATGTTTTATTATAGGGCATTGCTTTAGATCATGTTCCACATACACATACCCATATTCACATACTCAAACTTAGCTATGTGCACTTCACTTTAAAGGTAAGTCCAAGTATGCTTATTTTTCCTTTTTACTATTCATTTTACTTTGCTTCATTACTATCATAAAGAGGGGTAAATGTAATCACCTAAAAGTGGTAGTTTGATGCTAAGAGTGTCACTTGAATTACCCTATTCCTATGTTATCATGTAGACCTATCTATTGAGATCAACACACCCCATTTCCCTAAAAAATGGGGACCCTATGAAAATTTTGGGTCATTCACCATAGGATATACCTTAACATTGAATCCACATGATTAAAAACCCTTTATGTGACTTAAAAAGTTTAAAATTCATGTTGGTCCATGACAAATATTAATGGGTACCTTTTGAAATGTTTCCATTAATGTCTAACTTATTAGTTTTATAATGATTTGATTTGTTTAAAAAGTTTTATTACAATGGATTATGATTCAAGGGTCCAAGGTATGATCCTTAAGACTCAATCAAGATTACTTAATTAAGATTTCCAAATCATGGTATTACTTTGACTATATTAAAAATCATAATTCGATACTATGATGTACCTTGATTTTGAGTTTTAGATTAGGCTCCAAGTTGGATTCTATACTCAAGGTTTAAAAATTTAGACTTGCCCCTTTTTCATTTATTGTACCATTTTCTAACTTTCACATTTTTTCTTTTATGTAAAAACCTGATGTCAACTTAGACTTTATTGACATGTGATAATATTACATGCATTGGTCACTCGATCATATAAAGTTTGAGGATTCATTTCATGTATTTTAGCTTTCAAAAAATAGTTACAACCCAATGAAACAATGTAAGTTTACCACTTGGCACTTAGTTTTAGTGTTTTAAGTTCAAAGAGAAGTTATAAAAGGTCTATGACTTGGTGATCCAATCATAGCTTGCCACTTGGCACTCAGTCATGACCTTCCAAAGATCTTACTATTTTTTCATGTCTCATGACCTAGTGACCCAATGGTAATGTGCCACTTATCATTAAATCACATGTTTTATCCCACAAAGGAGTTATAACCCACATTTTATCTGTAAGAATCACCTACAATCATGATCTTGAAGATGAAGACAAGTTCTACATCAGTGTTACTAATGACACATATGTGAAACAGATACTAAAGGTTTTCAATATACTATAGGTGAAGGAGAAGTTAGAAGATGTAGGTTTTTATCAAAATTTTAAACCTAAAGGTGCTCAAGTAGGAGCATCTACATCTATAGTCCATACTACTAGTACTGAGGAAGAAAGGCCAACTAACCCTTAACTTAATCAAAGAATATTGCAAGAATTATCTCTTACTTTGGAGAAAGGGGGAGCTGATACTAAAAACCATATTGATAAGGCTTCCATTTTAAGGGAAAAATCCAACAACCTATCCTAGGTATAAAGTGGTACCTCATTATAGGCAAGACCTTCAGTAGAGGTAGTAGTTATACCTCCTCCAACACTTATAGCTTCAGCATCAAAGTTAGCTAACCTAATTATTTTTAGATAGGAACTAGATATAACAAATTTGGGGCATGTTTATTTACCTCTTTTATTATTATATAACCAACACTTGGTCATATTATATGAGCCTACAACCCCAGACCATATAAGGCTCTTTCCCTATAGGATCCTCACTAGACCTATAATTAGATCATGACCATGTTATTGCCCATCATCAACCCTTTCATCATATCCTCCACTTCCAATGTCTCTATGATGGCCAATTTAGCTCCAATTCTAGCCTAGAATATACCTAGACCATGTACCTAATTACCAAAGAAAAAGACCACTATTATCATCCCACAGGTTCCTTTATTCCTAACAAGTGCTTTAGTAAGCACTAGTTCTTCTTCATCCTCAAAGATGACACCAATTCATCCCCTAGTTATAGATTTATCCTAGTCACCTCCATAGTTACTTCCTAGACATCTAGCTTCCAAGGATTGATACTATCCTAGAAATTACCTCCATCCATGTAGCCTTTTAGTGGTTCTTAAGACAAATCATGGATAAAATAGATGCAGTTAGCTACATTGGAAAGCTACGATTTGGTCATAGTAGACCCTCCATAGGTCACATTGGAATTTGATAAGAAGGATAGAGAAATGAAGAGGTTAACCATGAGGAAGGTCACCCATCTAGACCAAAAAATTATATATGAGTCAGAGGAGATCTTATTTGAGCTGACTAAGAAGAAGAGAGCTAGGCCTAGTCAACAAAAACAATATGAAGAAGACCCCCTCTTAGCCCTAAAGACATATGGTGATGTAGTTGTTAAATTAGTAAAAAGAATGAAAGCAAGAGCAATAAATATATAATTATAAAATAAATCCATGTTTGTAGAGGAAATAATAACCAAGGTAGAATGGGCTATGGAAGTAATGTTTGATACATTAAACACCTTGGCCTAGTACAAGGTGAAAGGGGATGAAATCTACAATAGGATAGTTAAGTAAAAAAGTGCATATGGGACATATGACAACAAGGTAATCAACTTGGTAAAGTTGATCAGGATGAAAAAGTTTGAAGACTTGAACTTGATCCCATTAGAGGACTTGAGCATAACTCAGTCCTATATAATTTGAAGAAGGAAAGATCTAAACCATCAGATTGATGAGATGAGATCCTTAGGCCAATCTCTCACTTAGAAAGGTGAAAAATTTGTAACTCTAATAAAATAGGTTAATATCACACACCTTGCCAACGAGGATGGTTCCATTGTTAGCAAGGATGCCTTACAAACCCAATAGCAAAACATTATTGTAAATTTCATGAAATTTGGAATGCCTAAATGAGTAAATTTTAGGTAAGAAATGGTAGACTTGGCTACATCTACCAACCAGATAAAAGAAAAAGTTGTGACAATAAATGAGGCTATAGGACATCTCTTGAGCAAGAATGATGTAATAACATGCATTATAATCAAGTTACTGAAAGAAACTCTTATCTATCTAAAATTGATTGATATTTATTATAAGATATGCTTTGAAGCATGGAGAGGATAGATAGAAGATAAGAAACAAGCAACCAGTAGGTCTTAGGTAATCATCATAGAAGCTTCTTCCTCCTCAACCCTTCTTAGAATCTCTTCCACTTCAATCACACTAAGAAGCATTCTTTCCTTATCTATTATGGGATTGCTTTCATCTTCTTCTACACTAGGAGCTTCATCATTAACCACACTAGCAATATCCTACCCTAACACTTATGGAATGAGATAGCCACCTATTGGGCTTTCTTTTGATCAATGTCATGTTTTAATCCCCCTCAATATATTTTAAAATATGCCCCTGTTTGAATAGGGAATATTCTCTATTTTTTTATAACATGAAGTACTTTATCCATGTATAGGTGTCACATGCTTGGTTCTTTTATAACCATCTTTGGCACTAAAGGGCCTATATATAGGGGTTTTCCCCTTCAATTATACCCAGAACAAATTTTATGAAATTAATGCAAAGAGAAAGAAGAATTCTTGTAATTTATTCATTGTTTCATTATTTGCATGTGTTTTTTTATCTTTATTTGTGAATGATAAATGATTTCATTTTTATAATGGTTAAATCTAGTAGTAGTGTTTTGAATGTATATTTTTATTTTGTGTTTTTAGCTATACTAATAAAATATCCTATATATGCTTTATTTTCCTTCTATTTTAAAAATCAATGTGTTGAAAGTAATTTATTTTAGGTATTTATTTTTAAGCATAATTTTTAGATATATGAATTATATTTACCCTAAAATATCCATTACATTTACGATATTCTAATTCTAGCACTAGGATCTCGTAGAAGTTAGTTTTATTTGCACTATTGTTAGAAGGAACTAAAGGAGATATGTTGGTCTTTGTTATTATAAATAAAACCTTCTTTTCTTCTCTAGCTTTCTTCCATTTTGAACCTTTTTTAACATTAATCACTTTATATTAATGATCACTATAAATATCCACTTGTATATTTAAAGTTTGGGAATAAATTGGAAAAGTATAAAAGCAATTTAACATCATGAGAGTACAAATAAATTTTTGATAGATTGTATCACTACTAATTTCTTACTATCCCTACAACAAGATATGCTCGTAGACTAAAGGTGGTGGCCACATAATCATTCCAACAAAACTAAATTAATCCCTAAGGTCTTTTAGTACCGATACTACAAACTCAAAAATATTATTATGTAGTTTGCATTATATCCTTGACACAAATATACATCAACAAGAGATAAATTTGGTACTAGAAGGAGGGATTTGTTCATTTTTAGAAAAATTGTAATATATTTTAGTTAAAATATAGAATAATTTATTTAAATAACAAATATTGGTGTAAAAATTGTAGTTTCATTTTACATTCTATAAGATCTTTGTAACCTTTGAAAGATCCCTATGAAAAGTGTTTATTTCAAAAGATCCTTAGGAATTATAGGTCTAAATTTAGATTATTTTGTAAGATACCATTGATTCAAGGCATTATAGGTCTAAATTTAGTATGTTCACATAACATCAAGATATTATTTGAAAAAAAATTATCTGAGACACTTTAATAAGCTTAATATACCAAATCTTGTCTAATGTTGATCTTTGTAGGTTAAACCAAATTTCTAACAAAGTTTATGTAGGCTTCAAATCTTTGAGGATTCAAATCATTAGAGGTAAAATAAGACCACTCTACTTAATTATGGACATTTTTTTGGGGTTCCTTTATGCTAATTTGACTGATCTTTACCTTGTTTAACAATATTTGATGAACCTTTATAGTATTGTGAATTTCTGACATAGATAATTTCCTTAGCATCTTGAAGTTGCCTAAGATCTAGACCAGATATCATTCTAAATCTAGAGTTCCCATTGGATCTTTAGAAACCTATCACAAGGATAGAGATGATAAAGGGAGACATAGGAGATCCAAATCCCACCCTCTCTCTCTCCAATAAGCCAACATCCATTCCTAAGTTTTACATCTGACCAATCATGACATGGTTAAGAGGATCTTCTATAAATGTGCATATCCCCATGCATGATTTTCTTAAGAAACATAAAAAAAACCTCCCTCTCTTCAATCCATCTAGGGGTATAACCACTAAAGAGCATATCAATTCCTTTAAGGTATATCTTAGACTTTTGAGCATCATCTATGAGGATGTAGTGTGTAAACTCTTCCTATTTACCTTTAGGGAAGTATCTTATGACTGTTTCTTCAATTTACTAGAGGACTCCATCATCGAATGGAACCAATTCAATGATACCTTCATTACAAAATTTGTAAGGGTCATTAGTCCTATGACCATTTACCAATAGTTCATCATCCTAAAGTGAGACCCAAATAAGCCCATAAGAAATTTTAAGATTTAAAAATATGTATAGCCTCACCATAGCTCTCTATCAGCCTATGAATTACCTAGCACTTGAAATCTATAAAATGCACTATTTCCAATGACTATCATATTTCTACATAGGGATATGAACATCAATATGCTTCCACATGCATATGAAAAATCCATACATATTGATGATCAAATGCACCTAGAGGGGAATCCTTCCTTTGTTATCCCAAACATCAACTCAAATTTACCTACTTTGAATCTAGTTATAAATGAAAATCATAATATACCTACATTAAATCAGATTGCAATCCTCAACTAATTATCTTTAAGCCATGCATTTCCTAGTTAACAGCTAGGATTATTCAATCAAAATAATGTTAGGACTCATCCCCAAAATAATAATCAAGCTTTAGTCCCTCTTAACAAATATAAGACCCAAAATGTCATCTAAAACCCAATCTAAGAGACTAAGCCTGACTCCTCAAAAGGAGACCTAGAATAAATTTAGAGGATGGTCTAAAAATTAGGTAGTATTTTTTTGAATTTGTAAAGGTAAATAGGGAACATGAGGGAAGGTTCTAATTCAAATTATGTGTTTCAAAAGTACATCAAACCTTTCAATTGGTATAAGAATAATAATAACAATAATGAGCCCCCATCCAATAAGATGGCTGACATAAATATCTATAAATTGGCCTTGCCCAATTAGTGTAGGGTGCATAACACAACCCAACATGGAGAGTTAGACTGCATAGAATTTTGAAATGATTTAAAAATGTTTTGAATTGAATTGAAAAGTTATGATGATGTCCCAAATAATAAAGATAATATTATAAATTCAAGAAATACAAGATCACTTTATAGTGGGTCCAACATGACTTACATGACCCTCATGGTTGAAACTTATGAGTTTCCTGACCAAGAAGAGAATGATCCTAAAAGTAACACATACTATATCAATGTTTTCCAATAATATGAGAAAATTAATTATGCCTTGAGTAATAGAGCCCAAAAGGAATCTAAAAAAATTTCCACACCACCAAATAAAGTTGACACACCCCCAAATCATATAACTAATAATGATCCTCCTCCCAAGGGGAAGGATACTTAGTCGACTATAGAGTTGGATAGAACTAGATCTAAAGGTGGAAATAACATTATGGAAGTTATGAAGAAAATCAAAGCCAACATTACTTTGTATGATCTTGCTAAAATAACTAAGCAACATGATTTTCTATTGAAATCATTAACTGAGAAATCAGATAAAGGTAAAGCCAATCTATGAATGTAAATGTGGTAATGTACAAAAGGTTGAGGTTCCTACATTTCTTTTAACTATTATAATTTTTGAGAAGAATGTGCATAATTTTTTACTTGCTTATGTGGCCTCTACTAACTAATTCCCATAGGTATTTTTAAAAAGTAGGGATTGACTCCAGTCAAGATTAATAGAGTTATTGTCTAATTAGACAAATCAAAATTCAAGGTGGTAGGATAATTATTGAATGTCTACATGTAACTAGCTCATAAACCCCAGATTTAGTTGTTCATCAACATTCAAATTGTATAAACCTCTGAAGCCTATGGGATGTTCTTGAGTAGAGACTAGACAAAATCCTTGAATGGATACATGTCCATAAACTACTCACTCATATATGTTGTTATTTCAAAGGGGTGTGCCTTATCATATCTAAATTGATCAAGAGCTAAGGATGAAGTTCATGATAACAAAGTACAATGCTAAGAATGAGAAGGTGATTTTTCAATCAACTAACTTAGGCATATATGCTCTTAATACTACTAGTTTTAATCAAAGCATCATGATGACCAAAGATGAAGGATTTTAGATGATGTACATTGATGGTACGATATCTAAGCAAGGTTCAGGGGTAGGTATTATACTAATAAATCTAGTTAGTAAATAATATTTAACATCCTATTTACTTCAATTTCCATGCACTAATAATCTTACAAAATATGAGGCCCTAATCTTAGGACTTTAATTTACCATCAAACATAAGGTAAGGAAATTATTAATCCATGGTTATTCAAAATTAGTTGTCAAGAAGGTATATAGTTATTATCAGCACAAGCTATCCTATTTGAATAAGTATAAGTTTAGAGCATGGTATTTAATTAAGAGGTTTTAGGAATTTAACATTGCCTCTATACGTAGGGATCAAAATTAGTTGGCAAATGTGTTGGATTTCGCAAAAAACAAATCTAGTCTTTCTTAAGGACCTAGAATTGTATAAGTTTACAGTCAAAATTATATCATGCCCTTCTACCCTAGACAATGTCAATCAATTCTATGTGTTTGACAATGATAAGTAAATCATCAACTTCATGACTAGTTCTGGAGTCTTTAAATCAGACATAATTAACAAGCAAGATGATGGGTCTATAAAGGATATCAAAGTTGATTATGATTTATTAATCCAAATAAAGAAGAATAGAATTCCTAAGGGCATGGTCTCTCTAGAAATTATATTCAATCAAGACAATCCAACTAACAATACCAAGGTGCCCAAGTAAGTGGCAAGGATTAAAATTAAATTAATCTAGGTTCATTGAGAAATCCCTCAAACATAAACATCAAGTTGGTTTGTACCAAGGATTAAGTGGTTGAATCCACTAATATATTTTCTAGATTTAAGGACATCCTTGCATGGTCTTACAAAGATCTCAAATTCTTTGACACTCAAATCATCAATCATATGATCCTTTTAAAGGAAGCATGTAAACCATTCAGACAAAGGCAAAGACCTATCAAACCCATTCTGTAACCTCTCATCTACTAATATGTAAAGAATTTATTAGACATAAGGATAATCTTCCCAATCAAACACTCCACATGCGTGGCTTCCTAGTTAGAAATAAAAATGGTGAAATTAGACTCTGTATAGACTTTAAAAATCTTAAGAAATACTCAAAAAAGGATAATTACCCATTTCCCTCTTTAGACAAGGTAATTCAAATGGTTATCAGTACTCAAATGATGTCCCTTTTATATGGCTTCTCTTGTTACAACCATGTGCTAGTCAATAAAGAAGACATAATGAAGACTACCTTCATGACCAAGTGGGGAACATTCACATGTAAAAAGATGACTTTAGGGATTATCAATACTAGGGCCACCTTTTAATGTACAATGGATCATGCATTCTAGGAACTAATTGGTAAGTGCATTATTATCTACATGGACGACTTAACCATTTTATCTAAAATAAAAAAACCACATGATGCACATGTAGCAAGTTCTATAGAAATGTAGGACCTTTGGTATCTCTCTAAATGATAAGAAGAGTATATTTTCCCTAACCAAAGGTAAGCTCTTAGGACACATAATCATAAAGGATGGTATGGCTATTGACCCTGACCAAATTAATGCTATCTTTAAGGTTTATTTTCTCAATAGTAGAAAGAGTTAAAATGAAAATTAACTTTGTATGTAAATTCATTTTTAGGTTTTACCAAAATTATCAGACCCTTAAATTCCATGTTGAAAGAGGATTTGAATATTGATTGGATTTTTAAGGCTAGGAAATATTTATAAGACATCAAGGAAGCCATAGTATAAGCACCCTTGCTAATAATCTTAGATTTAGGTGTGTGTGTGTGTGTGTGTGTGTGTGTGTGTGTGTGTGTGTGTGTGTGTGTGTGTGTGTGTGTGTGTGTGTGTGTGTGTGTGTGTGTGTGTGTGTGTGTGTGTGTGTGTCTTTATTCTTTTCTTCTAACCACATGATTATTTCTATCTTAACATACAAGGTAGATGACAAAGAATATCTAGTCACATTCATGAGTATGAACTTTAATGATGTTGAACTGAGATACCCACTCTAAGATAAGCAAGCATACACCTTGGTAAAGGCCATGAATAAGTTCATACATTACATACTCCAAAACAAAACTCATGCCATTATACTTGACCTTGCCATTAATATTATGATCAAGTCAGTCAAGATGGTATAAGGACAAGGTTTAATTTAGTTAATCACCAAGATTGATCCTTGAATTAATGTTTTGTAAGTAGAAGCAAACTATATCTCAAGTGAGGAATAGAATAGGGACATTATCTATTACCTATTGAATGGAACTTGCCTCTTGGGATTGAAAAGAGAACATAGGAGAGAACTCAAGCTCAAAATTTCACACCTCATGATCAAAAGAGGAGTAATCCATAGAAAAAACTATGAATGAATATATTTGAGATGTGTCTCTAGGAAGGAAGATGTAGACATACTTAAAAACTTCCATGAGAAATTGGGAAGTAGATATCCCTCAGGTAGAACCACTACCCAAAAAATACTTAGTGTAGGATATTACTATCCTACCATATTCAAGGATACACATGCTCACATTTAATCATATCATCAATGTCAAGTGTTTGAGAATAGAGAAGGGAAGCCATGCCTTTATAACCTATGATTAAAACTAGGTCATTTTCACAATGGGGATTGAACTTCATTAGAGTCATCAATCTTAACTCTTTGATGGGCCAAAAATTCAGGCTGATAGCTAATGACTATTGCACTAGGTGGACTGAAGTGATTGCCACTAAGAACTACAGGGTAATTGATGTCATTAAATTCCTAGAGGAGAACATCACAGCCAAGTTTGGGACTCCTATATCTTTTGTATGTGATAATGGTCCATCTTTCCAATCTTCAGAATTCATAGAATGGTTTTATGACAACAAGATTGTTGTCAAGTTCTCTTTAAATCACTATTCACAAAGGGAATGGTGTTTTAGAATTGACAAACAAGAACCTGATTAATGCAATAAATAATTCAATAGATAAAAGGCTAAGGGAGTGGTAGTCATTATTAAAATATGCTCTCTAGGTAGACCAAACTAGATATAAGAAAGCTTTGAAGTCATCTCCATTATTACTTGCGTATGGGAAACAACCAATATTTCCCATCATATTGTAGCTACCCACTTATGAGTTCATAGCCAAATAAATTTATGATGATGAAATAATTCAATCAAAAATATTGAATACCATTCAAATGGAAGATGTTAGAGATGAAGCCATCAAGTATTTCAAAAAACATCAGGATGTAGTCAGAAGATGCTTTGACAAAAGGGATAAACTTACAAAATTATAAATTTTAGACTTGGTCTTACTATGGTACAAATCCCATTAGAAAAAAAAATAGCATGAAAAATTCACACCCCTTTGGATCGGGTTGTATCAAATTACAAGATACTAGGTGATAACAAATTTAGGCTGAAAGACTTATAAGGACATGGCTTAACTCTGTCAGTTAATGGATATTACTTAAAGCACTACTTCTCAACTTCCCCTTTCACCCATACCAAAGGATTGTGAGTAATTTTAGTGTAGTAGTAGGTAGGGGTAGATTAGTTTCCTTTCTAATTTTCTTCCTTGTTATGTGTTTGATTCTAGTTCTTTTCTTTCCTTAGATTAGTTGTTGTGTGTTTTAGCTTAGCAATAATCCCCCTGGGTAAGGTCACGAGTTTATCTTACATTTGTCCAAAGTTATGAAATCTAAATAATTGAGGTGTTTTATCCCATGTACATCCCAATAGATGGTTATTTGAAGTAAGAGACTGTATTATGTATTGATTTAGAAAGTATGGAAGAATTTAATTTTAAAGTTTTCATCTCATGGAATATGTGATTTTCTTCTAATTATAATCTATTTATAACAAGCATATATTTAGCTAAATAAATTTCTTAAAATTATGAAGGTTCATATATAATGGTAGTTAATCTCACATCATAAGATTTCCTGGGCATAAATTAGTCACTAATAGAAAATGGCTCTTAAGCAAAAGTTCTAGAATTATTTAAAACCTAGATAAATAACTAGTTCCCAATCTCCAAGGGTTTGGAAAAAAAGTAAAAACATGTGTATCAAGTTAAAATATACTTGACACTATAAGTTGCATTCCTTTGAGGGTGATTCGAGTAATCTCCATTAGGGCTATGGATTCATGGATAACAATGGATCAAGGCCTAGATTGAGCCAAAGGTATCTTTGTCAGGGTTATAAATTCCTAGATTGAAGTAGAACAATTATTGAGCCATCCCATTTAAAGTTGAGCATAACTATATGTATATCTAAAAAAGTTTTCCTTAAACCTATATTCAAAGCCATAAAATTTGAAGTTATTGATTCTAAAACCCAAAGGCATGTTGGTCAATAAATTCAAATCACACACATGGTATGAATGGTTTTAAATTTTTCATTCTTTAATCCTTCAAGTGAAATTTTTTAGTCCTAGATAACCAATTATAATATTTTTCACATCTACCAAAGGATGATTACATAATGATTACATTCTAAAATAGGATATCTGAATTCTAACATATTGTTATATTTCTTGTAGAGGTAACCATTTGCTGAGATAAACATGCCCCATTTTCATAAAAAATAGGGACCCTATGAAATTTTTTTGTCTTTCACCCTAGGATATACCTTACCATTTAATCCACATGATTAAAAACCATTTGTGTGACTTAAAATTTTTAAAATTCATGTTGGTCAATGACAAATATTAATGGGTATTTTTAAAATGTTTCATTAATGTCTAGTTTATTGGTTTTATAATGAACTAATTTGTTTAAAAATTTCTCTTATAAGGGGTTATTATTTAAGGATCTAAGGTATGATCCTTAAGATTCAATCAAGATTACTTAATTAAGGTTTCATAATCATGGTATTACTTTGTCTATGTCAAAAATCATAATTAGATACTATGATGTACCTTGATTTTGATTTTTGTATTAGTGTCCAATTTGGATTATGTACTCAAGGTTTATGAATTTATACTTCCCCTTTTCGTTTATCATGCAATTTTATAAATTTCACATTTTTACCTTTGTGTAAAAACTCAATGCCAACTTAGCCTCTATTGACATGCAAAAGTATCACATGCATTGGTCATTCAGTCATATAAAGTTTGGGGATTCATCATGTACATTTTATTATTTTAAAAACACTCTCAACCCAATAAACCAATTGAATTCTTCCAATTGGCACTTACTTGTAGCATTTCAAGTTCAAATATAAGTTATAAAAGGTTATGACCCAATGATCCAATCATAGCTTTTCACTTGGCACTTAGTTGTGGCCTTCTAATTATCATACTATTTTTTAAATATCATGACCTAAAAACCTAATGGGAATGTGCCACTTGTAATTTAATCACTATGTTTCATCCCACAAAGGAGTTAAAACCCAATCAGGACATGCCACATGGCATTTAGTCATAGCCTTTCAAGACCCCAATTACTTTCTAAACATGTTCTATCACAAAGTGAACTAATCACATCATGTCACTTAGTAGAATGTCTCACTCTTCATGCCCCCAAAAATAAGGTGAAAAGTTTAATTTCAACAATATTGTATTTGCATGAGAAGATGACAATTATCACTTAGTCACTCAATCTTAGATGGATGGATGCTATGTGGAAGCCACCTAAAAACTATAACTAATGGGATGATAACACATGAACCCCTTACCTCATGTTAATAATCTTATCAAAGGAAATAATGAAATTTAGAAAAGAGTAATCCAATAAAAATACAACATGTGAAAAGTTTCATGCTATTCAAGTCCATTAAAGGTTTCATATAAGAAATCTACATTATAGTGTGAGCCAATGAGAGCTTGTCACTTATAAATCTAGTAGAAGTCAAAGTCCACATTAGCCAAAAATAAAAAAGCTTGAGCTAGACAACATCAAAATAAGGAGAGATCTAATTAGAAGGTAACATATGCTAGAATATTTCACAATCCACCTAGATATCCCAATATTCAAAATTAAAAAATGAAGTACATGAAAAGGTGCCAAGTGTCAAACACATGTCAAGTACAACACCTAGGTAATGTATAGTCATCTACAAAGTGATAGTTGGTGAAAATTAAATATTTATTGGGATCATTTTGATAGTTATAAATCCAAATCACTTTAAGGTAAAAGTCAAGACTATGATAAAAGGTCATGTGGACAAGCTAAAAGTACTGATTGGTTGATTTATCAAAGTGGATTTTTGAAGCCATTAAAATAAAACTAAAGATCCACCTAGGCTTTAAATCAAATCAAGTTAAAGATAATTGACATTTATGACTTGTATCTTTCAGTTAAAATTAAAATTTTAAATCTTACTATCTTAAGGCATTTCATTCACTTTTAGTTGTTATTTTTTAATAAATTAGAATTATTATGTGATTATTCCTAAGATTTTTTATCCATTTATTTATCACTAAAAATCCACAAGCTCATTAATCAAAAAATTTAGAAACCATGGTTGAAGCTAGAACATCTAAAGCCACAAAGCTAGAGCAAGTTCTATTCCTATATTCATATGGAATGAACATCATCTTCAAGGACATTAGTTTCATTTTTTTTGCATTATCCACTGAAGAAAATAATTATAATGACTTATTCTACCATGTGGAAAGAACTAACGATAGAGACAATGATGATGATGAAGGATCTAATGAGTAAAAGATATATTAGACATCCTAGCACTCAAATATATGGGATTACACAAGGATGCATCCAACCCAAAGGTACTCCCCTATGTGGAATTAATCCACCAAATGTCTCTTCAATATAGGTTTGTTGACAATATGATTAATTTTTTTAATTTGGCTAATGACATTAATTTCATTGTTGGGCTATCATTTTAGGCTTATTATGATCTACCTAGATTAGATATTATTTATAATCAAGAAACTATCACCCAATGCCTTAAAGCACATAAAATAATATAGGTTTTGAGGGAGTGGGTAGAGAACAAGGGGAGGTTCATATGAAAATACAAAATCATCCAGATCTTCATCACCTAATTCAAGAAAGGGGTAAGGATGGGGATGGATATGATGAATAGACTGCATGGGGTTGAGGACACATGCCATGTAGATGAGAAATTGGTTCCACTTCTATCAATGATAATATATGATTCCAAGACTCTCCACTTAGGATAAATCATATCCTACAACATGGCATCACATATTACGAAAGTCATGGCTAACCAAGGGGATCACTTTTATATGATGTCTTACCTAGTGGATGCCATTTGAACTATTCAAAAGCTCCTTGAATTCACCAATTGGGATCCCAAACTAAAGTGGATCATGCCTCATATCTTCTCAAAGGTAAAAATCTAAAAATACAAGCAAGAGATGAGGTAAATTATTGACCACTTCTACCCAGTTGTGTACAGGGCCATCTATGAGAGGCCCATGCCTAGGCTATCTAAAGAAATTAGAATAACCTTAAGCACATTGGGAGCCTATTGGTACTATCCAAACTACATAATGATTAGGTTAGTAGGAATTAAGATAGGCCCATTTAGGTTTCCTAATATATTTCTATACAAGTTGACTAAATAGGAAATTGCATTTTAGCTACTCACAGGAGTAGATGGACTATGTAAGAATAAGAAGAGAGGATTGGTTCATCCTTAGTTATCTAACATTGGTTGGTTCAGAATTGAAAACTAGAAATCACTAATTATTTACACTAAGTAAAGACCAACCTTTGAGTTGGAAAGAGATACCAATAGGTAATGGGACCCTGAATATTTAACTTTCAAACACTGCATCAAGTACATGCCAACTCTAATCATCACCTACCATCATGATCTTGAATATGAAGATAGGTTCTACATCAATGCATCCAAAGAAATGAAGGTGAAGTAGAGATTAAAGGCTATAAATATCCCATAGGTGAAGGGGAGGTTATAAGATGTAGGTTTTTATGAATTTTTCAAACCTAAAAATGCTCAAGCAGGAACATCTACATCTGTAATCCATGTTGCTATTACAAAGGAAGAAATGCCAATTAACCCTAAACTTAGTTAGAGTACATTTTAGGCATTATCTCTTACTTTAGATAAGTGGGAGTTGATACTAAAAAACATATTGATTAGGGTTTTATTTCAAGGTAAACATCTAGTAACCCATCCCAAGTATAAATTTCTACCTCAATGTAGGTGAGACCTTCAATGGAGGCAGTAGTTACACCTACTATAACACTAGAAACTTTAGTATCATAGTTACCTCCCCTTATTCTTTCTAGAGAGGAAACAAATACAATAGGTTAGGATCATGTTTTTTTACCTCCTTCATTTTTGTATAACCAACCCTTGGGCATATTCTATGAGCCCTCAACCCTAGACCATATGAAACTCTTTCCCTACAAGTCCTTCACTAGATTGTAATTAGGGCCATGACCATGCCATTTCCCATTGTCAACCCATTATACATATCCTCCACTTCCGTGGTCTTTGTAATGTCTAATTTTTATCCAATTATGCTCAAGTATATGCCTAGACTAGGTACCCAATTAAAAAATAAAAGTCCCACTATTTTCATCCCCCAAGTTCCTTTATTCCCAACTAGTGCTTCAACTATCACTAGTTCTTATTTTTACTTAGGGATGACACTTCCCACTTCATCCCCTAGTTATGAATTTATCCTAGTCACCTCCATAGTTACTTTCTAGACATTTGCCTTTTAGGGATTGACACCATCCTACTAATTTCCTCCATCCACACATATTTTGAGTGGTTCTTCATATGGATAAAATAGATGAAACTAGCTACATTATAAAACTATGATTTGGTCATAATGGAACCTATACAGGTCACAATATAATTTTACAAGAAGGCTAGAGAAATGAAGAGGTTAATCAAGAGGAAGGTCACCCATCTAGACCAAATACTTGTATATGAGTTAGAAGAGAACTTATTTGAGTTAACCAAGAAGAAGAGATCTAGGCCTAGATAAAAAAAACAATATGGTGATGTAGCTACTAAATTAGTAAATGGAATGAATAGGGAGAAAATTTTCTAGAATAATAACACAAATACATGTTATCAGAGGAAACAATAACTAAGTTGGAATGGGATATGGAAGTAATGTTTGATACATTGAATACCTTGGCCTAGTACAAGGTGAAAGGGGATGAAATGTATAATAGTATCTTCAATACAAAAGGTACATATGAGACATATGACAATAAGGTAATCAATTTGGTGAAGTTGATTAGGATGAAAACATTTGAATACTTGAACTTGATCCCATTAGAGGACTTGAGAATTACTCACTCCTATATAATTGGAAGAATGAAATATCTTAACTATTGGATTGATGAGATGAGATCCCTTGGCCAATCTCTCACTCAGCAGGGTGACAAAGTTAGAACTCTATTAAAAGAGGCTGAGATCACACACCTTGCCAACAAAGATGGTTCCATTGTTATCAAGGATTCCTTTCAAGCCTAGTTACAAAAATTTATTTTAAATTTTAGGAAATAGGCAATGGCAAGAGGAGTAACATTTGGGTATAAAATGGTATACATGGTTGCATCTACCAACTAGAGGATATAAAAAGATATGGAAATTAATGAGGCTATAGGACCTCTCTTGAGCAAGCATGATGCAATGGTAGGCCTTACAATCAAGTTATTTAAGGAGCCTATTATCAATCTTAAATTAAGCAATAATGACTATAAGAGATGCTCTAAAGCATGGAGAGGGTAGATAGAATCTAAAAAACAATCATCCATCAGGACATATATGGTCATCAAAAGAACTTCTTCCTCTTTGACCCTTCTTATAATATTTCCTCTTCAACCACACTATGAAGCACTACTTCCTTATATGTTATGGTCTCACTTTCATCTTCTTCTATGCTAAGATCTTCATCATTAACCACACTAGTAGGATCCCATCTTGGTACCTCTGGAATGAGATAGACACATATTAGGATTTTCTTTTATCGATGTCATGTTTTTATTTCCCTTAAAATATAGTAAAATATTCTACTATTTTAATAATGAATGTTCTCTAGTTTTTTAGAACATGAGGAACTTTATCCA
>JARHVA010001222.1:3060000-3217500 GCA_037957365.1 Torreya grandis | reverse complement strand
TATTTGTTTTTCTAATTTATTAATGTCTTTGAAATTTTGTAGTCCTCATATTGTATTGGATTCAATCTTTAAAGTAAGTCTGAACTTAAATTGTATCTACTTAGTGATGTAGGGGCATCCTTATGGACCCCAAAATGGATTGAATTTGTATTTTATATGTTTCATAGGTGTTTTAGGTCATAATTTTATCGTAGGTGTGATCTAGATTAGCACAATTTGCATAAAATTTGAATTATGGAGTTTCCCTCCAAAACTACCACTATTTGAAATTTTGAATTTTTAAGACTTGTGGAAGGGTTTCCATGCATTGTACGAAGGTGGAAATATCTAATAAAATGTTAAATAGGTTTAAAATATGTATTAAGGCTATTTAAAGGTAATAAAATTTTTATTTAGTCTATATGCATGGCCATATAGTATTCATAGTGGGAAAACATGAAAAATATAAGGTAAGTTCAATGACTTCTACGTGGAAAAAGCTCCACGATTTGGTTATACATCTTGGTAGAAGGTGTTAGAGTTAGTTTAAGCATATTAATATTTCATTACATTATAATTTTAATAATAATGGACATGTATATAAATAAATTTGAAGAATAAAGGACTATGTTATATGAATTTTTTAGTGCATTGATGTTGCATGGCTGAAACAGAGTGTTTGCTTGTTAGAGTACTCCATGTGGTGAGTAATTTTAATATTTCATTGTTTTTACTTTTTTGATAAAAATTAATATATATTATTATATATATATATATATATATATATATATATAATGTATTTAAATTTCAAATAAGTTATTTATAAGAAGACAGACATGTATGTCATGTGTGAAAGTATGCAGACTACTCAGTTGAGAATGTGATCTTCTCTCATTGAATACTATGTTGAATGGGGAGATGAAATGTTTTTAATTGTTTTATAAAATAATTTTGACCTAAAGGAGGTATAAAATTCTGTGAGTTTCAATTACCCATTGTTATTTATCATTATTAACATACAGGGTAGAAAACCTTATGTTGAAAAATTGAGTCCTTTAACTTGGATCTTATTCTAGATCTAAAAGTAGAAAAGAAAGTATTGAGATATTTTTTTGATGTGTAAAAAATACCATATATGATATATATAATATTTGGAAGTTTGATTAATTCAAAACCCTAAGTAAAACCTTGCTAACCCCCTGTTGTTTACCATAAAATATAGTCAAGAAAGACTTGTTTTTCTTGATAGAGACTGTTCTAAGCATTAAGAGTCCAAAATTATTGAAGGAAAAAGTTGAATGGAACCTAGATAGAAATTTTACAACCCTTATATTTTTTTTAAATAATTTATAGTTAAATATATTAATATTTGACCACTCTCAGCGTATACAGTCTCCACAAACCCTGTCAACTAGGGTTTTGATCATTCTAGGAAAAGTAGCCTTGAAAAATTACAAAAACATTTAATCTTATGTAATTTGACATGCCTTAAAAAATTCATGAAATTTTAGGACCATACAGTACCTATACTATGGATTTCTAGTAGGTGGTCTTGGAAAAGGGCTAAAGAAGCCTAATTTGGAGGACTACAAGGGTGAAAGTAGACCTAGGGAGTGAGATAGGTCTTGAAATATGACCCATATGTGTATCTCAAAAAAATAAAGGAGATTATAATATTGGAAAGTTATAAACCTTGGTAATTTTCCATACTAATCCATTTGCAGGTAGAAAAGGGCTACAAAGAATGCTACTTGGAAAGGTAGAGTTGCATGAGTGTAATGTAAGTGTTTGAGAGAGTTTCAAAAGAGGTAGAGAAGGTTATTGGAGACTATTTTAATAAATATAAAGACCTTTTAATTTTTTAATAGTCTTGATAAATCATAATTTTTCATGTGGATGAATCCTTAAGCCTAAGACTAATGAAATAATCCTTTGTTCTAAGGATAAGAAAGGGAACTCATGTGCAAGCTCTGCATAATTTGATATCAGAGCCTAAGGATGGATAGAGGATAAGATAAAGAGGAAAAAATTATATCAACACAAATAAAACCTACAATAGCTCAAAGAGTGAAATAAAATGTGGATATTTTGGTCATTAAAATGAGGAACATGTGGGCTAGAATGGCAGACATGGAGATAGCTCAAAGAATAAGGGTCATAGTTGATGATGAAAGTGATATAGAAAAAGAAGCTCCTAGATCAAAAGTGGAGGAAAAAAGAGAAAATAGATTGAAGGAAATATTAATCAAAGACATGATGAATATGTGTTCAAAACCAAAGCTAGATGTGCCAATGTATGATGGCAATCTAAATGTGGATGAGTTGGTGGATTGGATAGCAGCCATGGACAAGTATTTTGAGTATGAAGAGGTAGATGACACCAATAAAGTGATATTTTCAATCACAAGATTGATTGGACATGCTTCTTTATGGTGGGATGGAATCTAGGAAGAGAGAAGGAGAAGAGGTAAAGAAAAATTTAGTCATGGGATAGGATGGTGATGAAGATGAAGGAAAATTTCATGCCAAATAATTACCATACACATTTGTTTAGGAAGTTGTATAATATTAGAAAAAAATATCATTCAGTGAAGGAATATATAAAAGGGTTTCATAGGTTGACAATTAAAACAAGATACTTGGAAGAGGATGATGAGAAGGTAAAAAGGCACCTAAATGGTCTCAAGTTCTCCATACAAGATGAGATAAATATATTGAGCTTGAAAGTAGTTAAAGAAACATATCAAGAACACTTGAAAGCTAAGAGAATTTGGAAAGAAAGCATACACAACAAGCAAGAGGAATAGGTAAACAAGTGAGAGGAAGAGGAGAGTATGACAACAAGAATTCATATGAGTAAGGTGAAAGTAGTGGACAAATACATGAAACATAGATAGGATGTGGTTATAGAAATATGAGGCCATACTATAGAGGTGGAGATGATAGAGGAAGAGGGATTAGTGGTTTCACAAGAAAATGCTTCAAATGCAGCAAGTATGTAGGTCATAGGTATTGGGAGTGTCCAAAGGAGCAACAAAAAAGGAGTTATAATAATGAGATCAAAAATCAGATGGTGAAGAATACAAAGGAAGAGAGTGTTGGATTAGATTCACATATAGTGGCACCTGAAGAAGGAGAGTCACTCTTGATGAGAAGGACATTTTTGAAGCCACCAAAGGAGAAAGAACTTACATAATGGAGAACACTCTTTAGGATAACATGCAAGTCCCATGGTAAATGTTATAGGATGATAATATATTCAAGACATATAGACAACTTTGTTTCAAATGAGATGGTAAGCAAACTTAGTCTCAAAATATTACCTCATCTTGCACCTTACAAAGTTTCTTGGCTTCAAAAAGTATATAGTGTGCTTGTTAATGAACAGTGATTAGTATATTTTCAAATTGGAACGTATATGGATTAGGTTATATGTGATATCATCCCCATGGATGTTTGTCATGTCTTATTAGGAAGACCTTGGCAGTTTGGTAGGTCAACTAGTCATGATGGGGTGAAGAACACCTATTCTTTTGAGCATAAGGGAGTCAAATATACATTATTTCCTTTGAATAATGATGATAAAGTTGTTGGTATCTCTTCTAAGGTACTGGTTGTAGGTTATAAAGAGTTGGTGAAGGAATATTAAGAAGTGAATATGGAAGAACATCATAAGGAGATTGAGGTAGCTGAAGATGAAGAATGTGAAACTATGTCAAGTAAGTCATTTTCAAGTAAGTTTATGAATGTGTTGTTTGAAAGTTTGTTTGGGCATTTGGTAAATATTTCTATTTTTCAATTCATAGAAGACATGATTGGAAAGCTCACATGCATGAGAGAATGTCTTGAAAAGACAAAAGATGGAAAAGAGATGAATAGTGTATAGAAATGTCAAGAAGGACAGCCAATAAGGAAATAACATGAGATTGTTAAGTTGAGATAATGATAATATGTAAGAGAACAAGTATTACTTATGTATAAAAGAGGTAAGGAGTATTTATGAAGATGATAGACAATAACACACCAAGTATTTATGCAAGCAAATGGCATAAAAGGACCAAAAAGTTGATATGTATGAAGTTAAGTCTACCAAGCAAGGAGAATGGGTGAAGGATGAAGAAGAAGAAATTTTATAAGTAGTTTCATATGGAAGGAAGGTTTTAATGGATCAGTTTTAAGGAGTGGAAACATGGTATGCATATCTAAAGCAATCAACATGAGACATCAATTATGATTTCCTTTACAAGTTTGTTGCATGTGTAGGTATACTCATGAAGAATAAGAACTAGAAGAGGCCTAATTTTGGGACCAAAGAGAATGTTAAATTATATGAGAGGAAATTAAAAACATCAATAAAGAGGTACAATGTAACTAAGGAGGAGCATACACTAAGTTGATTCATATGGCGAAAATTCTTCAACTTAGTAGTATGATGTAGGGGCATCCTTATGAACCCAAAAATGGATTAAATTCTAGATTAAATTTGTATTTTATGTTTTTAATAAGTTATTTAGGTCCTAAATTTTATTATGTGTGATCTAGGTTATCACAAGTTGCATAAAATTTTAATTATGGGGTTTCCCTCTAAAACTACCACTATTTAAAAATATGAATTTTTAAGTCTTGTGGAAGGGTTTCCATGCATTGTATAAAGATGTAATAAAATTTTAAATATGTATCTAATATGTATTAATTATATTTAAATGACATATAAAAAATTATTTAGTCTATAGGCATGGTTATAAGTATTCATATCGGGAAAACATAAAAAATATAAGGTAAGTTCAATGACTTCTATGTGGAAAAAGTCTCTAAGATTCAGTTATGCATCTTGGTAGAAGGTGGTAGAGTTAGTTTTGGTATATTAATATTTTATTAAATTATAATTTGAATAATAATGGACATGTATACAAATAAAGTTTAAGAATAAAGGACCGTGTTATATGAATTTTTGAGTCCATTGGTGTTGCATGGCTGAAATAGAGTGTTTGCTTATTAGAGTACTCCATGCAGTGATTAATTAGAATATTTTATTGTTTTTTTTTATTTTGATAAATATTAATATTTTATATGATACAAATATAAGGTATTGAAATTTCAAATAAGTTCCTTATAAGAAGATAGACAAGTCTGTTAAGTAATGTGTGAAAGTATGCAGACTACTCAGTTGAGAATGTGATATTCTCTCATTAAATAATATGTTGAATTCGGAGATGAGATGTTTTAAAAAATTTTAGAAATTTTTTTTGACTTATAATATGTCTAAAATTTGGTTGGTTTCAATTACTCAGTGTTCTTTATCATTGTTAGCATACATGCCAAAAAACCTTGTGTTGAAATACTCAGTCCTTTAACTTGGATCTTGTTCTAGATCCCAAAGCAATTAACAAATTATTGATATAGTGTTTTCATATGGAAAAAATACCATATATGATATATATACTATTATAAATTTTTATTAATTCAAAACCTTGAGTGAAACCCTACTAACCCCTATTGTCTGCCATAAAATATAGTTAAGAAAGACTGCGGTTTCGTGATAGAGATTGTTCTAAGCATTAAGAGTCTAAGGTTATTGAAGTAAAAAATTTCATGGAACCTATACAAAATTTTTACATCCCTTAGTTTTGTTTAAACCATTTCTAGTTCAATAATAGATTTTTTACCACTCTCAGCCTATATAGTCTCCACAAACCCTATCAACTAGGGTTTTGCTTATTCTGAGGAAAGTAACCCTTAAAAAATTACCAAGAATAATAATATTGTGTAATTTTACATTAATTAACTTATTAAAATATTTTTAGGACTTTAAAATACTTTTAGTATGGATTTATAGCATGTGGTCTTGGAAAAGGGCTAAAGAAGCCTAATTTTGAGGACTACAAGGGTGAAAGTAGACCTAAGGAGTGGGATATATATTGAAATATTACCCATAGGTGTATCTAAATAAAATAAAGGATATTATAGTATTATAAATTCATAAACCTTGGTACTTTTATATACTAATCCATTTATAGGCAAAAAAGGGCTACAAGGAATGCTACTTAAAAAGGCAAAGTTGCATGAGTGTAAGGTAAGTGTTTGAGATAGTTTCAAAAGAGGTAGAGAAGGTTATTGGAGATTATTTTAAGTAAGATAAATACCTTTTAATCTTGTAACAATATTGATAAATTATACTTTTTCATGGTGGATGATTCCTTAAGCCTAAGACTAGTGAAGTGATCCTTTATTCTAAGGACAAGAAAGGGAAAGCTTGTGCAAGATTTGGATCACTTAGCCTATATGATTTTTAATAAAGGCCTTAATTTATATAAATAAATATTAATTAACCTATTAATTATTTTCTTCCATTAAGTCATATTATGAAGTAAAAAAAAGTCCACTTTTTGGGCCATTCACCTTCAATTTGTGTAGATTATTCAACTAATTTTTTAGACTTCTGCATCCATCCTTGAGCATTTTGGTCTATTATTTTCTCCATTTAGCATTCATGAGATATGTTTTTAAGTTATTTTTTATTTTTGGGATTATTTTTTTTGGTGAAAAGTTTTTTTCAATTGGCTCTAGGTCTTGATCAAATATGATCATTTTATTTGTTAATTTTAACATTTATTGGGTCTATTTTATTCCTTATAGATTAGTTTGACTGAGTTTTTTTAGTTTTTTATTTGAGGTATTAGTAGTTTTAATTTATATAGATCAATATTATCTTTAATTTAGGAAAAATACTATTTTATACTCATAGACTTTTTTATCTCTTATGCCTTTTTGTCTTTATTTTAGTCTTTTACTTAGTCATTTGAGTTTAGGGTTTGAATTTGAAAACCAAAAGATACTTGTCCTTTTACATATTATAATTCAATTACTTCCCATGATTCAATAGGAAATTGAGGAGGTACCACTTATTATTCAATCACTTCTTGGGCTCTCTTTTGACTTATAGTCATTTTACTAAATATTTTTGAATGACCAAGATGGGGATGTTTGGCTCAACCCTGCTTCCTCACTTCCTTGGTCCCCCTTGGTTTTTTAAATAAACCACGTATATTTTAGATGCATGGGATCACACCATGTGGCACAAATGTTTTTATCTATGTTTGTGGAATAGTTCATAAATAGTCAATCTACCCCTGATCTCCCAAATGCCTAAGATTATACCACATGGCAAGATCATGTTTCTCTTGGTGTCTAAGATGGTCCATATGCTTAGGATTATTATTTGAGGTATAAAATGAGATTTATATCAAAAATTTTAAAGATATCACCTCATTAAAATTGAATAAGTCTTTAACCCAAATAAATGCTCAGTTAAGCCCAAATGAACAAGTGAATGCCACATGGCTTTACCCTACCACCTAGGTAGTACATGGGTATCCATGTTAGTGTTTAAGAGAATAAATTTGATGGTAATTTGGCCCATATAAAATTTCAAATTTATAATCATGCTTAGGACTTATGGGTTTATCCTTTTATCTTCTTACAAGATTTTAACCTATTGTTTGCTCATTTTCAAATCAATAGACTGAGGGTCTATGTTGTTTCCTTTAACACATATCCATTATATAATTTTTTAGGATGATGAATAAACATGGATTGATTAATTAGGCATTTTAATCTTCTAGTTTCAGTCCATTTCCACCTTGTTTTGACTTAACATGACTAAAATGTCTATAATCTTATATCTTTTAACTTAGTCATTTTCCTTAAATGAGACCTATTAGATTTATGATATAGTAATTTGGGTGGATTTATCCTTTGGTTTTGATTTATTTTCACTTTTATTCTGCACTTAATTAGTTTTGTGACATATTTTGTCTTAGACTTTGTCATTTGTCTTTAAAATGACTAACTACCTTTATTGTTCATCTTAGTTTTCCTTAATTAATTTTCATTTGGTTTAAACTCTAACAGATAAATTATTTTTTAATTTTAATAACTATTTTTTATCTTACAAGTCTAGATTAACTAAAATACTTCTACTTGTAAAGCTTTATGAATTTCACTACTCTATAGTACTTTAGATAAGGGACTTGCTCTCAAACCTTTTGATTCTCTAAGATGATTCCAAATGGAATAATCATGATCTTTTGAGTCCCTGAGATGATCAAGACATAACAAATAGGTAGTGTACCATTCAATTAAATGGGATAATTCAATGTGGAATCATCCCACTTATTTATATCTCTAGACCAAATGATAGTAGTATGACTGAACATAAAACAAGTGAGTCCCTTAGATCATCTGATGTGGCATAATCTCATGACTCCTATGTAAGTAAGCCATAGAATAATATTTGAGGACCCATAGAGTTTTGAGTGACTAATATATTTCCACCTATCAATATCCCATTCATTAAAGATAAGAAATTCAAATCCCATTGGTTAGATGAAAATTAGTGAGGAGGTGCCACATAACAGGATCCCTACACATCAAAGACATGCTATATTTTTTTAGTAGTAAGAATCAAACATGTAGGTCATCCTTTCGAAGGCTGATATGTGGACCTCCAAGAACATATTCAAAACCTAAAATTGATTCTAATTTTTCCCATATATCTTATTAAAATCTAAGAATTAGACTATGATTTCAATCATATTTTTGTTCAATCATTGAGTATCTTACTGCCTAATACAAAAGATCAAGGAAATGGATCCCAAAGAAACTCAGATACTATATCAAGTCAGACAGTAATGTGCACATCAATATTAAGTGAGATAAGGATCATAAGAAGACAAATAATTCATAATATTAGCTAATTATCAAGGTGATTATCCATAATTAGAAGATGGAAACTTATGTCCCTAAGTTTAATACATCAGTGATCCATTGGGGAGAGTATATTTTAATATGACCCTATGTGAAATAAAGTAACAAATCAATATCATACTACCATTTTACTAGTAATCCAATGGATAGAACTATCATCTTTAAGGATATGCACACATTAAATCTATGACTAAGTGATGAGTCACATAATGAATACTTATAACCACTTACCCAGTGGGTGATTCATTGATATTTTCAACCACTTGGCTAGTAGGATATCTTGTTGAAAGTATATATAAATCCATCCATGACATTGAATTAAGGGATGGTTGATTAGTGTTAGAATAGAGTAGAGACCAGACATTTTTATTAAATTTTCCTTGATTTTTTAGGTTATATTTTTTTGTAGGCAATGGTGTAGTAAATCATATTATATGATTCCATTAAGTTGGATGTAGAAATTTTTTATCACGAAAATATCTAACAAATTGAAAGGCATTGAAGATCATTGTTCAATATTTAGCACATATATGGTGATTTTGTCTATATTTATTAATAGTTGTATAACTTAGACTCTTAAACTATATTTTTCCATGGTTAAGTGAATAATATCCAATTAACATATTGGTTCCATGAATTTCATCTAAGTCAAATGAAGAAAAACTATTTTAACTACAAAACATGCTTACATTTTCTTTGTCACCCTCTTATTTTATTCTTTCTTATGCATCTATTAGAGTAGGTAGAGTAGACCTAAAGTTATAATCCATGTTTACAAGCTTTATATTGATTTAAAACCCTATTCATTGTTGATAATGCATTATTGAATCCATGTGTAAAATGAATAATCATAAATCAACTACATCTTCATGACAAGTTTACTTTTTTTATTATATAAGAAATTGATCCACAAGACCATATTTATCATTTTTTGAAGTTTATTATAAACAACCCCCTTGAAATGGAATAATGATACATCAACTACTAAGTTACCATATAATGAAATACCTAGAAGTAATAGACCTTTGGAGGTTTTGTCTCCTTTCAGGAGAGGTTGGGTGAATCCTCACCTTGCCTAAGTTGGTGTGCCAAACAACCCATCAACATGTTCTATTATGAAAAAGGGAGGATCAAATGTACTAATATAAATGATGTATTTGATTACACATGAATGTTAAAAAATATTGTATTGGGTTGGTAGATATAATAGGAAATAGGAAAAGAAATAAAAAGATGTATTGAGTTGGTCAATAAAAAATTATCAAAAAATAAACTATATTAGGATGGCATGTGAAATTGGAAGAAAACATAGAATTGTATTATTGTAGATGATGTAGTTACAAAAGGTACATAATTATATTGGGTTTTTTGATATAATCTATAAATTAAGAAAATGATATCAAGTTGTCTTAGATAATTTGATCAAACTTGATTAATTGGTTAAATATCAATAAATGAATAAAATAGTTTTCTATATATATAAGGTATAAATAAAGTAGGCATGTTTTAATTTTAAGTTCTTATATATACTGATCTTAAGAATAAATAGAAAAAAAAAAGCTCTATTGGAATTGAATACAAATAATTCTAACATCTCATATCTACACTTACCTATGTCTAAGGTACATTGAGAGTGACATCCAAAGGCTAACCTCTTACCAATGCACTAGTAAAACAAACAGATGAAAGGCTTCTTATTGGCTAAAAATAAAACCTTGGTTAATTTCAAAACCATGAGGCAAGTGGAAGTTAAATTTTTTATATAGTGTTATCTAATGGCTTGAGTATTGGTGTAGTACCCCTCACCCCATGTCTTAGGTAAAATTGATAACCGATTTGACCATAACAACAAAACCTATGAGTTTTAAAACTAATTGAACACAATTCCATATTAAAATATAATAATATAAAAGGATGATTTAAATTTAAATAATAAAAATATTAAGATGTAAGTATGGACATAAACACTAAAATGGTATTAGGTTCGCTAGCATAGTTAAAATAAAAATTGATAAAACTAAAATGTATCAAGATGGATAATGTAGTTGATAGGAGATACAAAATTGTATCATGCTAACCAATGTATTTTAAAGGTAAAAAAATTATATCAAGATGGTTGATATAATTTGAAAAAAAATTCACAAAAATTTATGATGATAGTGAATAAACTACTAAGAAACAAAAAGGAAAAATGTGAAAATTATCTAGCCAGAGGTGGGAAAGTATTCACATTAGGTTCACTAGAATATATATATATATATATGACTTATAATTATCCCATTTCTCTTGATAAACTAGGAATTGATTATGGTCATAATAATAGATCCTACATATACTTGGATGATCTAGTAATGACCTAGAAGAACCATAGACCTAGTATAGGTTAATATTCACTCAAATGTCAATAAGAAAGCGTTCCAAAGCATAATTTTATGACATAGGGTATAGTTACCAGTAGGGATTAATCATGGTCAAGTGATTGTAATGATGATTGTAAATGTGAAAGTAAAGTAATTAATTGTAACTATGAAAATAAATTAAATGGTTGTAAAGAAGGTAAGGTGCATTGGTCAACCAAATTGGGGAGACAAGCCTAATACAAACTATAAATATACCATTTTATTTGGTATAAACAATATAATAAGTAAGGATACACACACAAATACATAGAGAAATAAACCAACCAATATTTTATCTACTATGTAAATAAAGAAAAGAGTATAGGGATAGAGATATTTATGTTTGGGTAGACCCATCAATGCTCTAATATCACCCTTGGGTTAAAGTGGCACATTTTAAGATATGTTTTAGGTTTAATAATTAAAATTAAATAATAATACTAATAATTATGACACCTCCTTGTTTAAATATTATTGAAATTCAAATACCATAAGCAAGACTAGACATTCAAAATAAGATTTGACCTCTAACTCCTAAAAATACTATTTATGATAAGAAGTGAAATCAAAAGAAAATAATTTGAATGTGATGTGTCTATTTGGTAATGAAATATGAACCATACATATATGGCTCCAATAACCTAAAAGGAACCAGTGAAACTAGGCCGACTAAAATGTAGGGAAGGGTCAAATAATCAAACTTATAGACATTGACATATGGTTTCTTATAATTTAGCTATTATAAACACACACACACACACACACACACACACACACACACACACACACACACACACACATGTATGTGTATGTGTACACACACACATATATACATACTAGATTAAATTATAATAAACTATATGTCCATATTTATAAGTTTTATTATAGATATGGGAATATAGTTTATTATAATTTAATATATTACTCTCTCTCTCTCTCTCTCTCTCTCTCTCTCTCTCTCTCTCTCTCTCTCTCTCTCTCTCTCTCTCTCTCTCTCTCACACACACACACACACACACACACACACACACACACACAAAGGATGCTTGAGAGTAATTTCAGACCTCTAAGAGTTATAATGCAGATTATAGGTTTTGGAGGGTTTATTATATTTTAGATTGATCCAAATTTTTAGGGTTTATAAATTTTATGGATATATCATAGGATATATGAAGGTTTAATTAATAAACACATCTCCTTAACAGTACTATGAGTTGATCCAACCCCATTCTTAGCACACACCTTAGGTCTTGCACTCAGGACTATTGGTGCACCAATAAGCCCCTACAAAAGAAATTGTTAGTAAAGTGATAAATTGAAAACATTAGGTGTATACATATTCCTCATCTAAATGTCATCACATGTAGATATATTTTACTTAAGGATTTTTATTTTGGAAAGATACATAGTAACACCAACAATCATAATTGAAAATAAATACTAAAATAAATCATGATAAATAAGTAATTAATAGTAATATATACATACCTTGAAATACCTTTCTAAATAAATGATGCATGAAAATAACATAGTATCGATCATGGAGGGTGAAATGAATAATGTTGATTTGTCCTAAAAGTGTTTTATCTCAACACTACTAGTATAGTTGAAGTAGGCTGATCAAATTATGTTTACATGGCCGATGAATTTGGTGACATAAAAACATAGAAAATAAAATATATCATAATTAATAACACATTATAACCAAAATTGGATAAATAAATAAACTATATCAATTTAGATGATATAATATAGGTATAATTAGGAAAAAATGAAAGTATTATGTTGGGTGTTATAATTGAAATAGAATTGGTCAAAGAAATAGATTATACTAATTTGTTCGATGTAGTTGTACCTAAACTTAAAATAATATAAATTATTGAGTTGGCCAATATACATGGAATATAATTGGTTGAATAAATTTAGTGTACTGAGTTGTTCGGTACAATTATGAAAATAAATAATTCTACTAGGGTGGTTGATATATTTGGGATATCAAAGAATACTAATGTAATGATTTCTTTAATTCCAATATCTAAAAAAATGATGTGGGGGATAATTTTAGAGTGTTCTAAAATTTAGATAAGGAATATGAGGCTAAAGTGGATAAGGATCAATGTAGGAACTAATGCATTTCATGTTTTTCATGTTCACCAAGTTTTCTCATTATTAGTGGCTATTTGGGAAGAGGTTTGATTTTTTTAGATCATTAAATTTTTATATGATTTAGAAGAGGATTGGAATATATTTTAAGGTGATAATTTAATTGGTTAAGTGATTCACATTTAAATTTGGATTCATCATCCTTATCTACATTAGCATAGGCTTGGTAATGTTCTTTAATCATGTCTTCATGACCAAAGTTTGGACCAAGAAATAACTCAAAATCTATATGATTAGGTTGCTTATAATTTAATGATAATGACCCAACTTGTGTTAAATTTTTTTTAAGGATCATACTAATGAGAAATATCATGGGAAATATCAATATCTCTAGGTGAGAATCTAGAAATGCATGTTCTATTCTCATCTAGGGAAAGATGTTGATGGATTTTAGAATTATTCAATTGAGAGGGAGGAGGAGAATAATAGAAATGACTTCAATTGATAGGTGGGGATAGAGTCAATTCATTTAAACTTATTGGAATAATGGTATGGGTGGTTTTCTTATAATCATAAGAATAAGAGACACCATCATCATTAGTGTGATTAATTTTGTGTCTCATAATTAATCAATTACCAAGATTAGGTTAGGAATGCTTGAATTATATATAAGTTAGTCTTGGAATTTATCTTGATCTAAGGATTCCTCTAGTTATTTTAGAGAGAGTCATAAAAATGTATCACAAGTTATAATTTAATGCATTAGTAAGGAGGTGGAATAGGATTCCTTTAGTCATATTTTTTTCATATTCATTGGCTAATTCTTTTTAATGTTTGATAAAATTTTGGAGAACCTCATTTTCCACTTATTTACAATTGAAAAAGTGATCTAAATTATTTTCAATAAAATAATTAGATTGAAACACTACATTAACTTGGTATTATAATATATAGATAGAGTTAGACCTTAGTTGAATGTACCATTCTAACTCATCACTAGAAAATGATTTTGCAATTAGTTTGGTAGTGGCAAAGGTTTTAAGTTTAATACAATATTTATAAATATTACTTAAGGATATCAAGTGTAAATAAGGATTGGTGGATCCATTATAAGATATTTTAGGAAGGACACCACCTATGTCAATGTATGAAATTTAAGGGAATATAGTTCTTATTTTAAGGTGTGTGATAAATTTATTATGAAGTGAGATTTATGGAATGAGGTTACCAAGATCATCTCTTATGGGTGGTGGTGGTGAAATTTTGATTTGGCACTCCCCATTTAACCTATTGAGGTCTCACCTGAATTTGAATAAATTTATTTTGTATTTGCATCATTTGATCACCAATAGAAGATTTAATGTTATACATTTTGTGCCGTAACATACACACCCCATTTTAAAATTTTCAAATAAGGACCCATTATTATGAAACCTTTATCTAGAGAACTATGAGCCTAAAAATATATCACTTAGTTTTCATGTATTTATTATCTAGGGTTATTTACATAGAATAAAACATTTTAAAAGTTCAAATTATGACAATATAAACTTAGACTAGTATCTTAAGTCATTTTCAACCTTGGTTTTTCATGAATTTTAATGTTAATGTTGTGATTTATGAGCTAATAGGACTAATATTTATACATCCTAGTTGGTATATTTTGGATCATAGGATTAAATTTTGAGGATAATTAATCATATAAAATTGAGCCCATACTATTGGATTCCATGTGTTTTGGACACATATCAATCTTATGTCACTTAGATATTTGGAGATTTATAATATATATAAGTTTTCAAAAGATTTAATGTTATTAAAATTGTAAGTTTTCTAGTCTCCCAATCTCTATGAAATTTCCATGTGGTATATTCTCATTAAAAAGGAAACACATAGACTTCATATGTTTACTAGAAAATATAATTGTTTCTCATTCCAATGTGATAATGCTCCTAAACCTCCAACATTATAAGTGATCTCAACTTGTCAAATTCTCATTAAAGTGGACTAATGTAAGGGTTAAGTGATTATTTGGTCTAAATCCTAATGGTTCTGAGCTTTCATATTTTTTAGGTGCTTGAGATTATCTCACATGTCTTGATCATTATAAATTGTGTCCATGGGAAGGTTTATGGTCTAAAGTTATACCGATCCAATGGTCCAAGCTCTCATGATTCAATATCAAGCCACATGACTTGACCATGTTAATTTACCACTATAGGACCTGCCCAACACATTAAAGTGATTTAAAGGGATGGGTTAATCAAGACCTAACAAGTAACATTATCTAAGGGAGGTGTGTAAAAAACATAAAAGATGGAAATATTGATATCATGGTAAATAATAAAATTAATGAATAATATAAAATTATCTCAAAATCAATAACTTGATAGAAATAATTAACAAATAATTTCCATTTGGAAACCAAGCGCACCTATCAAAGATAACAAACACATTAAAATTGAAATGAACATTAAATACAAGTTTATTATCTACATTAAATATTCATGAATACATTAAATACTTAGAAATATGAATGATATGTTAAAAAATTTCACTAAGGAAAATTCATTTTGTCATTAATCTTTCAATCAAATGAGTGCATTTTTTAGCTTCCCCAACACCAAATGATCCCTGATTTTCTTTAGCTAGCAAGCATAGAATAAACCAGTAAATAATCCAAAAGAATTATATTGACCCAAGGAGAATAATTTCCACTTATTTAAAATAGGGTAAGCCCTCAATCCCATCCCCATATTCATTTTTGAGATTAATAGAGTATAAAGATATGGTATTTAAGAAGAGTGCCCTAAATTTCAAGTTTCCCATTACTCGATGCTCTAGGAAGAAGTGGAATATATCCATTCACACTCTATAAAAGATGAAATAACTATGGAATCCATCCAATACGTTAATGATTTTCTACCAATAAAATAGTAAGGACTCCACTAAGAAGCAACCATACCTGAGGTAATGCCATGTGTTGACCTCCTCATTACTTTGTTTAATAATAAAACCATTTCTAGGGATATGTTGCATATTAAGAGAGTCAAGAGTGCCTCCAATTATATTTTAGGTATGGAATTAGAGATATACCGTATAATTCACTATCTTGAGACTACCTATAATCAAGTCTCAACAAATGTCTGGCTTGAGCACAACCTAGTAGATGGAAAGATAAAATAATGGCTTGTAAAAGGTCAAAGGATGAATCCTAAAGGGGATATCTCCTCTAATTTAATTATAAAATTTATATTTGGAATTTTGATATCCATTTCCCTTTTGAATATACTATGTGGTTTCTCAAGTATTGCATAAATTTAGGTTGACTAGGTTTCATTTTTAGATATACTCCTAACATCTAACTAGTTGGTAGCACTTGGGGAGATTATAAGTGCCTAGTTAAATCACAAGTGATCCAACCTAAAAAAAGGCATGTGGATGAAAATTTATATATGATTTCCTACCAATTGGATGTAGTGATGGTCATAGTTTATAATCCCTATGGTTAGGAGTGGCAACCCTTAGATGAATATTTGTCAAATAGGGCTGAAGAATATTATTCTTTCATGATCATTCATATATATATAGGAATGAAATAATAAGGATATGAAATGAAGTCTATCCTTATATATATCAAGTAATGTAGGGAATCCCATTGCCAATATTATCATAAAACATGATAAGGAGCCTAAGCAAAATGGCAGACTATTGGCTATACCCAGATGTCACTATCATTTAGATAGAAGGCACTAGTACCACTCCTATAATACTACCACATCATATAATAGACACTACAATGGAACATGAAATAGGCTATTAGATCTTTAATAACACTTATGAGAAACTATTTCAAAGGAATTTGGCCTACAATTTGAAGACTCCTCTAAGCATTGGGTAACATCAATATGTGATAAGTTCACATTTTACTCAAGATGGTAAGGATATAACTTAGTATAACTTGCAGCTTACACCTTTTAAGGAATGATACAATAAGATAAAAGTAAATGGGGTATCTCAAATCTATTCAAGAAAAGAAGAAAGTGCACATATCATATGATCACAAATCATATGATCATGCTAAAATCTTCCTAAATGCCTTAGATGATTAAAAGGTATGGAAAAAGATGAAAGATAAATCAATATCTATGATACTTTCCCAATCCTTGAAATACAACCTAGAGGTAACATAAAATGAGGAAAATAATGCATGGATTAAGTAATGGCCCCCATCTCTACCACATGGTTATAATCCACAAGATCAACCTCCCTTCCCTTTAACAATTCTTATAGAGGGACAACTAGATGAATCTAGTAATCAAAGAGAATATAATCCTTTGACTAGGAGGGGAATTTTGAGAGATATTCTGAGTTCATAGTTCCCTTCTACAATAATATCTACCTATGTTTAGATTTTGGGCATAACTACCATGAGGGATAGATCATTAGTTTCTTCAATTGAACAAAGGAAGTGTAGTTTTGTGATGAATACTTTGTTTCCCCTTACTATATTTAACCAAGTAGGTCTTTATAAATTCTTGAAGATGGATTTTCCTTCCATTCCAATTACTCTAGACTCTCCTTAATCTCCTAAGTCTCCTCAATCAAGCATTATCCCTTCTATTTCATTCACTTCATCATCTTTAATTATAGTTATTACCATAATTGTACCTACAACCCCTCTACCATCTCATCTAACTTCCAATACACCCCTCTACACCTATCAAAGGAAACACAAAGACTCCCTTACTTCCTCCCAAGATAAGAAACATGAAAATATGCCATTCTTTGATCTCCATACTATATAGTAAGTTAGTGAAGAGAAGTAAAAGGATGCAAAGGTTACAATGGTAATTGAATAAGAATAATAAGTTAAATGCGTAATATCTTTGGTTTGTTATCCTTCTAAGGAAGAAAACTAAATAGTGAGAATTAAACAACTAGGTGATGAAGAAGTTGAGCTAGAAAATGTCAAAGCTTTGAGTTTAGGAGATCATGAAGTGGAAGACACCTTAGTCAGCCATGTAGACATTTTGTTTTGGCCACTTTCATGCCTAAACTAGGATTCAGTTCAACTTCCATAAAATGACACATCTAAGCCTAGAAATTGCTCAAAATGCCCAAAATCATCCACATAAAGGATTTAATTTCCAAAAAACATGATGAGGCTATATTATTTGGTGTATTACCATATATGCATCACTAACTTATTTTAGTTATAACCCTAGTCAAATTATGATATAGTAATTTAACACTTTTGGTTTTTCAAGCTATTAATTGAAAACATTTAAAATAATTGAAAAAATCCAAAAAGAACTAAGAAAGAATAATCACATTGAAAATCTTAATTAACTTACCTAAATAGAAATTTCAAATCAAATTAGTGAATTTTAGTTATCAAAAAAGGAATTTTTAGCCAAATATGAATTCTAAGGTCAAATGAGCTAATAAATTGATATAGTATCTCCTAAATATCCCAAAATTATGAGTCGCACCTTATAAATATCTAAATTTAGTTTTCATGACTCACAAATATTTGAAATTGAGGTGTCAAGATTTCATGAGTAATTTGACCCAACCCAAGGTTAAATTGAATCAACTTAGGTTAATTTAGACTCAACTCAAGTCAGAATTTAAATTAATCTTCCTAGGGTTAGATTTAGTTCTTAGAGATGTAAATACAAGTTCCCACACTATTTACTAACAAGATTTTATGTGTAAGGTTATTCTATCAGAATACCTTATTAAAGCCTTTGAGAATAGTGTTATAATTTCCAATTTATGCCAAGTTTCAAACCAAGCCAAAAGTGACTATTAGAGGGATGCTACCACCATGAAAGAGAACTAATAGAGGACTCAAATTTTCATAGGCCAAGCACAAAAATCCTTATGCCATTAATTAAGTATCAAATTCGATAAAGGAGGTAAGAAATTTGTATTGTATTTATCTATATTTTGTGATCTTTATTATTATGTTATGATCTCCTTAGTTCTTAGGCAAGAGTGTTTAGTCCTACTAGTGTATTTTTACTCTTGTTTTTTTGTCATTTAGATTAAAAAGGGAATAATATACATATTTTTTAATATTTGAACACCTAAAGTATATAATGGCATGCCCAATCAGATGGTGCATATTGTATGTCTAAAGAGAATGATATGTTGACCTTAGTTTTACTAATAAATGCACTTAATTCTTTTAATTTAGATTTTTAATCTTGAAATATATGTAATTTTATTTTTTGAGTAAACAGAAGCTTCTCCCCATGTAACGGTGATGTCTCCATTTCCATATTTGTTTGTGATATTTAGTTTTGTAGAAATGGTTGCTTTATAACAATGGATTTAGCCTACTAAATGGTGGATTTGTAGAATCGATAGATTTTATCGCTTTGAATGACAAATTTATAAGGTGAAATTACTCTCTATTTTATTATTTTAGTGCTTATTTTAGTGGCTTCACCCTGCTAAATGGTGGCTTCACTTTGTGTTTTTAAAAAACTTGAGAGCTTGAAATGGATTTTTGTTTACTCACTTGCTTTAGGGATTATTGGAAAGTAAACCCCCTAACATTTTTTGGACCTAATATGGAGAGAGGAGCTTAAACATGGTTAAAAACCCATATAAATCTTGTTTGGTTCTTAAAATCCACTTAATCACACTTGCCTTTAGTTTTGAAGTTTTTTTTACAAGTGCAAACAAGGCTAAGGGGCCAAAATTTTGATCACACTTAGACTTAGTGCTATTAAAAGGAACACATAATTTAGTTAGAGATATTAAGATATTTTTAAATTTATGTATATTTTTAACTATATAGGAACACACATTTTAGTTAAAGATATTAAGATTCTCAAATTTCATTAAACTAATTTCCTTATTTTTGGTAAAATTAAAAACAAATGCATGTGTATTCTACCCCCGTACCCTTTACATAACTCAAGTGATGAAAAGTTCTTAGTTTATTATCATTATTTATAAAGTTGTGTTATAAAGAATGTTGTGTATGCTCTCCCCAAGCTCTGAGTGACTTGGGTGACCCATACATTACCTCTAAAGTCTTTTCATTTTCATTTATTTCTTTTTATGCATTTGGATTATGGGTAGGAGTTCATCACCTCCACACAAGTTATTTATGGGCATGTTGACTTGGTGTTTCATCTTTCAACATCATACTAATCCCATTCCATGATGGGGTATACAAATTAGGCAAACCATTGGATGAGATAGTGGTGAGTGATGAGCCTAACCATCCCAATGGGTACCCATGTTATGAGGTAACCAAACATCAAAATTCACTAAGTACATAGATGAGTTCATTATGCAATGTATTAGACCATTGCATAACAATTTAGGTGGTTTAGAATTGATTGTTGTGATTGCACCTTTATGTTATTCATGCACTTGGGAACATTTCATGCTTTATAGATTTTAGTTAAAAATCCACTTACAAAAGAATTTATTTCCATATGTCGAGTGCCCTCACACTAAGTTTGTGCCACATATTAAGGATTGAGAGACATGGGGGGCATAAAAACTCTACCTATACATGTACTTTAATTTTTGGGTTAAAACTTAATTCCTCATAAGAAGTAGTATATCATTGGAAAATTTGGTAGAAGATAAGCACACTTATGTAAATTTTATACATAAGACAATCCATTAGTGTTACTTCTATTTTCTTTGATTTATATTTGTGTTTTTAGACTAAATTTTTTTATTTGTATTGTCATGTCAAAATAAAGTCTAAAATTATAACATTGTTTTCACACCCCTTCAACCTAAGAGGTGTTGCTCTACTAGTTTTGTGTCACACTTTTTAAAACCATTTATATGCCACTTATTTAAATAGGGAATCATTATGCTTCATGTTTCATCCCAAACATTTTCCTTGGATATTTTAGTCCAAAACCAATGTTATGTCATTTATTTGAAGGAAAATTGTTACGCTACCTAAATTAATTCCAATCTCTTGTCACTTTTGAAATGAGGTTCTAATCCATTGTTATATGTCTCTTATTTCAAACATGTGGTTATGCTACCCATTTTTGTTTAGCCCTTTTACCTTAGAACATTCAATTATTTTTTACATAAGATTTAAAACTCAACCTTTCAAAGTGAAAATACTAAAATAATTAGGTTTACACCAAGGCCTCATCTAATTTGGGCTTAGGTTATCTACCATTTTATGTTTATATTATGTTACTTGGTTTTATTTCCTATTTGATCTAAAAGACCCCTTTATATTGACTTAACATTTTTTATTTGTTTTTTATGTTATTTGAGTGTCCTTTTGACCCAAGTTGTTCCCACATGCCTTGTTTGAAGTTTATTATGTTGGATTCTAAGTGTCCTATCTCCATTATTCCAAAATTCTCTTGTGAATCAAATATTGAGTCCCACTGAACCAATTACAAAGTGTCATTTGAGATAATTTCCTTAATTTAGTTTTTTTTTAAAGTTATTATTTGAGTTATTATTTCCAAGTCTAGCCTTATTTTTCACATTAGAATGATTATAATCACCTTTGGTAAAATAATTTATGTCTTTTGATCCTAATTCACAATTATTCTACTTTGTATAGATACTTTCATCACTAATTATAACTACCTTTGAGAAAATCAGTACCTTAGTCATAGATAAATTTTGAGACTTTGTGTTACTTTTGCCATTGATTATAACCACCTTTGGTTAAATCAATATCATTTTGTTAGACCAATCTCACATTTTTTGTTCTTCTTTTGTCAAGTTTAGTTGTGTTACCCTTTAGGTCTCTTTCATAGAGCCAAAGGTTTTTTGTTTTTTAACCTCAATTGTTTATTACCTTTAGACCCTTTGTTTTTCATATGACCTATCCATGTATCTAAACATGCATCATTACATATTTAGTGGGACCATGTATAATCTAGGTTACGATAGTTTTGTGACAAATGACCCTTTTGTTCAAGAGTTGTATGATGATGTAGTTTATGATATGGGTCCCTATCCATATTATAATATTTCATATGTTGAACAAAGGCATGACCCTCTAACATAGTATTTGGTGATTATACATCCTTATCCAGACCAAAAACTAGATCAAATGGCATAGTACCTTGCTTGAATGATACCTAACATTAAACAAAGCCAATAAAAAGATCCCTACTATGTTACAATGCCAACATAAACAAGTTATGATTAATACTTATTTAAGCTTCATTTTATAGACAAAAAAGATGAAGCTATTATTAGAGCTATCAAATTAGGATCCAATTTTTTTCTAGACTTCCCATATGAAATTTTTAGTAGTTTAATTAGAACTCATAGTAATACACCTCAAATTCAACCATTTGAATAGACATCAACTAGTTATTTGAGATTTAGTCCAAATTCCATAATAAGACCAAAATATTCTTGAAAAAGGGAAAGGCCCTATGAATAAAAAAATGAAATAGGTACAATAAGAGTACCAAAACTATCTCAACCTAACTCACAATATTAATGTAAGGGCTATTTCTAACACATTACTTATTGAGATAGATCCATCAACAAGATAATAAATAAAATGTTTCGATATATTACATATAAAACATAGACCTATTTAGACAAAGCACATTGGTTGGTGACATGTATAATGTCCATATGTTAATAGAAGAGATCATCTCTCACATGGAACACCTCACTCAAAACATTGTGGATAGCACACAAGTGCATTCCAATTTAAACCAAAGCGGGTGTAGTTTAGTGTTGATCAATATGCAATAGATTCCTATAAATAATGTTATGAATGAATTATAAAAATAGGTAATTGTCACACCTATTTCCCAAAATAAAAAAACAACCTCAAATCCTCAACTAGATACTTCTTTGAGTGTGCAACAGGGGGCAGTGAACCAATAATAGACCAAATTATGAATATAACAAGTGTAGAATACTATGCCACATTTATAATATCCTTTGTCAAATCTACCCTCAAGTTGCTTAATTAAATCCTCAAGGAATATTATCAAACACTTGTCATGTGACCTTTCAGCTTGTTACTATAAATTTATGATTGTTTGTTTGATGCCAAATGATATATTTGAATGCCTTAGATTAATGCAAACTAACTACTATCAAAGTAGGAATCTAATGCAAGATTATTTTTTGTATTTTCACATATAAATATATGAAATTTTCATGTAAAATGTGCACCTACAACCAATTGACATTTTATTAATCAATTAGAATGCAACCTAAAGATTGCAATGTGAGCATGAACAATGCATACCACACAAGAGGCAACTTATAACTCCTTCAGTAATGATCTAAATACATGTATGACAAACAAGACTCTTGGATTTACAATATTATGAAAAAAAACTCTAAGTACGAGTACAATGGTAGCCTCTCACACTTTAAACATACATGACTGAAAATGAATGCAAAGCAACATATAAAGAACATATATGAAGTACCTAGGGCTGATGATGAAGAAGTAATTAAATATAAATCCAAAATGTGCCTCCTCTTTTTCAAATTGAACCTTTCTCCAAATCACCCATGTTCTAATATGAATGCCAATAATAAATAAATAGAATATTTATGGTCTCCTCTCAAGCATCAAATATTATTGCCATGACCCAAGGAATGGAGTACCCAAGATAAAAGGTGAAATCGATGCAAAATGAGGCATCCAAGAGTGAAATCATGGTCTTTAATGGCTACCAAGATGACTATAATTTTATATCAGACCTCTGCAACTATATATATTAGACTTTACTTGCATCCAATATGACTTCAATGCTACTAGTCAATGCAAATATTATGCCACTAATGATCTCCAACTAAATATGTAAGATGTCCTCAGAAAAATTGGCCTATAGCCACCAAATTAAGCCCAATAAAAAGACTATAGTATCTTTCTCTTAGCTATAACCCTTTAGAGGAATATTTCACCAACTTAGTTATGCCAATTGATGGGAGGTATCATTCCCAAAGATCACAATAAAAAATCTAAAAAAACCCTTGGCTCCATAAATGAACATATCATATCAAATGTCAACACTGGATGAATAAAGCTTGGTTTGATATTCTTTCAAACTTTTTCTCCAAGAGGAGGCCTATCCTTTTAGAAGCTTCAAGAAAATAATATTATTTTATTTTAGTGAATTTATGATATAATATTTAATTTAAGTCACTTTTATTAAATTAATTAAATATAAGGTCACCTTTTAATATTTATTTTATATGATAACCTTATAATTAATTAATAAATCAATTTAATTCCATTTTTAATTTAATTAAAATAATCAATTAGTCATCCTTATGAAAAATCACTATTTTAGACAACTTAATCAATTAATTTAATTTAATTACTCTACCTCCAAATTAGGGACATTACAGTCTACCCCTCTTAAAATTGCTTGTGTCCAAGTAATCTCAACTACCACATCACTTGGAGCCAAAATGGAACACAACTACACCAACCACTAGGATCCCAAATGATCCTACAACATGTGCTAACCAAAAATCTTTGTATGTAGTTGAAACCCAAGATGACATCAAATCCTATCAACCAATAAAACCAACCATTCAATAGTGATGTTCTTGGATCCCAACTCTGTAAATCATGCCAACTCCAAGAATTATGCTGATACACCTCATGTATCATACCCAAATCGCATGGATAAATTATAGTCCATCAACCCCTAGAATCTAATCAAACCAAATCTCAAGCTCTTACTTATGAGATTTAAAAGATTTGGATTCATTACTTGAATTCAAAATATACCCTACCAAAGTGAACCTAAAATCATGATTAAATCTATGATAGATAAAAAGGTATCACTATTGCTAAAGGATGATGAGAATTCAACATCAATCCATCCCCTAACACTAAGGTGATAATCCTAACTCCATCTATCCACCTTAATGGATATAACTCACAAAATAATATTGTTAACCCTTAATGAAGTATGACTTAGAACACTAGGTATAGGTGGAACACATCTATCCACATGTCTAGATCCAAACCATAGACTAGAATCAATTGGCAACTCCATCAAACTCACCTTGAGAATAATGTATCCCTCACCATTTGACATTACTTCTGAATCATGAATGTGAATGCTAAGAAATCCCACATTTCTATCCTCATACTATTTCTTAGATACCAAAGGAGAATGAGTCTCTACTAAATATGATGGATATTGAGCAAATCTTAATTCTAAATTGAGTTCATCGACATGAATATCATATTCTTGAAGAGCTATCTGAGTACATGTCAAAGAATCCCTAGTGACCTCAAGCTCATGAGAGAGCTTATCAATTTCCTCTTATTTCCTCATCAAGGCATTTGAGTATATCACAACAAGGTTAAGAAGGTGGTCATGATATAAGATAAGGTTCAAATAATTTGAATTCATTATCCCCATACCTTCTTTGATAACCTATAAATCATCATGAGAAGATTTTGCTTCTTTCTTCTTTTGTCTTCTCTTCAATTGAATTACACAAAGATGATCCTTAATTAGTTTTTGCATCCTATCATGATGAGATAAGGATACAATAATCTCATCCTCATTTAACTTCAACTACACTCCAAATGTGTGTGAGCCTATGGGTTTATGAATAACTTTAGCTTCACAAGGAGCCACTAGCTATTCCTGAGTGTCCTATGCCACACAACTATCCTTTATTATGAAATCATCTACACCTGTAATCCAAGAATGATCATCAATACCCTCATTAAATATATAAATTCTAGAATGCTCTATCTCATCATCCAACTCAGTTGATCCACTAGATGATGCCATGTTATCCTCATGTAGAGAAGATGAAGCCTGCTCAAAATCTTTTTCTATAGAAATCTGATTTACACACTCCTTAGGCTAATCACTAGCTATTGAAAACTCATCATAAAGGTTTTGAGATATGTCACCTATAAATTCATCATGTTTATTCTCTTTTTCATGTGATTTAGACCGTTTAAAAATGGATGCCATGTACTACTCTCATCTTGGTTGTGAAGTCAATTTATCCATCCTTTTTTTGATTCTAGCTTAATTCCTCCTATATGGCATTCAACTGCTCCAACATGGAATTCAATTGCTTCTTGTGAGTATGCATGATGTTTAACTAAAATATATTATCAATGGTTAATTAGTTAAAACCAAATCTACTCTACCTAATAGGCTAGTAAGTCCTTAGCTCGGATAACACTATAATATCCCTTGTCTACTCTACCCTCAAGTTTCTTAATTAAATCCTCAAGGAATATTGTTAAACACTTGTCATGTAATGTTCCATCTTTCTTATATAAATTTATATGTGTTTGTTTGACTCCAAATTATATGTTTGCATGATTTACAATAATGCAAACTAACTGCTATCAAGGTATGAATGTAATGTAAGTTTATTTTTTGTATTTTCACATGTAAATATATGAACTTTACATGTAAATGTACACCTAAAACCAATTGAAATTTCATCAAACAATTGGCATGTAACCTAAAGAGTGCAATGTGAGCATGAACAATACATACCATATGAGAGGCAACTTATATCTCCTTCACTAATGATCTAAATATATGTATGACAGTCAAAACACTTGGCTTTAAAATATTATCAAAAAATCCTTTAAGTCTAAGTATAATGGTAGAATCTCACACTTTAAACATGCATGACTAAAAATGAATGCAAAGAAACATATAAATAACTTGGATGAAGTGCCTAGGGCTGATGATGAAGTAATCAAATAGAAATCCAAAATGTGCCTCCTCTTTTTCAAATCGAACCTTTCTCCAAATCACCCTTGTTTTGATATAAATGCTAATAATAAATAAATTGTAGCATTTCAGTCTCCTCTCAAGCATCAAATATTATTTCCATAACCTAAGGAATGGATTACCCAAAATAGAAGGTGAAATTGATTCAAAATGAGGCCTACAAGAGTGAAATCATGGTCTTCAATGGCTACCAAGATGACTATAATTTTATATTAGACCTCTGTAATTATATATATCAAACTTCACTTTCCTCCAATATGACTTCAATGCTAATAGTCGATGAAAATATGATACCACTTGTTGTCCCTCAAAAAATATCACTCATTTTTGGGACAACATTTGAACTATTTTGGTCCTACAAACCAAAATTGTCTCTTCCCTTTCCAAAATTTGTCACAGGCATTCAAAATCCTCATTTTTCAAGCTTCTTAGGAATCTACGGACTCTACAGGAAGAGAAATATATGGACTTTGCAGGAAAATAAATCTATGGACTCTGTAGGCCAAGTTTAATGGGCTTTACAGGTTAATTTCTATGGACTTAGTTTCTATGAACTCTGCAGGTAGGTTCATTTCTATAGGTTCAAAGGCTTTTATAGGCAGGTTCAATCAAAAGAATTAGTTTCCAACACTTGGTCATTTTTGGGATTGGTTCAACACCTTGGTTTAATAAAAAATGTCCATCGGCAAGCATCTAAGCAAGGATCCAACCATTAAACCATTGAAACATTGAACCATTGAACCACTTTGGTTCAAAGGTTCAATGGGTTCAATGCATTTAGTTCAATGAGAATCAAAAGGACTTAGCCAAATCAAAGGGAATGAACCATTGAACCATTGAACCCAAGCTTGGTTCAATGGTTGGTTCAATGCTTTGGTTCAATCAAATGGTTCACTCAGTCAGTTCATTGGCTTAGTTCAAAGCTTGGTTCATCTGCTTGGTTCAATCAAAAACATCATAAGCATGGTTCAAAGCTTGGTTCAATGGTTGGTTCAAAGGAGTGGTTCAAAGCAAAAGTTTAAAAGAGCCTCCCAAAGGATAGGTTCCCTTATAGAGGGCACTTGGTCAACAAAAGCACCCTTCGGAAGGGTCATTTCCAAGGAAGCTGCAAAGGTAATTCTTTCAAATTTTTGTTTAAGGCAGTCAAAAAATATTAAGGCAAGAAACAATTCTTTCAGACTTTTTTTCCAAAGGAATTCCTTCGAACAAAAAGTTTGAAGGAATTCAAGAAAGAAGCTGCGAGCAGAAAGCCCAAAGAAATTTTCAAAGAGACAAATCAATCAGAACAATTCTAAAAACTTTTTGTCTGTGAGAATTTATCCTCAAAATTTTTGTCCATGGAAAAATTCCCACAGAAAAAGCCTGGGGAAAATGCTCATGGAGAAAGCCTAGGGAAAAAGTCTGCAGGAATGTCTGTGAGAGACTCCAAAGAAAAGGCCATCCAAAGACCCCAAAGGGTAGGTGCCCTTGTGGGGGAATCTTGACTACCAACTTAAAGGACACTCCCCCAAAGTTTAAGGGTCACTTTCCCTTTGGGAGGATGCAAAATAGGAAAGTTAAAGAAGGACCAAGGGGTGATGTGCTCGAAGACATCAAATTCAAGAACAACGACTAGCCATTGGAAATTCAAGTGTATTAACGGGTGTGCGAACATCAATTTCAAAGCTCATAAAATAGCCATTGATCCTTGTAATCTATAGACCTAATTCATTCATAAGATTTAAGGCCAAGATCAATAGGAAGTGATTAAGGAATAGAGTATCAAATTAAATCAAGGACCCAATTCAATTAACCAGAAAAGGAGGAATGATGAAGAAGGATCAGATCGCTAGGTGGACATTGAAAGATGCAAACTTTCGATAGCATGACTTTTTTTTCTGCATTGAGAAAAGCAAATGGGTAGATGCCCCTAAATTATAGCCTATCTTCTTAACAAATTTCAATGCAATATGATGTGTTACTATTCTCGAGTCCTTCTTGAAGAGGCTATGTAACGAACTCTCTTTTATTGTAAATGGATCTCTCTCTGACAATAAAAAATGAAACTCTACCCAAATTGAAAGGCATTACTGAGACTTTGAGCTTAGATTGTTGATCATATTTTGTTATTGGAATAAGAAATCAAGTGACCTTTTAGACTTTGTGCTGTGATATCTTTGTCGTTGGGGAAATTATTCTTATGTCTTTTTCCTTAATATATTTTCTATTCCTTTAATTCAACAAGCAAAATTAGTGAAAGTAGTCAGGAAGGTGTCCTAAAATCAATTGTGGAGAGACTTTGTGCCCCCATAGTTACCTTTCAGTGTGTTTTCTTTTCATTTCTATGTAAAGGACCTTGGGATGACTTTATGCCCTCATTGTCCTTCGTATCTCACTCTTGGGCAATTCAAGTGGAGACTTTGTGCTACATCTTAATTTGCTTGTTACTACATCCTCGATTACATTTTACTTTTACTACCAGGAGTATTCTTGTGGCTTGATGAATAGTACTTTTGAAAGAAGATGAGTTCTTTTTGTCATTTCCCTTGAGTTTTTCCTTTGATTTGCATGCATCATCTCTGAAAAAAGAGAGATGGATGGTATATCCTACCCTTGAGTATTATTTTCTATTTGTATATATTATAGCATATCTATAGGGAACTTCCCCTTGATGAGAGGAGAGATTAGTCCCCTTTTGATGTGGTAAACTTACACATTTGGATGACCAATCTTCCTACTTTGGCTGATCAGACCTATTTTGTTTATAAGTATGTTGATCGACAAAATATTCAACCAATAGTTTTTGGTGACTCTGCTAGGGATATAACCCATTATCATTATAACCCTTATCCATTATAGAATTTGGTGAGTCTGTTACTTGTATTACCCATTATCTATTTATATCCTTACCATCTTCCTCCACCTCCATTATTTTATCTGGTCTACAAAACCAGAGCTACTGGGAAAGAGTGCGTAGTTTAAAGCCTCGAGCTTCAAACTGAAGCAAGGTCAATTCTTTTCCATTTTGTACCACAATCTAGTAGATTCAAGGTATACACAAAGTCAAAGGGCTAAATGTATTTTTGACCCTATATTTGAGTTGGTTTAACAAATTAATTTTGATCTATTTTCTTCACCATCTCTCCTCCAACGAACCAAGAGATTTCCTCCTACTAAAGTCAGATCTCCATTGCCAAACAAAGTATCTACTTATGCTATTGATAAAACTTTGCTAATAATTACCCCTATGAGATTTTTTATTCCTCCTTTTCATAATCCTATAATGGTAGTTCAAGGCCCCTATAATAATGCTTTTGGTCCTCTCAATCTTACTCCACCTCTACATGAGCTTCCACGCAGTTCAAGAAAGAATTTCCCTAAATTCTATGGTGATGGGAAAGTTCATCCTGATGAACACATTACAGCCTTCAACATAGCTTGTGGAGTAATTGGAGTAGAATTTGAAGATGTAGCAGTCAAGTTATTTGTAGAAACATTATAATGTGGTACTGTAGATTAGTTTTATCATCTACAGGCTCGGTCAGTAACTGATTGTAATACCCTCAAAGCTAAGTTTAAAGCTAGATTCAAACCTGTAGAAGATGCACATGCACTTCTAGATCAACTTACATAGATGAAGAAAGAGCCTCATGAACCAATGATAGACTTTATAGCCAAATTTGACAAACTAAGGAACATAATTCTTGTAATTTCTCGACCTACAATTGAGAATCTCAAATGCTTCTTCATTAATTCTCAATTACCTGAAGAAAATTTTCTTTTGAGATGTACTGGTCAAATAGATCTTACTGCAACTCAACTTTTGGCCACTGAGGTATAAGATGATCTCATCTTAGTAGGGAAGATAAGAAGAGATCTAAATACAAATAGACCTTCATCATCTTCTAAATATTAATCTACATGCACCACTAATCCAATGGTGCAAAAGCTAGCAAATGAACTGCAAGCCTTAAAAAGACAAATGGCACAAGGAATGTCTTCTGCTCCTTCATACAGAGATATGCCAAGAAGGACATTTCCAAATTAGTCATATCAAGGAAATGCTACCAGGAATCAAGGGAAACCAGATCATCTTTCTCCCCCACAAGGGAAACTTGCCCTTGAAGCTCCTCTAGCCAATTCAGCAATGGGATATCTTGAAGCAGAATCAGAGTTCTCTTTCTAGCCTAAATTGAATCAAGAAAATGACACTGATATCTTCACAAAGGATCAAGAAGAATCAGCTGGCAACTCCCACATTCATTTCCTAAATTACCAGGATGAACTTAGAAGCAAAGGAGAATCTATTGATGGATCATGTGCAGTGTTTACCAGGTCCAAGAACCAATCAGTCTAGCAAGCTGATAAAAAGAAGACACAAGAGCAACCTCAAATAGCAATTACAATTGATAAGCATGGAACTACTTTGCCTTTCCAGTCAAAGGATTTGTTGTTCACCCAAAAGGTAAGTACATCAATTTCACCTTCACCTTCTACTTCAATTTTGCAAACCAGCCCTCCTCCCATCCATTCTAAAACTCAAAAAGTTGAAATACTTTCCTTTGTTCCTAGTCCAATTCAAACATTTGACATAATTGATCATGTCAAGAAGACCAAAATTCAAATGTCTGAATTTGAATATTTATATTCCAATCCTAATCAATTGGATAGGTTGGTCTAATGTGTCAAGAACCAAAATGTCCCTGTAAGACAAGAGGTTAAGAAAATAATTCTTGATTCCCCAAAGAACATGCCCATTCCAAATAATCTTGTCATTACTCCTCTAGCTGCCCCTGGGAAAATAGAACCTTTCTATGTTTCCTTATTGATAAATGGTTATCAACTCAACAATTGCATCATTGATTCTGGGGCATCTGACAATGTCATGCCTACTAAAGTAGCTGAGTCTCTGGGTCTCACACTGACAAAAACCTTTGGGAGATGTTTTTCCATGGAGAACAAGAAAGTACCACTACTGGGGCAAATCAAAGATGCCCAATTCACATTTGTAGCCTTTCCAGACAAGAAAATCAAGATGATTGTCTTGGTCATTGATGTCCCATCATCTTATGGCATTTTTATTGGATGAAATTTCTACAAGGACATGGGAAGAGAACTAAGCATGGACCTGTATGAAGCAAGGATCCTTGTCCAAGGCATAATTAAGAGATTTCTCCCTAAAAAAGAGGCAAAATATGTGGTCACCCAAACATTGACCCCTACAGCATAAATTCTATTTGAGTCTTCAAGTAGGGGTAATTATTTCTTGACCACAGAGGATGTTCATGTTTCTATAGATGAAAGTCCTATAGCTAACAATCCAAGAATTAATCCAAATAAGACTTTAGGAGAATTGGTAGGGCACAGTACAAATAAGGAAGGATCTTCCTTCTCTAATGAAGAGAAATCTGATAGGAGATCAGCTTTTGATGATGCTTCGATCCTAAAATCCAATGGTAGCAATTCTTCCACCAATGATGGAGTTAGGACTATGTTGATATCTCCTCAAGGAGATATTCTTCCTTCATGCAATTTACAAGTCATCAATACCAACAACATAGTTGGATGCAAATCTATATTGCTCGGATTGAATATTGTTCAAGATGAAGAGATCAAACTCCTCCACATCAAAGGAGATGCTAAGTTGATAGTTTGTCAGGAGTTTGATGTGGACAATCTAATCATGTGTTGGACTAAACTAGAAGAACAACAAATTATGGTAATGGACCATGCTTTTACAAATCAAAATTAGGCAAAGGAACCCTTCACCAAGAAATCAAGGAGTTATGGATTTCAAATTGAAGACCACATCCTACCATGGGGCAAGAAGAAGAAAGAGCCAAGAGGAAGATGCAGAAAATTGGTTTTCTGGTAGAGAGTTCCATTCACCTATCACCATTTCTAGGGATAAAATGTATTCTTGCTAGTTTATCAAGATAGAGCACTATTTTCACTGTCTCCTAAGAAGCAGCATCTAAAACACTTCAACTCTTGAAGTATCAGATTGTTGCATCTGTACATATGTATATTTGTATAGTTTTTAATTCTATTTTTATTTGTTTGTTTCCATTTTTGATGCCTTTCATTTTTGGGTAGCATGACTTTGTATAATAATGGTAAACATGAAGACACTAGAGATTCTAGATTCTACTCCCTTTATTTCTTTTTGCAATTGATAGAAGCTCCCCAACTAGAGCCAGCTGTTGTCCCCCAAAAAATATCACTCATTTTTGGGACAACATTTAAACTATTTTGGTCCTATAGAGCAAAATTGTCTCTTCCCTTTCCAAAATCTGTCATGGGCATTCAAATTCCTCGTTTTTCAAGCTTCTCAAGAATCTACAGACTTAACAGGAAGAGAAATCTATGGACTCTGCAGGAAAAGAAAATCTACAGGCTCTGTAGGCCAAGTTCAATGGGCTTTACAAGTTGATTTCTACAGACTTGGTTTCTACAGACTCTACAGGCAGGTTCATTTATATAGGTTTAAAGGATTTTATAGGTGGGTTCAATCAAAATAATCAATTTCCAACACTTGGTCATTTTTGGGATTGGTTCAGCACCTTGGTTCAATAAAAAATGTCCATCGGTAAGCATCTAAGCAAGGATCCAACCATTGAACCATTGAACCTTGAACCTTTTTGGTTCAATAGGTTCAAAAAGTTCAAAGGTTTAATGTCATCAGTAAGATTTAAGTTATTCATCAAGCTTCAAGGTTCAACGGCTTCAAAACACTTATCAAAGAGAAGAAGGCTTGAACCATTGAACCGTTGAACCATTGAACCACTTCGGTTCAAAGGTTCAATGGGTTCAAGATTCATCAGGTTCAATGCATTTGGTTTAATGAGAATCAAAAGGACTTAGCCAAATCAAAGGGAATGAACCATTGAACTATTGAACCAAAGCTTGGTTCAGCAGTTGGTTCAATGCTTTGGTTTAATCAAACTGTTCACTCAGTCGGTTCATCAGCTTAGTTCAAAGCTTGGTTCATCCGCTTAGTTCAATCAAAAACATCATAAGTGTGGTTCAAAGATTGGTTTAATGGTTAGTTCAAAATATTGGTTCAAATCAAAAGTTCAAAAGAGCCTCTTGAAGGACAAGTGCCCTTGTAGAGGGCACTTGGTCGATAAAAACACCCTTTAGAAGGGTCATTTTTAAGGAAGCCGAAAAGGTAATTCTTTCAAATTTTTGTTTAAGGCAGTCAAAAAATACTAAGGAAAGAAATAATTCTTTTAGACTTTTTATCCAAAGGAATTCCTTCAAACAAAAAGTGTGAAGGAATTCAAGAAAGAAGTTGTAGGTAGAAAGCCTAAATAAATTTCCAAAGAGACCAACCAATCGAAACAATTCTGTAGACTTTTTGTCCATGGGAATTTGTCCACAAAATTTTTGTCCATGGGAAAATGCCTGCAAAAAAATCCTAGGGAAAATGCCCATGGAGAAATCTCAGGGAAAAAGTCTGCGGGAATGTCCGTGAGAGACTCCAAAGAAAAGGCTGCCAAAGGACCCCGAAGGGCAGGTGCCCTTGCGGGGGATTCTTAGCTGCCAACTTAAAGGACACTCCCCCAAAGCCAAAGGGTCACTTTCCATTTGAGAGGATGAAAAATATGAAATCCAAAGAAGGACCAAGGGGTGACACACCTGAAGACGTCAAATTCAAGAACAATGAACTAGCCGTTGGAAATTCAAGCATATTGACGGGTGCACGAATGTCAATTTCAAAGCTCATAAAATAGCCATTGATCCTTGTAATCTACAGACCCAAATTCATTCACAAGCTTTAAGGCCAAGATCAGTAGGAAGAGATTAAGGAACAAAGTATCAAATTGAATCAAGGACCCGATTCAATTAACTAGAAAAGGAGGAACGATAAAGAAGGATAAGATCACTAGGTGGACATTAAAAGATGCAAACTTTCAATAGCGTGACTTATTTCTATGCATTGAGAAAAGAAAATGGGTAGATGCCCCTAAATTCTAGCTTGTCTTCTTAACAAATTTCAATGCAATATGATGTGTTACTGTTCCCGAGTCCTTCTTGAAGAGGCTATATAAGAGACTCTCTTCTATTGTAAATGGATCTCTCTCTGACAATCAAAAATGAAACTCTACCCAAATTGAAAGGCATTACTAAGACTTTGAGCTCAGATTGCTGATCATATTTTGTTATTGGAATAAGAAAGCAAGTGACTTTTCAGACTTTGTGCGGTGATATCTTTGTTGTTGGGGAAACTATTCTTATGTCTTTTTCCTTAATATATTTTTTGTTCCTTTAATTCAATAAGTAGAATTAGTGAAAGTAGTCAAGAAGGTGTCCTAGAATCAACTATGGAGAGACTTTGTGCCCCCATAATTACCTTTTAGTGTGTTTTCTTTTCATTTCTATGTAAAGGACCTTGGGACAACTTTGTGCCCTCATTGTCCTTCGTATCTCACTCTTGGGCAATTCAGGTGGAGACTTTGTGCTACATCTCAATTTGCTAGTTACTACATCCTCAGTTACATTTTGCTTTTACTACCAAGAGTATTCTTGTGGCTTGTTGAATAGTACTTTTGAAAGAAGAGGAGTGTTTTCTGTCATTTCCCTTGAGTTTGTCCTTTGATTTGCATGCATCATCTCAAAAAAAAGAGAGATGGATGGTTTAAATTACCCTTCAGTATTATTTTATTTTTATATATATTATATCATATCTATAGGGAACCTCCCCTTGATGAGAGGAGAGATAGTCCCCTTTTGATGTGGTAAACCTACACATTTGGATGACTAATCTTCCTACTTTGGCTGATCAGACCTATTTTCTTTATCAGTACGTTGATCGACAAAATATGCAACCAACACCACTAATGATCTCCAACCAAATATGTAAGATGTCCTCAAAAAAATTAGCCCATAGCCTCCAAATGAAGCCCAATAGAGATATTTTAGTATCTTTCTCTTAGTTGTAACCCTTCAAAGGAATATTTCACCATCTCAATTATGCCAATCGATGGGAGGTATCATTCCCAAAGATCATAATAAAAAAATCTACAAAAACCCTTAGCTCCACAAATGAACATATCAAAGAAAATGTCAAAACTAGATGAATAATGCTTGGTTTGATATTTTTTTATACTTTTTCTCCAAGAGGAGACCTATCCTTCTAGAAGCTTCAAGAAAATAATATTGTTTTATTTTAGTGACTTTATGATATAATATTTAATTTATATCACTTTTATTAAATTAATTATATATAAGGTCAGCTTTTAATATTAATTATATGTGATAACCTTATAGTTAATTAATTTAATTCCACTTTTAATTTATTTAAAATAATCAATTAGTCATCTTTATGAAATATCATTATTTTAGACAACTTAATCAATTAATTTAATTAAATTACTCTGCCTCTAAATCAGGGGAATTACAACCTCAATAGGTGAAAACAAATGTTCTACAATAATAAGTATAGAACAATATACCTTATCAAACACAAACATTTCCTACCTAAAAATGTGTTCCTATTGGTCAGAAAGTGCCAATTAGTCAATAACAAAAAATACTAACCAAACAATTTCTAAACCAAAAACAAGTGCCTATTAAAAAAAATTGCCTATTTAATAACATGTGTTCAAGAAACAACAAGGTACTTATGTAAAATAGGTACCAGGTACTAGGCATCTATTTCCTTTCACCCAATGAGTATCACATGTGCAGTAAGGATCAAAATATCAACACCTCCAATAACAAGGATCTAGTCAACAATGTGTTCCCTATATATAATAGTGTTCAACAAGTATGCAACAAGTTTCCTTTTAAACCTAGTAATATGAACACACTCTATAGAGCCAAATGATATTACCATAGCCTCAATTTACTAACCATGGTTGTGTAACCAATCTAAACCTAAATGTGCTCTAATATAGCATATTATATATTCATAGTATAATCTTAATGCACAAATATGCATACCTAGTTATACAACCAATGTAATCAACATTTCATAATATGCCTACCTTGCTCAAGGTAATCCACCTGTGACTGCAAAACATTAATAATATTAGGAAACTCCTCTAATTTCCTTGCCCAAGCATTACAATAGATGAAGGATATAATTCAAGATCTATAAATTAGAAAACAAACAAATAAATTCAAACTAGATGAGATATGTTCTTAACTATTCAACATGGATTATCTATAAATGCCATATTTTTCTAGGTTATGAGAAACCTCAATTCAATAAATACAAAGTCAAAGGTGACCCTACAAAGCATCTAGTGGTATATAGTCGCATATGTTTGCTTATACTCTTCCCAAGGAGTCTAGTTGGAAAAGCTTTAGAATGGTTTATGAAGTTACTGAATAATTATGTACCTAACTTTGATGATGTTCTGAATAATTTTAAACAACACTTTTCATAAATCCTTGAACCAGAGACTACTAGTGTGGATCTAGGCCAAGCTAAATAGAAGACTGGTGAAAGTGTCACTACGTACTTACAATGGTAGAAAGCACTAGCAAACTAATTTACTCATAATCTACTAGATAAATATTTGTCCATAATATTTACTATGAGCTTACATATAAATATATCCTACCATATTGTGTTATAATTTGCCCATATATTTGAAGAGGTTATAGTGAATGGAATATAGATTGAGAAAGCCCTTGTTAAAAAGGGCACAATCAAGCTATCCTCTTCTATTTAGAATGAAAACCAGAATCAAGGCTATAACCATAATCAAAACCTAATTCAAACAATAGCTTTAATGCCCACTCAAGATAATAATAATAATAATGAGAGACATAAACCTTATAACTACAATAATAATGTTGTTGGCAATGGGGTTACTAAATCATGCCATGTTTAGATAGTGTAAACATTAGTTGTCTATTTACCTCTACCCACTCAACAACCACCTCCTCCATACATTCAATCAAGACCTCTAGAAAACCAATTTCCATAAAATCAAAACCAATTTCAATTCCTTCCTCTAAGAAGAAGACCACCCATAGCCTGATAATTTAATAACCTTGGTGAACCTATTTAATTTATGTTTTGAATATTGGTTCAATAAAATATAATCAATTAGCCAATACTAAAGCCATTTATTGAAGGGATTCCTTTTCTTGATTTGTACAAATAACATGAATTTTATGAGTACCATCATGTTAGAGGACATTTCATAATATGGTGTATCTAATTCAGACATTTGATTAAGAATATGATAGAAAATAGAGAGATATAAAGAGACACCCATGCTCTTACAAACAATCATAACTTGGGTATCTACCAAAATCCATTTACCCAACATAAAAATAAAAAAAACCAATAGAATTACTAACAAAAACAAAAATAGTACAAAATAACTCCATCATAAAATCAACAACAATAATGCCAACTAAAACAATAGAAAAATAATCAAAACCAAGGGCAAAACAATCAAACCAATCAAGAAGGTTATCATGATATTACATATAAATATAACAATGTTTTAAGACATGTCTCATGTGGTCATATTTCCACTATCAATATTAACCCTAGACCAACTACAAGTAGACCTAGACCTTTATCCAAAACTACATATTTAATGACCAATGCTTATCAACTTCCTTATGCTAGTGATTCTTCTATAGACTATGTTAATAATGAGGAACCATATCATCTAAGAATAATCATTCCAAGCCTCATTACCTACCCACCAACTACCAAATCCAAAAATTGTATTGATATTACATAATTACAAATCGATGAGCCAAGGTCACTATCAAAAGACTATAGACAAATACTAGAAGTGAGCCTAATCAGCCTTCCATGCCTATCAAAAATAAACTAGCTAAAGAAATTGAGGGGAAGACCTATGATATTTTGGAACAAATAAATAAGAAACCTATGCACATATCCATCATGGATTTTTTTAATGCATATACCATCCATAAAAACATCGTAAATGATATTTGAACCAATACCTCATGCTAGATGACATCACTCTATACATATTCCAAGCCATGATAGGACACTTGGCCCTTGGCCAATGTCTCACCTTTGACTAAGGTGATATGTCTTCTCTAGGTCCTCTACATAATAACCTATTATATATTGAGGTTGGTATAAAAAATCATAGAGTTAAATATGTCCTTGTATATAATGGTTTAGGTCTCAACATTGTGTCTTTGAATTTGGTCAAACATCTTGGATATACATCAGTTGACTTACAACTAGATACCATAATTATCAAGGTAATTAATAACAAAGAATTGGAATCTCAAGGTACTATTATCCTACCAGTGGTCATTAGGCCATTGACCCATGATACTATGTGCCATGTGTTGGACATGAAACAATCTTACAATCTATTATTAGGTCAACCTTAGATCTATGAAATTAGAGTTATACTTTCTACATTGCATTAGTGTAGAAAATTTATGCATTTAGGAATGGAAGTGACTATATTAGTTGATCTTCATCCATATCAATATTATAAATGCCTTGAAGCCAAATATAAAAGCTTTAACTACTAGTTTGGCGTGAATCATATGCCCAAATTAGATAGAGAAAGAGCCAAAAAGGAAAATCCATTAAATTGATAATAGAATCTAATTACATTAACCTAGACACCTTATCCTCTACCTCAACCATGCCTCCACTAGAAATTTATAACCACTTATATATAATTGACAAAGGTATCAGAGAATACAATACCCTTAATGGAATCCATATTGCCAAATTGACTAAAATCCTAAAGCTTATAGGAGACCTAAGGCTAAAACTACTTGTATGGAGTGGGAAACCAAAGGAAAATCTCAGTTGAACAAGCCCATTACTTTTAAACTAGCATCTATCCTAGAACATGACCCCTTATCAAAATATTATTCATGGTTGTACATTGATGAGTTATTTGACTATTACCAAAGAAAAAAGTATCCTATTCCAAACCATATTATGGATCACTTATCTTATGAATGCAGAGGCTTGGGGATATATCAAAAAGTCACAATCAAACTAGTCTCAATGACCAAGTATAAAGGAACCCATGGTATTGGATTTAAACTACCTAGGGGTGACCCCACATACCTCATTCTTATTCCAACACTAATGAATATAAATGATGATGTTGATAGCAATATAGGGTCCAATTATAGCATCTATAATGACCTTTTTGGTAAAAATTTATTTAACCCTGATGCCATTTGCACTGTTAACCCTATTTATCAATCTTCACATTTAACCCTTTACCATCCATAATTGATATATTGGTACCAACAAGAGTCAATAATTCCATTATAAAAGTTTGAAAAGGGTGAGTCCATATACAAATTTTTAGGATTGAGTCACAATCCTCTTAGAAATCATAAGCAGGGATTTGTTATTAGATTGGGTCTTATTGCGTACTTTAGAGAGTAGGTGAACTTCCCTAGACAAAAACAAAAACAAATTCAAGTATTAAGGCTTGAAAGTGAAAAAATTATTGGGGCACTTCTAACCAAGGAAAAAGTAAAAATAAATGCAAGTCTCATAGTGAAAATTGGTTTCTCACACCATTAGATGGGGATGTTCACCCCTATTCCTATGTAGCATAGGAGACCTATAGCCCAAAGTCTATTTATGGATTAGATATCAATACTAAAGAGAATAAATTTTTTCATAAATTTTTCAAGATTACCTTGTGGTATTTGTATCATGGTTTATGCCAACATTAGGATATTTTGATTCATCTTGCTTAGGAGAACTAAATGAGCTAGTCCATCTAAATGAATTTGCCATTGCTAATCAGTTCAAATCCTTACTGACTATTATAGATGATGGTTCTATAATTCTCATAGAGGATGTTTTATAGGTGAAAATTGGGACTCTATAAGACCCAAATTGGATTAAAATAGGCATGCCCCTCACTAAGGAGGAACATGAAGTTTTTATAACCCTTTTGAGGTAATTTGTTGACATTATTGCATGGGCTTATTTGGATATGCTAGGTTTGGACCCATCCTTTATTTTATAACATATTGTTCTATATCTTGATGCCAAGCCTATTAAAAATATGTTGAATAAGATTCATCCTTGTATTTTTGTGTTAGTAAATAAAGAGTTAGAAAAAAATTTAGATGCAAAATGCATAAAGCTGATCAACTATTCAAAGTGGATTTTAAGCATTGTGATAGTGAACAAGAAACCAAAAAGTATTAGGATCTACATTAATTTTATAGATATCAACAAACCCTACCTAAAATATCACTTCCCTTTGCCTAATATTGACATGATAGTCAACTTAATGGCTGGATATAAAATGTTATCTTTAATAGATAGATTTTACAAGTATAATTAGATCATAATTGCACTAGAAGACCAGTACAAGACAACATTCAACACTCCATGGGGAACATTTTATTATTAGGTGATTTCGTTTAGACTTAATAATTTTGGATCAAGTTACAAAAGATCCATGACAATGATTTTTTCATGACACGATGCATAACATTATTGAGAAATATGTTGATTATATCTTAGGTAAATCTAAGACTCATTCTAATTAGCCATTTGTACTACAAAGAATTTTTTAGATACTTTATGAGTACAAAATTAGGCTTAATCTAAAGAAATGTGTTTTTTAGCCTCAATTATACAAAATTTTAATGTTTCATTATCTCTCATAGGGGAATTGAAGTCAACCTAACTAAATTTTGTGTAATTATAGAAATGCCACCACCATCTACCATGAAGCAACTCCATAGTTTTCATGGCAAGATTTAATTTAACAGATGCTTCATCTCATAATTAGATGAAAAATTCCATCCATTTATGCACTTTCTAAATAAAGGTATTACATTCTTATATAATGAAGAGTGAAAAAAATCATTTGATTATCTTAAAGAATATCTTGTCAACCCACCTATTTTATTTCCATCGATGCTTAACAATCCATTACTTATTTAGCTATTAGCAAACAATAATTCCTTAGGGGAAATTTTGGCACAAAATGATAAAGAGGGAAAGGAACATGTTGTGCATTATATGAGCTAAACATTGGTTTTTATAAACTTAACTATACACTGATTGAAAAATCCTATTTAGCAATGGTGTTCACATCCCAAAAGTTACATCATTATATGATAAATAATAAGACCATTGTTATTTCCAAAGTATATCCACTCAAGTATCTAATTTCCATATCAACTCTATATAGATGTGTGGAAAAATGTATCATGTTATTGAGTGAGTTTGAAATTTAATATGCCAACTAGAAGGCCATTAAGGGGCAAGTCCTCACATATTAGTTTTCAAAAAACCTCTTCAAGATATTTAACCTCCTACATTTGGATTTCTAGATGAGACCATTATGACCATTGAAAAAGTAGATGCACCTCCTAAGGATGAACAATGGAAGATGTCATTTGATAGATCATTCATGACTCATGGATTAGGGGCTGGAATATTGTTTGTTATGCCACAAGGGAATCTCATTCTCAAATCCTTTTGTATTGGATTTCAATGTACCAATAACATGTATGAGTGTGAAGAACTCATTAAAGGGATTTGTCAAGTAGTATAGTGGAACATTTAACATTTACTAGTGTATGGTGGTTCTTAGTTAATCATCAATCAAGTCATGGCCCATTACTAGACATAGGATGAGAAGTTGGTACCCTATAAGGAGATGGTCAACACTCTCAAGTAGTAGATTACCAACATCTAATTTGAAAGAATACCTTGGGAAAATAATAGAACAACTAATTTTATGGCCACTATTAGTTCCATGATCTAGATTAAAAATAGAGAAAGGGATTATCAATTTCTTATTAAACATCTCTTAGCACTGATACATGAATAATCAACCATCAAAATGGTTTGTGATATTGTTGGTCCCATGTCTCCTTGGTACTCAGATATTATTCCTATCTTTAGTACCAAACCATGCCACTCAATTTATCATGTAAGAAAGAAAAAGCCTTCACCTAAAAAGCCTCTCACTATACCCTACTTGGACCAATATTGTATCAAAGAAGCTATGATGGAACTCTACTTCATTGTTTGCCTTTGGCAGATTTGGATTAAAATTGATGGAAGTACACAAAGGAGTGTGTAGGGCCCACACCAGTGGGGTAATCTTAGCCAAAAAAGTTATTATGTATTAGTTATTACTAGTCAATGATAGAATTATATGCAAATACATATGTGAAGATGTGTGTCAAGTTCCATAAGCATGTCAATCTGATTCATGATAAAATGAAGACACTCAAACCATTAACAACACCATGGTAATTATCAATGTGTGGACTTGAACTCATTGGGAAGATCAATCCCACATATTTTTATGGCCATAAACATGTCCTAATTGCTACTAAATACTTCACTAAATGGGTGGAAGCCATTCCCTTCACTTACATCATTGATAAGTAGAACTACAAGTTCATATTCAACCATATCATTTGTTGTTATAGAATCCCCTCTAACATTATATCTGATAATGGTGGATCATTCAAGAATAATATGTGAAATCACTTTTTTCTCAATACCACATCAAACAAAATTTCTCTACCACTTACTATCCACAAGGCAATGACTACATAAGGCTTTTAATAAAACCATTGCCAATATTCTAAATAAGATTATCAATGATGCTAATTTTTATTGGCACTCATAGATATTTAATGCCCTCTAGACATATTTTACCACATTTTATACTCCAACATGAGCTACACCCTATTAAATTATTTATGAAACTAAATCCATTCTCCCCATTGAGGTTAAGTTATTTTCTCTCCAAATTTTATTGCAACACATCATCGAGGATGAAGAATACATAGTGGCTCACTTGTAGTATCTAGACTTTATTAATGGTAAAACCTTAACCACCCTGAATAATCTTTAGGATTATTTGAACTGACTAAAAGGACAATATAATAGGTAAATTAAGAATCATGAATTTGAGCTTGGTGACCTAGTTTTAAAATAGAATTATAAAATGTAAATCATGAAACCAAGAAAATGTAAAGTTCCAACCAAACTGGTTAGGGCCTTATGTAATTTTTTCCAGCTATGGTTCTATAACATATAGGATTGTTACACCATAGGGACATGAACTTGAGAAACCCATGAATAAAATGTACTCAAACATTTCTATGCTTGAGAAATTTAGATTATTGTCTACAAGGATCATCCAAGTTATGCCACATTATACCTTTTATTTATATTATACCACTTTCCATTATACCATACCATTTGACCATTTTCCAACAAGTTATTTACAACCTAACCTTGCCTATCACATTTGGCCTTGGTTCTGATTCATTTATATGTTAGGCATGTTTTGTGGTTGATAACTTTAATGTGAGCAGTTGTATTAGAATGGTAGTTTATGAAACAAGTATGGAAGTGGTCCTAGTAATTGAATCCTTCATTTTTTATTATGTTCCCACCTCATGCTACTAATTATAACCATATTTGGGAGATTTAGTACCATTGTTTATTAATTATAACTGCCTATGGGAAAATTAGAGACAACACCTTTACCATGCATTGTCGCATCACCTTACCATTCCTATTACCATTTACCTTACCATTTTCATTTTACCTAAGATTATTGATACTTAGTTGGATGCATTTTGTGTTGGTAAAAATATATTCACTTGATGTCCTATGGAACTATGTAGACAATAATTGATTCACATTGAGGTTAGCTCAGTCATCCCTAGGCCATGCTCTCACTATTTTATGAGTTTAAACTACATTGCACCTCATCATTTTCTTGAGTTGAGATACTAAAAACTCCAAAAAAATTAGAATAAATTTACCCACCTTCACCATTAAAGGTATAACTATAGTGACTTGAGATCATGTGGGACTATGTAGGTAATACTCGATTCACATTAAGGTCAGCTCAATCACCCATTTTCCATGCTCTCTCCATTTTATGAATAATTTAAGTTTAAATGCTCTCACCATTTTGTAAGCAACCTAATCCACACTCTCACCATTTTGTGAGTTGAACCATTATGTATCTCATAATTCTTCATTCGTTTTATATGCCTAGAAAATTCCAAAAACATTTGTAATAGTTTAAAAATACCTAAACATTTACAAAGATCTATAAAATCATAAAAATCATAAAATCATGAAAATTAGCCTAGAATTTCCATGAAAGATATAAATCAATCAATTTTTTTTGGAATGGACTATCTTATCCATTCAGTTTCATTTCTAGAGTACCTTGGTTTTTTTCCTCCCATTTTTGGAGAACTACATTAGCTTCAGGTATTTATAGACTATGTAGGTAGCACTTAGATACATGGTGTATATAGGGTCAGCTCAGATGAAAATTCCTTTATTATTTAAGCACTTATTTACCTTAAGGATCTTAGGACTGTTAACTATATCACAAGTAACCACTTGTCATTTAGTTTCACCATCCTTATCAGCCTTAGCCATACGCTCTCACCATTTTGTGAGTTGATTTTATGAGCATGGTGTATTCAAATTTGATGAAATAATGACCATTTGGATTTTCTTAAACTCTCACCATTTTATGAGTATCCATTACTTATGCTCTCATTGTTTTGTGAGCTCATTCTCATTTCAAGCCTTAGATGTAGTAGACATTATGAATTATCAAATAAGTTCATTTGTGGATACTTGTATTTTATCATTTAATGTGTTTTTAGCCTAAAACATGTTATTATACTTGTGATTTGTTTATTTTGATGTTTTCATGATTATGTGATGTTTTCTACTCTTTTCTCATGCACTCACCATTTTTCAAGATAATTCCTTTCCTCTACAAGTCAATCGTGTTTTCTTATCATTCATTTTCTTCTATCCCATACATTGGGAGAATTACATTTGGTTTGAAGTTCTCACTTAGATCATGTGTCCATAGAAATATGCAGGTAGTGTCTACTTTCCTAGTGCATCTAGAGTCAACTCAGTTACCCCTTCCATTTCTTCTATTTCCCCCCATTTTTTTGTTTTTTTTTGTTTCCTTCTATAGCCTAGGGCCAATGTTTGTGTCATTTTTTCCATATAGCCTAGGGGCAACCTTGTGCCAATTGTTCTTGTGTTTTTTTATCTATGTTATTACTACCTAGCTTAGGGGTCACATTATTTCCAAGAATAACACCTCTATTATACATGTACAAACAATTTGTTTTCTATTTTCACTAACATTGTGATTAACTATTGTTTGTATATTTTTGTTTGTTTAGCTTTTTTGTTTGTTTAGATTAGTTTGTTTACTATACTTTTTTTCTTTGGATTGTTTAGTTGTTTTGATTGCTTTATTTATTTATTTTTATTGCATTGTTTGTATATTTTCTTATTATATCTATCTTTATTTGTATTATCTTTGTTTATTTTTATTTTTTTATTCGTATTTTGCATACATGTTTTGATGTTTTGTTTTGTTTATTGTTATTTTGTTATTTTTTATGTTTATTAAGTTGTGTGTTTACATTTTGTTTTGTTTAATTGTTATTTTCTTATTTTTTTGTTTATTTATGTTTTATGTGTTATTATTTTGTGATTTGTTTTTTGGTTTATTTTGGTTTATTAGTGTTTTATGTGTATTTGTAAAGTTTGTTTATTTTGTTTGTATTTATGTGCTTATAAAGTTTGTTTATATTAATGTTGTTTATGTTTTTTTATTTTATTTCATTCATTTGTTTTTTTTGTTTGTAATCTACTTTGTTTATTTTTATATGTTCATTTGTTTGTTTGTTTTTATCTTTTTGTTTGCTTTGTTATTGTTTGTTTTATTTTTATTTTTTCCTTTTTTCCTTTTTGTTCCTCAATTGTTATAAGATTATTACATTTTTTTTATAGTCAAGTCTTGATTATCCATATCATGTACTTAGGTTATGAATTTTTGTATTTAGTCTTACACTTGATTTATTTGTTATATTTACACTTAAAATTTGATTATCTATATCTTATTTCTAAGTTGTCTATATTTAAATTTAAATTATGCTTTCCATCCTTAGGGTATATATTGACATTTTAGTTATCCATAACTATCATGCATAATATCACAAGCTACAACAAAACCGTGCTCACAAAGTTTGTTCTATTAATGTAATGGTAGTACTTCTCTAATATATAAAAAATAGACAAATACTTAAACACATGCCTAAATCCATTAGTAATAAACAAGAGAAAAAAATGAATTATTATGTATTTATAAAGATGTGCATCTTTGAATAATAATCCATATAAGTCATAAAACATAATCATATGATAACCAAAAAAACATATCATAAACATGGAATAATCAATACATGAACAAAGCATACATGAGCATAAACATCAAATATGTTAAAAATCCATAATATGAATTAATGTTAATCAATGTTAAACATTAGATAAATAAGATAATAAGAATGGAATCACATATATATCAACACAATACCATATACATATACATCAACCTCGTAGGACTCAAAACTAAATTTCAATGTATCTCAAATGTTTTATACATAAAAAATATATACATATCATAATGGTGTCTCAAAAATACATAAGTACGCTAATACAATGATTACAATGCCATAGGCCAAAATAATGCCAAAATGCCTAAATGTCAAGATCCTTGTAATCAAATTTATCTCTATGTATCCATGGGACTATAGTTAGAGGCGACCCTAGTGGCCCTATTGGTCCTATTGGTCATTCTTTTTTCTAATGAATTGACTAGATTGAGGAACCCAAAACATGAGTTTTGCTCTAAGACTAATCAGATATGCTCCTTACCCTCTATGCATCATATATCTCAAAAGTAATAACTTTCTAATCTCTAGTCATGGTAAAATCATAAGCTCACATGTAATGGGATGCCTCACCCTTATCCCATATGCTCTATAAAATCATCTTTGAAAATCTATCCTATGTAATGGCTATTTGACCTACATCCTACTCTTATATTAGTCTATCTATAGTGGCCATTACTTGATCACATGCACTAATGACCTAATATCTCTCTGTTATGAGTTGGCCCTATATATATACCATCATGGCTATCTTAGCCTTAAACTAAGTGATCTATGTATGTATCTAAGTCTTATCATCATCCCTCATGTCTAGGGTGTCCTTAAAATTAAATAACTAGTGATGTAACCCTTAAACCTCAAATACCTAAACACTAACATCCTATTCAAGCATGTTAGTATCCCTACCTACTATGGCCATACCAAAAATCCTTGTCTATCTTAGATATACTTGTGTGCCTAAAGGACCTACCTGACCTAATCCAACCTATGTCACTACCACCACTACCAAGCTAGGGTCTAATATCATCACATTTGACCCTTCATCTCCATCTCTTCCACCATATCCTCTATCATAACCATAATCATCATCATCATCATCATCATCATCATCATCATCATCATCCCTAGTCTCACTCTCCTATTAGGTGCCACTATTGCCACTCAAGGTCTTAGCCTCCATCTCTTCGATGTCCATAGGATCATGAACCCTTGTTGGTAATGGAGATGTTAGCCTTTTACCCACTATTGCATGGAATCTAGATTAACCCCTGCATCTACATCTCCTTTTGTATAGGCCCAAATAACACATGGTATGTTGAGATAGCTTATTGTGGCTTCACTCCTTAGAATCATTAGAGTATCTTGACTAATATCTTACATGACATGATAAAACCACTATATCCCCTTAAGTATATCTTATGTATCCAAACTACCTAATTACCTAATCTAGGTAGTAATAAAATATATATTGGGACTACCTCCTAATTAGAAAACATTTGGTGGTAACAAAGCTCATGTACCATCCATATTTGAACCATTGTAGTCAATAGGTGAGGTACAATCTCAAAATTAATAATTATGGTTTTAGATCATCAAGCATCTAATGATAAAATGAGATGCATCCTCTATGCCCACACCTTATATCTCATTTCTAATCCCAACCATATGCCACTAGCTCCTCAGGATCTTTCATCCTCTACCTCTTGACTAGTCACTTGGTCACAATGTGCTCCTAGCCCTATAATATGATACATGTGCATGTTCCAATACTAAATCCACCATAGTATGATATTAGATGTAAGTCTCTATATAATTATGTAAGAACACATGTTCCCTAGGAAAACCATGTAGAATATTCCATCATGCTCTTAATCATACCACCCAGACCCATATGAAATTATCAACCACTCTTTTTAGGTAGCAAGATATTATTGAAAATGGCCATAATCACAAAAACCTCTTGATAAATTAGGGATAGTGGTGAAGGATCCCTAACAAGTAGATCATTTGGTTAAATATTAATGCAAGTCTCAATTAGGTCACATCAACATTCCCTTAAACCATGGGGATATATTTATAAATGCATAAATCATCTAACACGATCTACTAGTATGTAAATGGTGTCTAAAACAAGTGTCTCACATGCATATGTAGCTTGAGGATATGTTATGTATACTCAAGTCTGACAGTGGCCTTCTTAATTGGTAAGTGAAAGGTTGATGTCTCACTATGTTAGGGCTCTGCTAGTGCACTCAGATAATCTTGTTCTACCTAAATAACTAGCATTCATACCATCTCATGTAAGTCTATCATCTCTAGAAATCCCATCATGCCCTTAATCCATATCTACTAATTTTATAGATAATGGGATTATCTCTCACGGGTAAGCATAGCTAATCACTCCTACAATAAAAAAGGTTAGCATCAACCTAACTGCATACTACTAATATATCCTAAGTCTAGCTTACTCCATCTAATTAATCTCTTCTAGAGGTTGGGCCCCTTTTAGGTCATAAAAATCAATCATTTTTGGCTCTCAAAGAAAAGCTATCATTTTATCAATGGCAAAGCCATTGTTTAGCATTTTTTGCACATTTTTAGGTGAAAGTTCCATTTTCATTTTCATGAAAATGATGACTTCACCTAAAAATATGCAAAATCACCAATTTGATGATTTATACCATTTTCTCACATTACTGCCTTTTTTGAAAATGATGATTCCATATGAAGTCACCAATTTCTTTGGTGAAGCCACCATTTACCCTACCATGCAAATGGTAACTTTTTAATTTTTCAACCTTCCAAGTGTATTAAATGTTAATAAATGCAAATTAATTGATATGTTATGGTTACTTATTAGTACCCCATTGTGTGGTGGCCACATGTGATCCCTCACTCACTCTGATACATATCACCATGATCCTTTGCATACCATTTGGTCTCAGTAATTTATGAAAAAATTAGATTTAAAATTCTTGAAAAGCTAGGGTGAAAATGAATTATTTTTCATCCCATGGGTTAATACATCACCAAAGTTTTGAAGTTTTACCCCCTAGGTCCTATAGTTCATTATACACGCTCCAAGTAGTGAATTTTTAACATTCATGTTATTTTTTGCATACCATTTCATCCTATGTGCCTTATTTTTTGGCCATATTGACACTAAATCATCTTTTTGGGCCTCCCCTCATACCTATTTAACAACATATTTTTTCAACATATATCCCATTTTTATTCAAAATTGCATATTCAAAATTGCATTTAGGCTATAAATGTGTCATTATCCTTTGTCATCTCATAGTCAATCCATTTTAAAAAATTTACATAAGATACCATTACTAATTTTCCCCATTATGGTAAATTATTTTTTACAATCGATTAATGATATATCTTGCCTTTCTATGGCATTCTTAGTTTCAATCCTACATTTTCCATTCCTGATTATAACCACCTTTGGGTAAATTATTTTTTCTCATTTCCATTCATGATTATATCCATCTTTGGTTAAATAAATGTTTCTCATTTCATTTCTGATTATAATTTCCTTTGGTAAAATCAATATTTCTCATTTCATTCTTGATTATAACTACCTTTGGGAAAATCATGTTTCTTGTTTCATTCCTGATTATAACCACCTTTTAGAAAATTAGTGTTTCCCTTTTTTTTTATTGATTATAACTAACTTATAGAAAATCAATGTTTCCCATTTAGTTCTTAGTTATAACCATCTTTGGTCAAATTAGTTTTTCCTATTACATTACTAATTATATCCACCTTTGGTAAAATTAGTATCCATTCCACTACCCTACTATGGTAACTATTTATGCCACCACTTTTAACTACCTTTGGTAAATCCATTGTCACACCTATCTTTACTAACTATAACCATCTTTGGGAAAATCAATGACTCCATTTCCATTACTATCTATAATTATCTTTGGGCAATTCATTAATCCCACCCCCATTGCCATCTATAGTGTCATTTTCTTCATTTCGAAGTAAAATTTGATGAATCTATTTTGCTACTTATTCCCTTGATGGAGAATTAAGGTCTTATCAACCACATTTTGGATCATGAACTATTTGAGTTAACAACTTTTGAATTATTTGAAAATACATTACTATGACTATGTCTCATAACACCTTCTCAAATAGGGGCAAATTGTAGACACTTAGTTTTGGTCACTTTAATGCCTACATTGATATTCAATTAAATTTCTATAAAGTGAAACATCTAAGCCTAGATATCACCTAAATTACCCAAATTCATCTATGTAAGTTATCTAATTTCTAAAAAATGTAATTAGGCTAGCTAATTGCATGTATTACCCTATATGCATCACTAACCTAGTTCAGTTCTAACCCTACTAAAATTATGACCTAATAATTTGAATATATTAGCTTGTCAAGCTATTAATTTAAAACATTTAAAATAATTACCAAAATCTAAAAATCACTAATCAACTTATCACATTCAAACTCTTAATTATATTGCATAAACAAAAATTCCAAATCAAATTAGTGAATTTCATTTGCTAAAAGTGATATTTTAGCCAAATATGAAGTCAAAGGTCAAATGAGCCAATTAAGTGATTTATTATCTCCTAAATATCCCAAAATTATTAATCACACATAAAAAATATCTAAAGTGAGTTGTCATGACTCACAAATATCTAAAATTGTGTTTTCAAGATTTCATGAGTGCTTTGACCCAACCTAAGGTTACACTGACTCAACCTAGATTAATTTAGACTCAACCCAAGTTAGAATTTAACCTAACCTCCCTAGGGTTATAGTTAATTCTTATATATATAAATACAATTACCCACACCATATGTGAATAATATTTTATGTGTAAGGTTATTCTACTAGAATACCTTATTTAAGCCTTTGAGAATAGTGTTATGCCCAATTTATGCCAAACTTCACACCAAGCCACAAGTGACTATTAGAGATATGCTACCACCATGAAAGAGCATTGCTAGAAGACTCAAATAATCATAAGATGATCTTGAAAAACTTTATGCCAATAAGTAAGCATAAAATTTGACAAATAAGGTAATAAATTTATATTATCTTTATCTCTATTTTATGATCTTGCTTATTGTGTTATGTTATCCCTAGTTCTTAGGCAAGAGAGATTAGTCCTAGTGTATTATTATTCTTGATTTTTTTCATTTGGACTAGAAAGGGACTAATCAATGTATTTTTTACTCTTTGAACACCTAAGGTATAGGACTCACACTAGAGAAAAGTAAAAGAATTAATGAGGTAGCCTCTTCCATTATTTATTCAGTTTTTAATGTAAAAATTATAGCTTTAAGTATAACCTTAGTAATTCCTAGGTTTGTGTTATTTATTTTTAATATAACTACTATTAATTTTGATATTATTTCTTCTCCCAAGCTAATAAAGAATACTAAGGAATTACATTTTGAAAACTTGGTTAGATTTTTTTTTCAATCCTAAGAATCCCCTTATTACCAAGAAAACATTGACCCAATTATAGCTTCCCACACCCTAGGCATTAACCATGCCAAAAGCAATAATGAATATGGAAGTAACCCCATGATTCTTGGTAGAAGTAATCCCTATGAAAAAAACATCCCCATCGGAGAGGGTTAGATATAAACTTATTTAGTTACCTACCCAAATAAGTGACACCCTTCTAACCACTTTGATTACATCCTCTCCAATGGCCATTATACCTTATACATCCTTAGATCCTATTCAGAAAGTTGAAACATGGGAACTTATTATTCCCCAATGGGTTATAAATATGCATAATGTTAGAAAGAAAGACAAAATTTGGTTTTAACTAAGCTCCCCACAGTCTCCACTTAGTTTGATAAAGAGAGTGGGACTATTAAGAGAGTGAGGATGAGGAAAATGGTGAACCTAAGAATAAAGAGTAAAGTGGAATTTAAATAAAAAGATAACTTGTTTTATTTATCAAAGAAGACCAAGAGAAATCCCAATGACCCTACTAAATATATTGAGGATTTCAACACTTTTGTGGATTTCACTAGGGTAGAAATAGAATAAATTCACCAAAATAATACCCTTGGGAAGTTATTATTGATTTTCATAGTGCATAAACTAATATATAAAATAATTTGTATAGCATCAGGGATTTTAGGGTAGACAACCATGCCATAAAATAAAATATTGTTACACCTTAGAATAAGATGAAGGATGTAAAAAGGATATTTAATTTCCTAATTTAGAACTCAAGGATTAGTTATTTAAACCAAATGAATCTCACAATCGGTATGAATTATTCTTAGTGTTTGAACTATGTGATTGCTAAGAGGGATGCTTCCCTAAATTGACATAGAAATATGAAGAAGTTATTAGGATTTTTTATCAGTCTTGAGAGTGTGGCATTACATATTTTGGAAGACATGAAATTCACAAGCTTAATCACCCAAGTTGGAGAGCTTATTAATAAACTTAATTTTGAAAATCTTCTCCATTTAAAACTACTAATAAATTTAGGCAAGAATTTGAAGGGACTATTTATAAAACTAATGAAGAAGAATTATAGTTAATTAGTTTTGTAAGAAGAGGGTAATGAGAGAAAAATCTCTAGAAACTGAGTTTAATAGCTTAGAGGTAGAATATGAGAGATTGAAGGATGATGTTATTATAATATTGAACCCTTTATTAATCAAATTTTAAATTATCAATAAAGAGTTTGATGCAAATTATGTACTTGGTGAAGAGCTAAAATCCAAGGAATCAACTTTTGGGTTATTCCCATACACATAAATGGCTATTAGTATCCCATAATTTTGGAAATATCTTAGTCCTTTCCTCGATTACAACTATAGTCATTACATTGACTCCTAAAATTAAAGGTACTACATTAGAAATTTTATCTAAGAATGATTATGTATTTATAGGTTATCGCCAAGGTGGGAATTTAGTTCCTAATATATTTATTATACATTCATATTGTATTTTTAGCTAAAAAGTCAATTTTGGGCATTATTATTGTGCAAGCATCTTTACATGATTTTTAAATGAAGGGTTATATTTTGAAATTTTAATTATAGGAGAAGATTGAAGAGATGAGGCTTTATATATCCAAAACTTATAAATATAAGTAACTTTTTTGTCTCAAAGGAAGGAAAATTTTGGCTATTTAGATTAATAAGAAATTCAATAGAGTTCTGCTTGACTTTGTATCTATGTGAAAATATAAATTCTTTTCCAATTATATGGATTAATTAAGATGTTTCATCACTAGAGTTTCTTAGTGCCTTAATTATGTATAAGATATCTATTTTAAATTAAATCATTCATTTTTTATATATAGTTGATTTGAATATTTTTTGCATGATTATCATAACCCCTCTTGTACATGTGTAATAATAATCTGGCAATTAGGCAACCTTTGATTTTTGTATGTTTGAGTATATTGTGTTATGTTTCCTTTGAATCTTCATTATATTTTATTGTTGGTGTGCTACAACATCTTTAAATAAGTATTGGTTTATATTCATTGTCCTATCTTAGTTCAAGTACTAGTCTTGAAAGGCTTTATCCCTGGTTCTCCACATGCTCTCTTTTATGACTTAATCTTCCATCTTTTTGAGTTTTATTTTGAAATCCTACCCACCTTAGTTAAATTAACAATCCATCCACCCACTCCAATTAGATATATGTTCACCCATATCCAGCTCACCTATGGTAAAAAATCTATATTTCTCACTATTATTCCACCAACAAAATGTTACAAAATTGAATACCCTATAATGCATGCCTTAGAGTGTATAGGGTATGTTTTATGAATTTTTGGGGTGTGTATAAAAACCACATAAATATACTTTTTAAATTCATGATAGAAGGATGGTCTATAGCTCTTCCTCTATCCTAATAAGTAAGATCACTTGACTTGTATTAGATATATCCAGATGACCAACAAGGTCAACTTTAGACAATAACCTATTACATTCACCTTTAGATATACATGGAAAGGTTAGGCCTGATAGATGTGTTTATATAAGACCAAGGCTCAATCATCATACTTATGAAGACATCCTTATTTTATATTAGTTTTGATGGTCCATACCTAGAATCCACCTCTGGCCAATCCCCCACCTCAAGCCCTAGCTTGGTCGACTCGATTAGCTATCAATCTCATAATATTAGTGCATGATTCACCTAAAAACATAGATAAGTATCTTCCTTCTCTCCCTTGGGAGGAAGTATTATGGAAGAACATATAAAGGATTTCAAATCCATCTTAGGGATCCTAAATTTAACTCACAAAAATGTGGATTATAGACTATTTCCTTTCACTTTGGAAGAAGTGATCTATGATAGGTTTCTAGATATTCTAGAGGGGTCAATTACAACCTAGAGAGAATGTCAAGATACCTTCTTAGCATAATTTATCCAAGTTACTAGTGTGAGTGTTATCTCTCAACACTTTGCTAGCATGAGATGAGATCCTAATGAGCCAATCAGATCATTAAAGTCATTGTTTTAAAATATTTATAGTATATTATAATCTACTTATCAACTTGATGAACTATTATTCCTCAAAATGTACAAAAATTTCATAGAATCCATGACTAATGTAATTTTGCATAGGACTATTGACATTGATACTTTACCCTTATCTTACATGGAAGTAATAAATTTAGACAAATAATTTTACCCTCAATTGTAATCATTACCTCTCCTCAATCCTGGACCCATCTAATTAGATTTCACCTTGATTCCTAATATAACCTAGAATGTTGTGGCATATAACCATACTGCAGTGCACAATCAATTTTTGTTACCCATGTTTCCTAAAATTAGCATCCCTATTTCCTAAAAAATTATAATTCTAACCATTAGATCTAGAGTCATCCCTATGTATCAATTAATATCACTTCCACACAGGATAATTATCCCAACTCTACTAAAATAGATATGGAAACTATCCAAAGAATGGTGAAAAAAATGAGTAATGAGTTCCTTAGCACCCAAAAACATATGGATAATTTAAGTGGAAAACCCTCTAATTATAATAATCAATTTTTTGGTTTATAAATATATAATAATCCCTTTAATAGGTATAGAAATAACTAGGAGCATCAGGATCTATCTAACTAGATGCCAAAGATCAACATCATAGATGCAACTCTTTCAAATTGGTGTCTAGTTCATAAAATCACACAGCATGGGGAAATAGATTGTATCAAGTTTTTTATTACTTTTAAAATATTCAAATAGGAAGTGGAGAGAAAATAAAATTCTACTAGTTAAAAAAACCACCTTCATCTAATATTTTGAGAAACCCTAGTGTGGATATGGTCTTTGACACTTAAGATTTCCCTTTTCTAGGGGAAGGTGATAATGAAATTGAGGATGACATTGATGAGGTTAATTATTTCCATCCATATTAAATAGGTCAATAATAACTACAACCTAATAATAAATCAACTTATGACTTCTTCAACACCTCCCAATAATAGTGCTACTACTCCTCATCTAAATTCTAACAAAAATCCACCTCTTTTAAGGAGAGATAATCCACTTCCACCTAAAAGGGATAATTTATCTTCTCCTAAGGAAAAATATTAGTCACATAGCTTTCAATCCCAGAGCATGGTAGGATATAATATTGTTGAAGACATGAAAAGGATTAAAACTAATATCAGTCTTCATGAGATAGCTCAAATAATTGAGCAAAGAGAGATACTACTTAAAGCCCTAAATGTGAGGACTTGTGACAAATCCAAGACTATTCTTATTAACTATTTGAATTTTAAAAAAAATGTGCATAACTACTTGGTTGAATCTAGGGCATAAACCAATGTGATGCCTACAACTATTTGCTAAAATTTAGGTTTGACTCCTAATAAGTCACAAAGAGTGGTATTGTAGTTGGATAAATATTCAGTCCCATATGTCATAGAATTGACAAGCATGAAAATACAATTAGCATTAGATACATGTGTGCAACAAACTATTGACTTCTTGGTACTAGGATAAGACTAGTCAAAAACATTGAATAGTACATGGCCATGAATTTCTCCCACATGTATCTACCATGTAAAAGGGTTCCAAATCAAATCAAGGTAGATATAGAACCCAAAATGAAGTACTTGATTACTGAGTATAATATCAAGAATGAGAAAGTTGACTTTGTATCAACACATGTAGGTGTGTAGACTTTCACCACTAAACAATACTTATATGAACACAAATTTGAAGGTCTTTGTTAACTATGGAGTTTACACTTTGATGGTGCTCATTTAAAATAAGGTTATAGTGTGGGCATGGCCCTAACAAACCTAAAAGGTAAATTATACCTAGCTACTTAAAATTTACATCTCCCCTACACCAAAAATAGGGACAAGTATGAATCCTTGATCTTATGCCTGTAGTTTGAATTAAAACACAACCCCAAATAATTTCTAGTGTTTAGTGACTCTAAGTTGGATATAAACTAGATCATAAATAAATACTAGAGTGAGATTGCATACCTAAAGAGTTTTAAACACTTAGCTTGGGACTTAATTTAATCTTTTGAATCATTCAACATCAATCCCATCCTAAGAGAAATGAATCATATATTTAATTCATTTCCATCATCTACTACCAATCTGACACCCCTCTAGGAATAAAAAATGTGGAAATTTTCAATGGAACTAGTCCCAAACCCTTTTATCCTAGATAATATGGAAAAATTATAGGTGTTCAATGATGAACAATAAATAATATAGTTATTGGTCAATTGAAGATCATTTGAGGCCCAAATAATAGATGAATGAAATATATATCCTATGAAGACTAAAGATATAGGGGAAGAGATTGTTTTGAAGTTTAAAAAATTAAATCCCCTTAGGCATGGTTTCCTTTAAACAAGGTTTTTTTGTTGATCTTCAATCCTAGAAGTAGAAACTAATGAAAGCAACTGAGTTTGAATTCGCTAAAGAAAACATGGGGACTAACTAGGCTCCCCAATTGGTGAATATATTCCTAATTTGTAGTAAAAACAAGAATCATAGGATGAAGAGATTACTTATAGATTACAAGGATGTCATTTCTTGGACATATGATGACCTAAATATATTTGACCCAAGGGTCGTTACCCACACCATCCATTTAAGGATAAAACATAATACATTTATGAAAAGATAGAGACTAGTGAAACCAATGCTAAAACCTCTCATAGAGACTGAAGTATAAAAGCTACTAGACACAAAATTATTTTTCCCAATTAGGCACTCAATTTGGGTACCTAACCTTGAATTATTTATAAAAATAAATGGAGAATTGAAGATGTGCATTGATTTAAATAACTTAAATAGATTCTCAAAAAGGGATAATTATTCTTTACCTTATTTTAAAGAGGTAATATAGATGGTGAGTGTTTTAGATATGATGTCCTTCTTGGAAGGATTCTTAGGCTATATTTAGGTATTGGTTGAAGTATAAGATAGGATTAAAACTACCTTCACCACAAAATGGATAATCTTAGCATATAAAAGGATGTCATTTAGCCTAATCAGTATAGGATCCACTTTTCAAAAAGTGATGGATTTTACCTTTTAGGGACTAGTGGGGAAGTGCATCATTATCTACATGGATGATCTTAAAGTATTTTCCAATAAAATAGATGACCATGTAGGCTATCTATAGAAAGACAGACAAATGCAATAGGTATGGAATTTCTTTGACCCCCCAAAAATGCATTTTTAGAGTTACTAAATGAAAATTATTTGGTCATATTATCACCATAGATGGGATCTCCATTGAACTAAATCACATACAGACCATCTCTAAGATAACTTCTCCCAACATATAGAAATATCTAAAGTATTTCTTTAGTATTATCAACTTCATGAAAAATTTCATTTCTAGTTTTATATAAATCATCAAACCATTAAATACCATTCTAAAATAGGATGCCAAGATAGAGTAGATAGTAAAAGTTAATAAATCTATCTAGGACATCAAAATGGCTCAATACCTAGTCCTAATCAATCTAAATTTGAATAAATATTTATATATTTATTCATTCACCTCAGAAGATATCATTACTATGGTGTTGATGCAAAGGGTGGAAGATAATGAACATCCCATTTCCTTCTAGAGTGCCAACCTAAAGGATACGAAACTAAAGTATTTCATAATTGATAAGTAGGTATATTCCTTAACCAAGGATGTCAAAGAATTCATGCATTATATTATATGAAAGAATTCATATGATATTATCCCTAACCTAGCTATCAAACTCATGCTTAGACAAAATGATCTAGGAGAAATAATAGGGAAGTAGATGGCCAAAATTTAGGGGTTTAACCTTGAAATTAGACTAGATAAAATGGTAAGAGGCCATGGCTTCATCTAACTAATTAATCAAATTGACCCACACAACCACATAAAATAAATCAATAAGGCCTAGGTAATAGGTGGATAATTATACTCAAATATCATCCATTTCTCATCTATAGGGACATGCCCTCTAGAATTAAATAGAAAGAAAAAGTGAGGTCTCATGCCCAAATAAATTCATTTCATGATCAAGAAAGGGGTCATTTATAGAAAGAAATAAAAATTAATCTACGTAAGATGTGTCTTCAAAGAAAAATATAAGGACATCCTAGATAGCCTACATCAGAACATTGGTAACAAGCATCCCTCTAACAATACTATAGCTCATAAAATTATAATTATGGGTTATTATTGGCCCACACTCTTCAAGGATGCCCATAAGCACATCAGAATCTATCATTAGTGATGGTTTTATTCAAAGAGAGAGGTGAATCTTACTATGCCTTTGCATCTATTCATTAAAGGACACCCTTTTTCTGAATGGGGCCTAGACTTTATTGGGTAATAAATACAAACTCTTCAACAAGACATAAGTTCATCCTCACAACCACTAATTACTGTACTAGGTGGATAAAGGATATTGATATTAAAAATTCCTAATCCATATATGTCATCAATTTATTAGAGGGAAACATAATCACCACATTTTCCAGACCCATTTCATTGGTTTGCAAATATGGTTCAACATTCTTGTTTTTAGAATTCATATAATGGACTTATAATAATAATATCACCCTTAAGTCTCTTCAAACCATTACCCACATGTAAATAGAGTAGATGAGTTGACCAATAAGAACCTAATGGATGCCATAAAAATGTCAAAGTAAAATAAACCAAGATAATGGCATATATTATTTAAATATGTATTGTGGGAAGATAAAACTAAGAAAAAGCAAGATCTCAAGGCTTCACCTTTTTTACTAGTATACAGATAACAACTAGTCTTCCCCATTAATCTCAAGCTACCAACTTACCAATTCATTCAAGATTATATGGGTGAAGATGATATAATAAATTATAGACTAATTAAAATAGTTTAGTTAGAATATATAATAACTAAAACACTATAAATCTTCAACAAACATCAAGATATTATCAAACACTGGTTTAACAAGAGATCTAAAATTAATGCTTTTAGTATTTTAGACCTAGTGCTCCTCTGGGATAAAGCACATGAGAATAAATGTAAACATGCCAAGTTCATTCCCTTTTGGTTTGGACCATATAAGGTATTTTTAATTTTTATAAATAATGTATTTTAGTTTAAATACCTCTAAGGTAATGACCTCACCTTTCTAGTCAATGGATAATTTTTGAAGCATCACTTCATGACTTCTCTAACTAGAGATACATTAGAGTGAAATATAAGTAAATATTTATAATAGTAGTAAATTAGATTTATCACTTTCTAGATTAAATTTATACCTTTCTACATTTGGTTTCCTTTAAGATATTTTTGCTTCTTTTAATATCTTAATTCCATGTTTTCTAGTTTATTTTTCTATGTTTTAGAACTATCTCAAATAATTTCTTGAATTAAATTCAAATGGATATGTCAAAAGAAAGGGGATGATACCTAAAGGGAGTTCCATTAGTGTTCATGGACATTTATTTAATGGTTTTATACTTTTTGGAGTTGAGGTATGTATCATGACTAAACTTTGTTTTATTTAGATTTAATAGGATTACTTAGTTTTTGTCACTTTATTTAATATACTCATGGAAATTTTAGAAAATATTATGATTTTGAAATATGTATTACACTATCATATGCTAAAAATTTGGTAGGAGATGATAAAAATAGGACTTGATATACACTGATAGGGACATATTGACCAATAAGTTTTCTTATTCATAAAACCAAGGAAAGGTGGTTCTAAACCTTTCTCTATCTATATCATATTAAAAAAAAAAAAAAAGTAAATGATAAAGGATAGGTTATTTAAGTAAATTATACTAAGGATGTGGATTCTTGGTCAGTATTAAATAAAGCCTTTATGTGTAACTCAAGGTAACTTTTTTAGTGTTATAGATACCTAGATGCCAAAGAGCAATACACAGGCTTTCTTTTTTTATTGGTTGCAAAGTTAAAAGTCAAATTGAAACCTACAGTGTTTATTAGGGTATTTTCAAAAATATTCATGACCAATATAAATTGATTTCAATAGATCACACACTAATCCAAGGAATGGGAAGGTTATTATGTTTCATCAAGAAGTAATAATTTATTTTAGAAGCTAGATTTCCTTATTCTTTCTTTGTTAAGACTAAAGTTATATCACAATGTGTTTCTAAAATTCTAGGTTCTTAGAATAATCAAGAGTATTTTCCCCTATGATTCATAATTTATTTTTACCTAACACACACATATAGCCCATTTTAAAATTTTAAAATAGGGACCCATTATTGTAAAACCTTTAGTTAGGGAGCTATGAACTTAAAATTATATGAATCGATTGTCATGAATTTATCATTTAGGCTTACTATATGCAATAAAAAATGCATAATGTCTATAAACAAATCCTAGATCAGAGAAGATAGATCATACCTACACTTCTGATTGGGATACATTTATTAAGTGGGATCATGACCAATATGGGGATCTGCTAGAACTGATTAGGGGATTACTTGTCACAACATATCATTCTACGAATGGTTCCAAAGCCTATAGTCTAACACAATCACATAAAAACCCTAATGGACTCCTACGGTTTAAAGTATTAACTTATTTTAATAATAATAAATTAAATCTAATCTAGTGCACAAAAAAGCTTGTGGCACAAAGTGGGGACTAAAAACAATAAAAAAAACTAAACTAAACATGTATTAAGACATATACTCATGTTAATGTATATGAAATCCTAATACATGTGAGAAGAATACAAATACATTATCTATCTACTCTTACAAAGGATAAATAAAGTTAGGAATCCTTACCTTTGAAGATGAACCCACCAAGCCTCAATCTCTCCCTTGGCCAAGGTGCTTTTCAAGAGATTGTTATGGTATGTAAGGATAATGAAGATAAATCAGATCTAGGCTACACAAACTATCTAAGCATATAAAATACTTATCCATAAGATAATATCTATGTTTCCAAAGAAAACATGGAACCCTAAGATTTATTCCTCAATTAGAATGGTTAATAAGTAGATGTTCATTTGAACTTATTCACTATTAATTCTTATCTTATGAAATGGTGGGACATGAACTTGTATATATAGGTGGATCTTGTCCTAAATACTCCTAGAAACATCAGATATATAGGGTCGACCCAGTATGTTTTTGGGGATAATGTACTAGGTTTGAGCTAGGTCGGCCAAAGGGCTAACAAGACAAGAAAGTGAAAAATACCCCTAAACTATATTGTGTCAACCTAGTTGACCTAATACAACCAACTAACCAAAAGGGAGTTAAGGAAAGAAAAGGATGGATAAGGCATGACAACTAAGAGGAATGGGTAAGACTAAGGAGAATAATCTTAGGGTACATGGTTTTTAGAGACAAGTGTGTAGATGTAAAGTGGAAAAAGGAACAAGAATATTACTAAGCACTAATGGTTTTCCCACCCCTTTCTTGGTGTCTCCCTTAAGGCATGCACTTAGAGAGATTGAGAATAAATATGTTCTTACAAGACATAAAGTGTCATTAATCAATAAAAGTTTGAAAATATTATGTGTATACATATGACCCACTCGAAGCTCATCACGTGTCATGAGAGTACAACATGGGATGATGCTTTAGAAAATAGAACATGATAACACAAAATGAGGATGTTAAGTAAATTATTATAATCAATCAATCAAATAAATGAAAGGAATAAATTAGAAAACACATACTTTTAATTTACCTTAGCATCATAGATAAAGAAGTAGACTATAAAAAATTTGAAGGTGTCCAATGTAGATAACACTAGATGAACCTATAGAAGTTAGTGCAAAAAATAGCCAAAAATCATTTTTTTAGAATATAGGCATATGATAGTGAAAAATATTCTCTATGTCATCATGATTCTAATTTATTTTATGGTTTTAAAGATAGATGAGTAGAAACAAATATATAAACAAAATAAGGAATCTACTAAAAAATAATGGGAAGATTTGAATGTTGAAAAGTGTTTTAAAATAGGGTAAAAGCTAACTCATTTATTATTTTGATTTGTGAGAGAGGGAAAAGAGATATTTGGAGATAAAACAAGTTAAGATGGTGAGAAGATGATAATCTACATAGGAAGAGGCTCCAGAGGTAGTAACAAGTGCACTACATGTATGCAACTATGAATCTCAAAACAATTTTTGAAATTTGTATTAAATTAACTGTAGTTTTAGTAAAATTTGATTTGAAGAATTTATATATGTAAAAATGAAAAAAAATTAGATTCTAGGGGTAGAAAATAGGAAGATGGAAAATAGGTTTAGAGGATTTAGGAAGAAAGTAATAAAATTATACTTTTTTGGGCAAATGTAAGGGGTCAGTAGGCAAAAAGCACTAGGTCGACCCATTTGACCCAATGGGTTAGAAATCCACAATGCCAACCCAGTAGGTATGGGTTGACCCTATATATTCTACAAGTTGATGTCTTAGTTTGGATTTATCAGGTGGTTTGAAAGGTCTAGAATGGAAACTTAACACTACAAAGGGGAAGAGAAGGGGGTTAACTTATATTTTTGAGTCAACCAAGTGAAAAGATAAGAAAATTTTAGTCAATCTAGTTTGACCAAAGAGCTGTAATGATATGAAAAAGTGTGAAAAAAGGTTGAAAGAGGGATATAATGGCCTAAAATGACCAAATAAGGTAAAAATGATTGGGTAGGCTAAGATTAGGCTAAAATGAAGTAATTTACACTTGTTTTTATGTAAAAATGTAAAAAGAATGTATTATGACTATACATGACATGAAGGAACTATTACATCCTTTGTTGTTTCTTGGGTGCAAGGATGCCAGAGATTTTAGAGACTTTTGGATGAAACATGGTTACTAGACTTGTTAGATAGGTTGTCAAATAGAGATAGGGCTAGACTAGTATCTATAGGTCTAGGTAGGATAGTTGATATGTGCCATATCTCCTTCAATGTTGATCTATTAGTCATGTTCCTTGGTTGTTGGGAATGATTGACTAACACCTTTAGATGGGAGGTGAATGGGGTTATAGTAGATGTGGTTATCATGCTAGAGGATGTCTATGCCATCTTAGGGATACCTATAGTAGGATAATAGGTGATTTTATGGATACTAGACATCCTATAAGAGAGGAGATCCTTAACCATGTGGGATACAGGCTCAAAGATGATATTACTAGGTAGGATAGTTAACATATTTGATGTCTATACATCATATATTTTGGACATCTTGAAGGCTATGATAGGCCTTATGACATAGTGGGTGTTATGTCATAAGTTAAAAGGAAAGGTACCACTATTTATGGTGGCCTTGAGCAAGATGATCTTAGAGGAGTGAGTTTTATATGACCTATGCTCTATCATCTAGATATAGTTGGTACGTGATATGTAAAATATGTTGGTCAAAGGGTAGAGGACCATGGGACTAGCCATATTACTCACATCTTGGATATATGATAGATTTCCTATGTATCATTTGGTTGGGTTTCTTCATGCGATCGATGATAATTCACCTAGAGTATGAAGATGGAGAGAGGACCAAGTAACATAGGTTGTGCCCCATGTGCTAGTGCTATAGAAAGTGAGATGTGAAGACATAGTGTGGCAGCCATATAAGTGCATAACAACTATATGGGTAAGGTGGGACATAGTTTCACCAATGATAGTGAGGACAAATGTGGTTAGACACTATTTATAGTGGAGAAAACCACATCTAATGGCACATGTGATAGGGAATATGAGCCTACCTCATCCAAAAACATTGATACAAATGCTTGAGTAGTGGACTTGGCATGTGAAGGAGCCATGGTGGAGGATAGGATTAGGGCCATTAGTGGTGAGGTTGACACTGAGGCCACATCGAGAGTGACCATGGATAGGTTAGGCATGACAAGGAGATGAGTAAGAGGATGGGGATGTAGAGGTAGAGATACTAGATATGCCACTACCATCTTCATAATGAGATGATCAGTGGACACCAAGGATATGGTGTTGACAACAAAATATAGTGGAGACTATTACCACCTTAGATGACCACATAAGTGAGCTAGAGGAGATGATAGTGAGACCACTCAAACATAGGCTAAGATGGACATGAGTTATGACAAGTGGGTTTGATATGAGGAGCTGTTAGGAGGTCACATAAATAGGGGGATTGTGCTAAGCAATTCTGAAAATGGTGATACCATAGTAGCCAAGACACATATAGGTAAGAAAATGTGGTTAAATATTATTACTTAGGTTTTTATTTTGGAAATAGAAATAGATTAATATTTTGAGATATGACAGTGAGATAATATCCATCTTATGGGATATTTTAGGTGTATCTAATGATGAGGAGGAGATATGGGGGGGTCCCTAGTGAGGGGATAAATCCATGACATCCTAGATGAGACTTTGTAACCATACAACCTCATGACACTAGAGGATCTAAGTGTACCATTTACCCCAACTTAGGTGAGCTGATTTAGATTAATTGGAGATGTAGTGAGGCAAATATGATCATAAAGAGAGAGGATTCATCCACTAGTAGTGATGGGTGTAGGGGAGCTATATGTATGGTAGGCCCTAAAAGATGACAGAGCTATGTATTTCATTACATTAGCATAAATGATAGAGATTTGGACACAGATGATGGAGTCACATGTATGAGTAGCACACCTATATGGATAGGTAGAGGGATTGAGATCTTGGACAACCTCATTACAATGTACTATTTGGAGTTAAACCAAGGCCTCAGTAGGTAGTGTGGTTAGGCCATGAGATAGATAGGATGGATTCCAGCCATAGAACTAGAGCATTGGATATGGTTGTGTTAGTTGTATTAAACTCATGATATGTGTGTGTGTGTGTGTGTGTGTGTGTGTGTGTGTGTGTGTGTGTGTGTGTTTGTGTGTGTATATATATACATACATACACACACAAAAATACATACATATATATGTATGTGTGTGTGTATATATACACATACACACATACATGCATGCATACATACATATATATGTATCTCTCTCTCTCTCTCTCTCTCTCTCTCTCTCTCTCTCTCTCTCTCTCTCTCTCTCTCTCTCTCTCTCTCTCTCTCTCTCTCTCTCTCTCTCTCTCTCTCTCTCTCTCTCTCTCTCTCTCTCTCTCTCTCTCTCTCTCTCTCTCTCTCTCTCTCTGTGTGTGTGTGTGTGTGTGTGTGTGTGTGTGTGTGTGTGTGTGTGTGTGTGTGTGTGTGTGTGTGTGTGTGTGTGATGAGTTTAATATAACTAACACAACCATATCCAATGCTCTAGTTCTATGATATTTATACAACTACATACATACACAATAAAATACTAAACAAAATTATGAAAATAGATTTTGGGTTTCCTAACCAATTGGTATGTATGTAGTTGTAAATATATCATTAGTTGTGTGTGTGTGTGTGTGTGTGTGTGTGTGTGTGTGTGTGTGTGTGTGTGTGTGTGTGTGTGTGTGTGTGTGTGTGTGTGTGCGGGTGTGTGTGCGGGTGTGTGTGTGTGTGTGTGTGTGTGTGTGTGTGTGTGTGTGTGTGTGTGTGTGTGTGTGTGTGTGTGTGTGTGTGTGTGTGTGTGTGTGTGTGTGTGTGTGTGTGTGTGTGTGTGTGTGTGTGTGTGTGTGTGTGTGTGTGTGTGTGTGTGTGATAAGTTTAATAAAACTAACACAACCATATCCAATGCTCTAGTTCCATGATATTTATACAACTACATACATACACAATCAAATACTAAACAAAATTATGAAAATAGATTTTGGGTTTCCTACCCAATTGGTTTCATCGTAATTGCTTTCATGATCTTCATGAAGAATTTCTTCATAGTCATTTTTTGATTCATATTCTATGTAACAATTGGAATTGCTAGTAAGATCCATAAAATCATGTTCCTCATTAATGCTTTGTTCAATATAATCAACTATTGAGTCCTCTTCACTCATTTCAACATGAGTTTTGGGAGTGTCTTCAATTGCTAATCTTTGTTGAGGATCGATAATACAATTCCTATTTAGATTATTGAAATTTCATGTAGGAACATTCTTGAAAGGAGCAACATGAGTACTTTGAGAAATTTTTATTTTGAATATTATTACCTATATGTAAATACTTCAATTCACATTTATGTAAGAAAAGGTGGTTGAATATTATTACTTAGGTTTTTATTTTCGAAATAGAAATAGATAAATATTTTGAGATATGATAGTGAGATAATATCCAGCTTGTGGGATTTTTTAGGTGTATCTAATGATGAGGATGAGATATGGGGGTCCCTAGTGAGGGGAGAAATCCATGACATCCTAGATGAGACTCTATAACCATACAACCTCATGACACTAGAGGATCTAAGTGTACCATTTGCCCTAACTTAGGTGAGCTGATTTAGATTAACTGGAGACCTAGTGAGGCAAATATGATCATAGAGAGAGAGAATCCATCTACTAGTAGTGATGGGTGTAGGGGAGATATAGGTATGGTAGGCCCTAGAAGATGAGAGAGCTATGCATTTCATTACATTATCATAGATGATAGAGATTTGGACACAGATGGTAGAGTCACATGTATGGGTAGCACACCTATAGGGATAAGTAGAGGGATTGAAATCTTGGACAACCTCCTTAAAATGTACTATTTAGAGTCAAACCAAGGCCTCAGTAGGTAGTGTGGCTAGGCCACGAGATGGATAGGATGGATTCCAGCCATAGAACTAGAGCATTGGATATGGTTGTGTTAGTTGTATTAAACTCATGATATATATATATATAACACACATATACACACATACATACATACATACATATATATATATATATATATATATATATATATATATATATATATATATATATATATATATATATATATATATATATATACACACACACATACATACATATACGTGTGTGTGTGTGTGTGTGTGTGTGTGTGTGTGATGGATCATTTTGGCATATTTGAGATATTGGACAACCTCCTTACAATTTACTATTTGGAGTCAAACCAAGGCCTCAGTAGGTAGTGTGGATAGGCCAGAAGATAGATAGGATGGATTCCAGCCATAGAACTAGAGCATTGGATATGGTAGTGTTAGTTGTATTAAACTCATGATACACACACACACACACACACGCGCGCGCGCGCGCGCGCGCGCGTGCACACACACACACATAGATATACATATACATATAATGTGTGTGTGTGTGTGTGTGATGGGTCATTTTGGCATATTGTTTATTGGATGTGTATGTTATAATTATGATGGCTATCACATGTATTTAGTTTCATTATATAGGCTATAGGAAATATATGTGATGTGGTTTCTTTTCTAGAATTATGTAAGACACATGCGTGGTTAAAAATAAATAGGCACAAGGACTTGGAAAAATATAATCAAGTAAAAAAATGTACTACACACTATTTCAAGATGGGAAATGTGTAATAACAATAAAATGACTAAGTAAAAAGATCCAAGAGATGGTAAAAAGGAATTTGTTTTTAAACCAATGTGAAATATTTTTACACCAAATTAAAACAAGTTAAATCATACTAATATCACATTAGGAAGTATGAAATAAATGTAATAAAATGGAAGGTATGTAAAAAGGTATAAATGGCAATAAAATAATAATAATTAAGTCAATAAATCATACTAAATCATGATAAGAAGTATGAAATAAAATAAAAATTTCAAAATTTTAGTCTTAAATTGGTCATACTAATTCAAGCTAAGAAGTATGAAAAATTCAAGAAATGCTTGAAATCTTAAACACACTTAGAAAAAAGGAAGATAAAAAGGTGAAATAAAAATGAAGTAAGAATAAAACATACTAAATCAAGATGGGAAGAATGTAAAATGACATGTAATTACATAATAGATTGAATCTTATCTCAAATTTGACACATGTAATTTGGATGGTGACTTAGGTATTGGAAAATTTTGAGAGGAGGGTCAGGTCCTATCTATGGTCTTACACTAAAAATAGACAAAGAGACACCAATGGGGTGGAATAAATAGGAATAATAGTTAATAAATTATGTGGATAATAGGAAAGAAAAGATGGTAATGTATGAGGAATGTTGGGTCCTATTCGTGGTCTTACAAATCAACTTACAAATGAAATCCCAAGGGGAGTGATCAGTAAACAAAATAATATTTCTCAAGAGGAAATATAAAGGGTATAAAGAGTGAAAAAGGGGGAGTAAAAATAAATACTTAGGAATGTTATGAGAATACCTTAGGAGGCAAGAGGCATACTAAGGACATGAGAAGACAGTAAGTGACTAGTGGTCATCTATGTACAAAGGAAACTTGTTCTCTATAGACACAAAACTTTGTAGGAAAATAAGTGTGCTACTAAGATCAAATCATGAAGGTATGTTGGTACAAGGAAAAGTAAAATGGACCTACCTTCCCATGATGTGTTTACCATTCTTCAACACCCATTACAGAGACATCAGTCTAATGTAAAGATTGGGTACTTGCATGAGAAATTAGGTAGCACTATAAGATTTTTTTTTATTCTCCTCTTCTAATCCAATAGCCTACCACACCCCAAAGGACCTCGGATCTACCATGAGGCCAAATATGGAGTTTAAACTTCAAATAGAAGGAGATGTGTTTTGAATCACATCTTTTAGTGTGATTAGAATTTTAAGAGTATTTTTTCCTTTTAAAATCATTACCTTTTGTTTAAATTATTTGGCTTTTAACTTTATTTTGAAGGCTTTTTAAGATTCATCTTCCATTCAAATATAGAATGACTAATCATGAGAGAGATAGTGATACACATGAATGAGTTGTAGGATAATGCTAAAAGAATATAAGTAGCCAAATACAAAGACTGACTATGACACTTAGGCTTGACAATGAACTAGCATGTGATATCAAGTCTCAACCATGTATATGCTTAGTTTGTAGAAAAAAGAAAGAGGGAAAAAGGAGATTGAAAATGGACCTAGTAAAAGGAAATAATAATGAGATAGATTATTTTTTAAATTATCACATGGTAAAGGGAGATATTAACCAAAGGGAATAGGGTTTGTATAACCAAGTCACCATGACAAATTATCTTGTGAAAAATAGGGATAAGAAAGCAAAACAATCATAAAGATTCAAGAAAGAGAGTTTTGAGAAAAACTCCAAGGAAAAAGGGAAAGTAGTGATAAAAGACAACCATACATAAATATAAATGATAATATAAGAAAGATATAGTACAATAAGTAAGCTCACAATATATGATAAGTAAAAATTTGACGTAATGTCAAATGATATAATAGATAGAAATAAGATTGGATCACACATCCAATCCAATATAAATGTGAAAGAACCATGCATGTGATCATAAATACTAGTAAATCTATCCACACACATTATACAATACATAAAATAAGTCTCTATGAAGTTGGATATGCACTACAACTAAATTTTCATCAATCTTGAATGAATACTAGGAAAATACTTATTTTTTGATCTCCTTAATTGAAAAAGTAGGAATGGTCAATGGATCATTCTAAGGAGGAAAATTAGGTAAAGGATTCTTAAGAGAATGCATGGGAGTAGGATTTATTGAAGATGCAAGAATCACTAGTGGAGAAGAATCCATAGGTGAGGGAGGGTCCACAGGTGAAGGAATCACATGTGGAGGCATAGAAGGTGGTGAACGGACCACAAGAGGGGATGAAACCATAATAAGTAGAGTCATGGGAGAAGGAGGAAGAGCCTTCTTATAGGAATGATGTATGGAAGGAGTGATAAAAGGTTTGGAAATGGATATAAGGTGATCTTTGAGATGTTGTTGTAGGATTTGATAATGATCAGTGTGATGGGTGCCACATAAATGCCATAGATAATATACCTCACCATATTTAGGCATGTACTCAGGAAGTGCCTTTGAGGGAGGTATGGCTTTGTATGATGATAGAGAAAAAAGACACAAGGTATCACTATATTGTTTCAAATTGTGACAATGGGTGTAATAATGATTATCTATCCTATGAAAGAAACATATACACTTGTGAGTGGTTTTAGAAGAAGCACTCACAGAAGGAGGTATAATAGGAGTGGAAGAAGTCAAAGAACATTTATTAGCCCATTTGGTGGGTAGAGGATCCATATAAGGAAAGGTAAGTAAAAAATAACCAAGGGAGGGTGATGATGGGGAAGTAATGGAACTAGGATCAACATAAGTAGTGATATCATCAAAAATAGGGGTAGGCTCAACAACAGTAGGAGTGGAAACAATATCAACTATAGCAGGAGTGAGAAGAGGCTCTACTAAGGGAGGAGTGGGATATGTATAAGGTATAAGTATATTTTAAATAACCTCATGGTAAAAAATATATGAGGGTCAGGGTACTTTTAGTAATTTGGCCTGTCAAGGTCAAATTACTACCCCTATCATATAAAACTTTCCTAAAACTAGTCATAGCCTTTTAAAGCTCATAAAACCAAGGAATTGTGGCCTAAAAATAAATATTTTTGGTAAAAAACATAACAAATATATTTTAAATGGGTCATTATCATTTCAAAAGAACATTGTCAAGTTTAAATATGCAGACAATCCATGCACAAGGATCAATTTTGAGAGAAACTTAAGCTTTTTGGGAGCTATAGGTGGTTTCAAGACCTAAAATTTTGTAAATAGGGTCATCATGAGTTTAAAAACCTTATAAAAAAGTTTAATGGTCATTGGGTGAGTGGAGATACTTTCTATTTTATAACAGTCCTTAACATGTTTGTTGGAGATCACCATTGGGGTAGGGATCATTTCGGAGTATCACAGATGTTTCTAAGTCTAGGTAAAAGTTTTAAAATAATATTAGTATGTTTTAAAATCATAATAATACAATTAAAGAGTGTAAAATCTCTAAATTTTAAGCAAATCATGTTCATACAGATTTATGCAAGCAAATAGGCATATAGGCCAAAAATGGATTTTTTGGATTTTCAAGAAAAATGTGATTTCAGAGTGTTTTAATAGTATGGTATAGACACCATGATATTTTTTTAGTAATTGGGAAGAAATTGAATATTTATTTTCATTTTGGTAAAATTTTCGCTTTTGCAATTTTTGACACCCTTCCTAACCTCCTATTCAAATGCTCATATATTCCACCACGTGTGGATTTTAGCTGAATAATATTAGTATGTTTCGAGGAAACCTATGTAGTTAGAATTAATGAAAAATTGAGACCAGTTTAGGGGATGTGATTTATGAACAATCATTAAGAGCGTAGGCATCCTAGAATGCAGTCAAAACCCTACATGCATATTTCTCCACATGGTAAATTTTTATATATCTTGCATGGGAACCCAATTTTTTCAAGAATATTAGGGGTTTTAGTTTGATATACATAAATATAAATAGTCTGAGATTTTAAGGTATGTATTTCATGAATCATCATTTTGAAGATTCAGCTTCAAAGCACACCTAAAACCTTAAAAAAAACATGGTTTTATTGAAATAAAATCATCATGGATCAACCTAAAACATTTTAAAATGTCAATTAAACTTAGATATTATTCCATAAATATCAATTATATGTATGGTGTTGTACAGATGAGGATAGAAATAATGTTTTCTGTGAAAAAAAACATGTAAAACAAAGTACAGGATAGAAATAATGTTTTCTTGTGATGATAATTTTTTTTTAGGTCTATTTAATTATTTTTTCAGGTTTCAAGGCATATTTTTTTAGGTTTAAAGGAGTCCAAATGCAAGAAGATAGGCTATTAGGCTTAATTGGCCTAATTGGTCAATCAAGCAAGTAAATAATGGCATTGAAAATTTACCAAATGAATTAGTTTTGGAGTTACCACATGCCATATCTGATATTATTATATATATTCATATATTTTTAAATTTTAAATGTTATTTTATGCAAGGAGGAGCCAAGTGGAGTTAGCTAGCCTTGAACTTCTAATCAAAGCTTCAATTGAGTAGTTGACCAACATCATGCAATATTAATTTGTTAGCATTTAAATAATGATATTAAAATAATTAAATATCATTTGAAGTGGATATAGACACTAAATAATGGCATTTATTTCATGCAAGGAGAGTTGACCAAGTCAATGGGGCCCACCATTTCTTGTTTCAATGCCAAAATGAATTTCTTACAAATTAAAAAAATTAAAAGATTTTTGAAGATTATTGTATTTATTTTTGAAATAAAAATATAATTGAGTTGATATTAAAATGGGCCCACTTATTTTCCATGCCAAATTTTTAGACTGCATGCATGCTTTGTGAAGGAAAGCTAATATTGTAAAAAGGAGTTTTCTAAATATTGTAAAAGGGAGTTGATTAAATAATTGTAAAAGGTTTTATTTTTTATTTAATTGAAGAAGACTATTTCTTATGTAAATCAACACCAGTTAGGCTATTCTTAGCTTTCAAGACTTATATATTGGCTTTTCAAGCCATTATTATATTATTCCTAGAGTTGAAACAAAAATTGTAATCTGGGTCATAGATCAATAAAAGAGATTTTTATTTTTGCATATGAGTTTTGATAGATAATAGAGTGTAATTGATTGTGTATCAACATATCAATTAGATTATATCTCTTTTTGACAGATCCATTCATCACCTATTGCTTTTTATCTCACCTTCTATAGATTATTTGAAGAGGTAAAAAATGAATTTTGTAAACCACAATTCTATTAATCTTTCATCTGAAATATTTATGCTTAAGGGAAATATAGGAATTTTATTGATTCACATGTGTGCATCAGTTTCATTAGTTTCTCGAGGATATCAAAAATTCAAGTGCATCACCCTTTTAGACAAAATTTCCTTTCAATTTTCACGTCTCTTTTCACCCTAAAATCACATTAAATCAGATTTAATTGATAAATCTTAAGGGAACCAACCCTCTCTAGAGGTTATTCTCAGTATATATTCACCCACACTTTAATAAGTTCTAATTTTATCAGTGGGATTGAGGTTATGTTTTATAGAGCTTCAAATAGGGTGCTTTACAGAGTGATAACAATTTCTAGCATGCTCAATGGGACATTATTCAAAAGATCAATGCAACTTTCAAACACTCAAAGCTGGTTATGAATACCAAGTATCATTTCAATATTGATTACAATCTGTATTTGGTTTACTAAGGGTCCCTAATGGCTTATTTTAGTATGGATCCATATGATCCTCACTATAATTAGTGTGACCAGCCACACTATGATCCTCACCAAGAGTTTGAGGATCTATATCAAGCATATATATAGGAGTACTACCCAAATCCTCCATATAAACAATCAATTCATCTTAATATTGCCCCTTACCAGTCTTATCATAGCTATTTTGGATCTATCCAATCTATACCATGACTTAAACAAAATTTAGTGAGCCTTGAAAAGTATGCACTAGAGTTATATTCATAGAGCTATTATGGCCAAAATACCCCTACTCATTACATCCATTATATAAGAGGGTCATTGAAGAAAATAAAAGATAAATGGGCACCTGTTGAGAGGGAAAATTGGGGAAATATCACTAGTGAAATGATGGATATAAGTGGTTAAATTCAAAACATTGAGGATAAAATAAAAGTCCTTATAGAATAATAGGTTCAACCATAACCTTCTTATATGCCATTCAATCTTCCTCAAAAGACCATTTCAAGAGCCCCTTTAAGTTTTCCAAGTTATTCATATGTTTCTTAGACCTTCCCTTTTTAGAGATATTGAAGGGAATTGTCAAAGAAAGATATTATTATAGGATAGCCTACTGTTGAAACAATTGACCACTTTAAAGAAAAGATATTCCAAGATAATATTAATAAGCAAATCAGAGAGTTGAAGTTAAAGATAAGGAAAGAGGAGGAGAACCAAAACAAAAAGGTCAAAAAGGAGCCTTTATCTTCCCCATCTTGGAACTAAATCATGGATTCAAGTAAGAAAGAGGAACAATCAAGCATCATTCAAGATGTTGAATTCAAGTAAGGCATCATTCAGCCTTCATCCCTTCCTCCTTAGAAGCATAAATCCTTTCCTTCATTGAAAGCCATTCAAGAAAAAGTACAATAGAGAGATAAGGTGAAGGTGATCTAAGAAGAGTAGCCTCATGAGAAAAATTAGGTATCTATAGTTACTTATATAGAGATTTCATATCTTATTGAATACTTTTAGGGATCTACCATCTAATTTTGGAGCAAGAGCCTCTCCTTCGTGAGGCAAGTGAAGAAGATGCAGCTAAAGAGATAAATAATGATTCAATTTTCTAAGATGCCAAAGAATATTACTTGTAGGAGGATTATTAAGATTTTACAACTAATATAGATGAAGTGAAAATAATTTTTTCTTCAAAATGCAGCCATGACGACAATTCATATAGAGCCATTGGTGAGATGGAGAAAATTCTTGATAAATATGAGACAAGTGCAGTAGATCAAGAAATTTCATTTGACTTCATCCAAAAGGTAGAAATATTTGATCAATATGTTTTAAATAGTAATAATACTAATTATTGTCATGTCATTTCAATTGATCATGATGAATAGGATTTTTGGGATGACTTAGAGAGTTTTTGTGCAAAGTTTGATAGTCCATCACCACCCCAAGTGGAGATTGATGAATGTCTTGTAAAGAGTACTATTGTAGCTGCTCATCAAGAAGAAATTAAAGGCATATTATATCCATGTTTGGATTATTATCAAGAATATAAATACTTTGACAAAGTAATACCTCAAATGAAGACTAATGAAGAAATCAATCCAGGTATAATAACTGAATTATCAATACAATCATTGAATGAGAATGTGTCAAATCATGATCAACCTATGAATGAGAAAAAAATAGTAGTCTTGATACAATAAATAAAAATATGGGAGGAGGATGATTAGATATTAGATACATATATTGAATCCATATACCTAAGAATGGAAGATGGAGGCTGAGCTGCATCATCCAGAACATATGAATATATAAGTGCTCTTATTTACAGAAGAAAACTATAAAAAAAAAGCAAATACATTTCAAAGTTCCATAGTGTATAAAATAGCTTTCCCTTTGATCTATGAGGAAAAAAAATGTGGAGGTTTGTTTGTACATGATAGACTATATTTTGTTGTTTTCTCTAAGTGCATATCTACACATGTTTTCAATAGTTGATTTTTTCCTTTTCATGTTATTGTTTGTGTCAATTTCTCCTATTATGTCTTGATCTGCAAGCTTTCCTAGTTTTAATGTATATCCAATATATCCTTGTCAAATTTTATAATTTATTTTACCATTAGGCTGGTCAACCCTAGAAAGTTAACAAAATTGTTAGTAATTTGGCCTATCAGGGTCAAATTACAACCCCTATCATATAAAACTTTCCTAAAACTGGTCATAGCCTTTTAAAGCTAGTCAAAAAAAGGAATTATGGCCTAAAAATAAGTAATTTTGTTCAAAAATATCAAAAATGTATTTTAAATGGGTAATTATCATTTCAAAAGAGCATTGTCACGTTCAAATATGTAGACAATCCATGCATAGGGATCAATTTTGAGAGAAAATTGAAATTACTAGAAGCTACAAGTGGTTTCATAATCTCAAATTTTGTACACAAGGTCATAATGAGTTGGATAACCTTATAAAAAAGTTTAATTGTCATTTTATAGTTGAGATACTTCCTATTTTATAATAGTCCTTAGCATGTCTGTTGGAGATCACCATTGGAGTAGTAATCATTCTCGAGTGCCACAGAGGTTTCTAAGTCTAGGTAAAAGTTTTAAAATAATATGATTATGTTTTTACATCATAATAAGACCATTAAAGAGTGTAAAAATTCTAAATTTTAATCAAATCATGCTCATATAGACTTATGCAAGCAAATACGCATATATGCTAAAAAAAGGTTTTTTGACTTTTTAATTAAAATATGATTTTATAGTATTTTTATAGAATGGTATAGACCCCATGATTATTATTTTATAATTGGAAATAAATTGAATATTTATTTTCATTTTGGTGAAATTTTCACTTTTGCAGTTTTAGACACCTTTCCTAACCTCCTATTCAGATGCTCATATCTTTCACCACATGTGGAGTTTAGATGAATGATATTGGTATATTTTGAGTAAACCTATGTAATTATAATTCATGAATAATTGATACCATTTTAGGTGTTGAAATTTATAAATAATCATTAAGAGTGTAGGCAACCCAAAATGCAATGAAAACCCCACAGATAGATTCTTCCACATGGTAAATTTTCATATATTTTGAATAGGAACCCAATATTTTCAAGGATTTTAGGGGGGTCAGTGTGATATACATCAATGGAAATATTTTTTGATTAGGAGAAATGTACTTCATGAATCATCATTTTGAAGATTCAAATTCAAAGCTTGCCTAAAACCTTTAAAAAATAGTTTTAAAAAAGTTGATTTTATTTGCATAAAATCATCATGGATTAACCTAATTTTTTAAAAAAAAATTTAAGTACACTTAGATATGATTCCATAAATATCAATTTTTATGTATGGATCTATACAAATGAGGGTAAAAATCATGTTTTTTGTAAAAAAAACATGTAAAATGAAGTACAAGATAGTTCAATGCAATATAATTAATGGATGTCAAAGACTAAGACTTTTTATTAATCTTAAAATAATTATTTGGTTAGAAATAATCATAGAAGTGTCCCAACTATCTTGATCAAAATGGCCAGTCTACAAGAAAATGGAGTAAATTAGGCCTAGTCAACCCTGTTGACTGAATGACAAGTGTTTTCTCATCAAAATCACATATCTTGTGATGATACATTTTTTTATAGGTATATTTAATTATTTTTTCATATTTCATGTCATCTTGTTGTAGGTTTATGGAGTCTAAATGCAATAAGATAGACTATTAGGTCTAATTGGCCTATTCAGCCTAATTGGTCAATCAAATAAGTAAAGAATGACATTGAAAATATATCAAATGAACTATTTTTAGAGTTACCACCTAGAATATCTAATATTATTATGGATATTCATATATTTTTAAATTTTAAATGATATTTTATGCAAGGAGGATCTAAGTGGAGTTAACTAGCCTTAAACTTCCAATCAAAGCTTCAGTTGACTATTTGACCAACATCATGCAATATTCCTTTGTTATCATTTAAAAAATGATATTAAAATAATTCAAGATCAGTTAAAGTGGATATAGACAACAAATAATTGTGTTGATTTCATGCAAGGAGAGTTGATCAAGTAAATGGGGCCCATCATTTCTTATTTCAATGACAAAATGAATTTCTTACAAAACAAAAAAATTAAAAGATTTTTGAAGACTATTATTTTTATTTTTGAACTCAAAATATAATTGAGTTGATATCAATATGATCCCACCTATTTTCCATGCCAAATTTTGAGAGTTCATGCATGGTTTTTGAAGGAAATCTAGTATTTTAAAAAGGAGTTCTATAAATATTGAAAAAGGGAGTGGATTAAATAATTGTAAAAGGTTTTAGTCTTTATTTAATTAAAGAAGATTGTTCCTTATGTACATCAACTCCACTTAGGCTATTCTTAGATTTTAAGAATTATCTATTGGCTTTTCAAGTCATTATTGTATTATTGTTAGAGATGAAATAGAAATAGAAATATGGATCATACATCAATAAAGAATATTTTTATTTCTACATATGAGTTTTGATAGATAATATAGTGTAATTGATTGTGTATCAACATATTAGTGAGATTACATCTCTATTTGGTAGGTCCATTCTTCACCTATTGATTTCTATCTCACCTTCTGTAGGTCATTTGAAGAGGTAAATAAGGAATTTTATAATCCATAGTTCTATTAATTCTTCATCTAAAATATTTATGATTAAGGAAAATATAGGACTTTTATTAATTCACATGTGTGCATTAGTTTTAGAAGTTTCTTGAAGATATAAACAATTTAGGTGTATCACCCTTTTAGAAGGATTTCCTTTCAGTTTTCCCTTTCCTTTTCACCCCAAAATCATAGTAAATTAGATTTAATTGATAAATCTTAAGGAAACCAACCCTTTGTGGAGGTTCTTCTCAGTATAGATTCACCCACACTCTGAGAAGTTTCAATTGTATCAGCTAGAGTGAGGCTATGTTTCACACAAATTTAAGCAGGTTACTCTTTAGAGTGATAACAATTTCCAACATTCCTAATAAGACATCATTTAGAAGATTAGTGCAAATTTTAGACACTCAAAGATAGCTATGAAAATTAGGTATCATTTTAATATTGATTACTTTCAACATTTGGTTTAATAATGGTATTCAATGGCTTGTTTTAGTAAGGATCCTTATGATCCTCTCTTTAATAAATATGACCAGCCACACTATGATATTCACTAGAAGTTCAAGGATCTATATTAGACATATATATAAGAGTACTACCTAGATCCTCCATATGAATAGTCAATCCATCTTAATATTTCCCCTTACCAATATTATCATCGTCATTTTGCATCTATCCAATCCATACGAGCACTTAAAAAAACTTTATTGAGTCTTGAAAATCATGCACTAGAGTTTTATTCATAGAGTTATTATGGCTAAGATACCCCTACTCACCAGATCCATTATGTGAGAGGGTCATTGAAGAAAATAAAAGAGTAATGGGCACCTATTAAGAGGGCAAAATGGGGTGATCTCATTAGTAAAATGATGGATATAAGTAGTTACATTTAGAGAAGTCAGAATAAACTAAAAGGTCTTAAAGAATAATAGGTTTAACCATAACCTTATTATATGTCACCCATTCCTCCTCAAAAAACCATTTCAAGAGCCCCTTTTAGTTTGACAATTTCTTCATATGTTTCTTAGACCATCCCTTCTTGGAGATCTATCCAATAGAAATGTCAAAGAAAGAAAGAGATTGTTATAAGAAAACCTGTTGTTGAAACAACTAACCACTTTAAAGGGAAGATATTCCGTAAGAATATTGATAAGCAAATCAGAGAGTTCAAGCTGAATACAAGAAAAAAGGAGAAAAACTAAAATGAAAAGGTCAATAATGAGCCTTTAAATTTATAATATTGGAACCAAATCATGGATTCAAGCAAGAAAAAGGAATAATCAAACATCATTAAGGATGCTAAATTCAAGTAAGAGATCATTTAGCTTTTATCCCTTCCTCCTCAAAAGCCTAAATTTTTTTCTTCATAGAAAGCCATTCAAGAAAAAGTGTAGCATAGAGATAAGGTGAAGGTGATCCAAGAAGAGAAATGTCATGAACAAAATAACGTATCTATTTTTACTCTTATAGAACTTTTGCATCTTATTGAATACTTTCAAGGATATACCATGCCACTTTTGGAGTAAGAGCCTCTTCTTTGTGAGGCAGGTGAAGAAGATGTGCAAAGAGATAAAGAATGATTCAATTTTCTAGGTTGCCAAAGAAGATGACTTATAGGAGGATTCTCAAGAGTTTGTATTTGAGAGAGATGAAGTGCAAACAATTTTTTATTCAAAAGGCATCCATGAGGACAACTCACATAGAGCCATTGGTGAGATAGAGAATATCCTAATAAATATGAGACAAGTGCAATAGATCAAGAAATTTCATTTAACTTCATCTAAAATGTAGAAATATGTGATCAACATGTTTTAAATAGTAATAATACTAATTATTTTCATGTCCTTTCAATTTATCATGATGAAGAGACTTTTTGAGATGACTTAGAGTGTTTTTGTGCAAAGTTTGATAGTCCATCTCCACCCCATGTGGAGATTGATCAATGTATTGTGAAGAGTACTATTGCACCTATTCATCAGGAAGAAATTAAATTCATATTATAACCATGTTTAGATGATTATCATAAATCTAAAGACTTTGACAAAGTACTACCTTAAATGGATCCTAATGAAGACATCAATCCATGTATACTAACCTAATTGCCAATACAATCATTGAATAAGAATTTATCAAATCATGATCAACCTATGAATGAGGCTGAGATAGTAGTCTTGATGCAATAAATAAAAATATGGGAGGAGGATGACTAGATTTTAGATTGATATCTTCAATCCATACACCTAATAATGGAAGTTAGAGTCCTAGCTACTTCATCCAAAAATTATGAACATATAAGTGCTCCCATTTTTAGAAGAGAGTAATCAAAAGGAAGCACATATATTTCAAAGTTCCATAGTGCATCAAATAGCTTTCATTTGATCTAGGAGGACAATCAAGGTGAATATTAGTTTGTACATAATGGAATACATTTTTTTGTTTTATCTAAGTGCATATATACACATACTTTAAGTAGTTATTTTTTCCCTTTCTGTTTTGTTGTTGTCCTTCCTTTAAGTGCACATGTGCATATGTTTATTATTGTTTGTGTCAATTTATCCTATTATGTCTTGATCTAAAAGATTTACTAGTTTTAGTGTATATCAAAGTCTATTCTTGTCAAAGTTTTTGAGTTCTTTTACCACCAAGTTGGTCAACCCCTGAAAGTCACCAAAATTATTAGTAATTTGGCTTGTCAAGGTCAAATTACTAGCCCTATTATACAAAACTTTCCTAAAACTGGTCATAGATTTTTAAATCTAGTCAAAACAAGTAATTATGGCCTAAAAATCACTAATTTTGGTCAAAAATGTCAAAAATAGATTGTAAATGGGTCATTATCATTTCAAAATAGCAGTGTCATGTTTAAATATGCAGATAATCCATGCAAAGGGATGAATTTTGAGAGAAAATTGAGCCTTCTAGTAGCTATACATGATTTCAAGACCTAAAATTTTGTACACAACATAATCATGAGTTGGATAACCTTCTGAAATTTTTTCATATTTAGTGTATTAGTGGAGATAATATTTTATAATAGTCTTTAGCATGTCTATTGGGATCACCATTGGAGTAGGTATCGTTTTGGAGTGCCACAAAGTTTTATAAGTTTAGGTAAAAGTTTAATTATTATGGGATGATTATTTTTAAAAATAATCATACCATTAAAGAGTTTAAAAAATCTAAATTTTAAGTAAACCATGCTTATATACACTTATGCAAGCAAATAGACATATAGGCCAAAAAGGGGTTTTTTTGACTTTTCAAGAAAAATGTGATTTTATATTGTTTTGAGAGCATGGTATAGACCCTATGATGATTTTTTTAGGAATTTATAAGTGAATATTTATTTTCATTTTGGTTAAAATTTCACTTTTGTAGTTTTAGACACCGTTCCTAGCCTCCTATTTAGATGTTCATATCTTTCACCACGTGTAGAGATTGGCATAATTATCATAGTATGTTTTGAGAAACCCAATTAAATTATAATTAATTAAAAAAATTAGACTATTTTAGGTGATGTGATCTATGAACAATAGTTAAGAGTGTAGGTAGCCCAAAATGTAGTCAAAATCCCATAGGTATAAATCTCCATGTGGTAACATTTTATATATTTTGCATGGGAACCCAATATTTTCAAGCATGTTATGGGGTATATTTTTATATAAATAAATGGAAATATTTTTGTATTTAGATATATTTACTTCATGAATCATCATTTTGAAGATTCAGCTTCAAAGCCTGCCTAAAACCTTAAAAAATAGTTTTACAAAAAGTTGATTTTATTACCATAAAATCATCATGGATCAACATAAAACCTTTTAAAATGTCAATTATACTTATATAGGATTATATAAATATAAATTTTATGTATGGATTTGTAAGGATGAGGGTATAAATCATATTTTTTGTGAAAAAAAGAATGTAAAATGAAGTACAAGATAGTTCAATGAAATATAATCAATTGAGGTCAAAGATTAATACTTTTTATTCATATTAAAAATGTTATTTGTTCATTAATAATCCTATAAGTGTCCCAAATATCTTGATCAAAATGGCCAGTTTGTAGGAAAATGGATCAAATTAGGCCTAGTCAACCTAGTTGACTGAATGACAAGTGTTTTCTCATCAAAATCACATATCTTGTGATGATACATTTTTTTCAAAGTATATTTAATTATTTATTTGGGTTTTAGGTCATATTTTTATAGGTTTAATTGAGTCCAAATGCAAGAATATATATTATTAGTCCTAATTGGGCTAATAGGCTTAATTGGTCAATCAAGCAAGTAAAGAATGGTGTTGAAAATATATCAAATGAATTAGTTTTGGAGATACCACGTGACATAAATAATATTATTATAGATATTCATATATTTTTAAATTTTAAATGATATTTTATGCAATGAAGATCCAAGTGGAGTTAACTAGCCTTGAACTTTCAATCAAAGCTTCAGTTGACTAGTTGACCAACATCATGCAATATTCCTTTGTTATCATTTAAATAATGATATTAAAATACTTCAAGATTAGTTCAAGTGGAGATATACACCAAATAATGGCATTTATTTCATGCAAGGAGAGTTTACCAAGTCAATGGGGCCCACCATTTCTTATTTTAATGCCAAAATGAATTTCTTACAAAACAAAAAAATTGAATTTTTTTTTAAGACTATTGTATTTATTTTTGATCTCAAAATATACTTAAGTTGATATCAACATGGGCACACCTATTTTCCATGCCAAATTTTGAGAGTGCATGCATGCTTTGTGATGGAAAGATAATATTGTAAAAAGGAGTTTTTTAAATAAAAGGTTTTAGTTTTTATTTAATTAGAGAAGAATATTCCTAATGTAAATCAACTCCACTTAGGCTATTCTTAGCTTTTAAGACTTATAGATTGGCTTTTAAAGCCATTACTATATTATTCCTATAGTTGAAACAAAAATTTTAATCTAGATCATACATCAATAAAGGATATTTTTATTTTTGCATATGAGTTGTGATAGATAATAGAGTTTAATTGATTGTGTATTAGCATATCAGTGAGATTGTATCTCCTTTGGGCAGGTCCATTTCTCACCTACTACTTTTTATCTCACCTTTTAAAAGTCATTTGAAGAGGTAGAAAAGGAATTTTATAATCCAAAGTTCTATTAATCCTTCATCTGAAATATTTATGCTTAAGTGTAGTATAGGAATTTTATTAATTCACATGTATGCATTAGTTTCAATAGTTTTCAAAGGATATAAAAAATTTAGGTGCATCACCCTTTTAGACAAGATTTCCTTTCAATTTTCCGTTCCCTTTTCACCCCAAAATCATAGTAAATCAGATTTAATTGATAAATATTATGGGAACTATCCCTCTCTTGAGGTTCTTCTCAGTATAGAGTCACCCACACTCTAAGAAATTCCAATTGTATTAGTTGGGGTGAGGTTATATTTTACACAGATTTAAGCAATGTGCTCTCCAGAGTGATTATTATTTCTAGCACACCTAGTGGGACAACATTTAGAAGATTAGTGCAATTTTTAGACACTCAAAGTTGGTTATGAACATCAAATATCATTTCAATATTGATTACTTTCAGTATTTGGTTCACTAATAGTCTCTAATGGCTTGTTTCAGTACGGATCTATATGATCCTCACTATAATCAGTATAACCAGCCACATTATGATCCTCACCAGGATTTTGATGATCTATATCAGGCATATATGTAGGATTATTACTCAGATCCTCTATATGAATAGTCAATCCATCTTAATATTACCCCTTACCAGTCTTATCATACCCATTTTTCATCTATCCAATCCATACCATCACTTAAAAAAACTTTAGTGAGCCTTGAAAAGCATGCACCAGAGTTGTATTCATAGAGCTATTATGGCCAAGATACCAATACTCACTAGATCCTTTATGTGAGAGGGTCATTTAAAGAAATAAAAGAGAAATGGGCACCTGTTGAGAGGGAAAATTGGGGCAATCTCACTAGTGAAATGATATATATAAGTGGTTACATTCAGAGCATTAAGGATAAACTAAAATGGCTTAAATAATAATATATTCAACCACAACCTTCTTATATACCTTCCATTCTTCCTCAAAAGACCATTTTAAGAGCCCCTTTGAGTTTGTCAATTTCTTCATATATTTATTAGACCTTCTATTTTTGGAGATCTATCCAAGAGAACTGTCAAATAAAGAAAGACATTATTATAGGATAGCTTGTTGTTGAAACAATTGACCATTTTAAAGAGAAGATATTCCAAGAGAATATTGATAAGTAAATCAGAGAGTTCAAGTTGAAGACAAGGAAAGAGGAGGAGACCCAAAACCAAAAGGTCAACAAGGAGCCTTTATCTTTCCCATGTTGGAACCAGATCATGAAATTAAGAAAGAAAGAGGATCTATCAATCATCAATCAAGATGTTGATTTCAAGAAAGAGCTCATTCAACCTTCATCCCTTCCTCCTCAAAAGCCTAAATCCTTTCCTTCATGGAAAGCCATTTAAGAAAAAGTGTGATAGAGAGATGAGGTGAAGGTGATTAAAGAAGAGTAGCCTCATGAGCAAAATCAAGTATCTATAGTTACTTCTATAAACCTTTCACATCTTATTGAATAATTTCAGGGATCTACCATGCCAATTTAGGATCAAGAGCCTCTTCTTTGTGAGGCAAGTGAAGAAGATATAGCTAAAGAGATAAATAATGATTTAGTTTTCTAGGATGCCAAAGAAGATGACTTGTAGGAGTATTATCAAGAGTTTGTAGCTGAGATAGATGAAGTGAAAAAAAAAATTTAAAGGCAGCCATGAGGACAACTCACATAGATCCATTGGTGAGATGGAGAATATTCCTGATAAAGATGAGACAAGTACAATAGATCAAGACATTTCATTTGACTTCATCCCAAAGGTATAAACATGTGATCAAAATGTTTTAAATAGTAAAAATACTAATGATTTTCATGTCCTTTTAATTGATCATGATGAAGAAGCTTTTGGGATGACTTAGAAAGTTTTTGTGCAAAGTTTGATAGTCCATCTCCACCCCAAGTGGAGATTGATGAATATCTTGTAAAGGGTATTGTTACAGCTATTCATCAAGAAGAAATTAAAGTCATATTACAACCATTTTTTGTGCTTATAAATAATGTAAAGACTTTGAAAAACTACTACATCAAAAGGATCCTAATGAAGACATCAATCCAAGTACACTAACCGAATAGCCAATACAATCATTGAATGAGAATGTGTCAAATCATGATCAACCTATGAATCAGGTAGAGATAGTAAAAATATAAGAGGAGGATGATTGGATATTAGATCCATATCTTCAATCCATACACCTAAGAAAAGAAGTTAAAGACCTTGCTTCATAATCCAAAACATATAATATATAAGTGCTCCTATTTATACAAGAGAGCTATCAAAATGAAGCAAATACATTTCAAAGCTCCATAGTGCATCAAATAGCTTTCCATTTGATCCAGGAGGACTAGCAAGGTGGAGGTTAGTTTGTACATAATATAATACCTTTTGTTGTTTTATCTAAGTGTATATTTGCACATGCTTTCTACAGTCATTTTTTTCCTTTTCATGTTATTGTTGTCCTTTCCTCTAAGTGCACATGTGCACATGTTTGTTATTATTTGTGTCAGTTCTCCTGTTATGTCTTGATCATCAATATTTTCTATTATTGTTAGAGTTTATAATTTCTTTGACTAGTAGGCTGGTCAACCCCTGAAAGTCACCAAAATTTTTAGTAATTGGCATGTCAAGATCAAATTACTACCCCTATCATACAAAACTTTTCTAAAATTGGTCATAGCCTTTTAAAGCTGGTCAAACCAAGGAATTATGGCATAAAATCACTAATTTTAGTCAAAAACATTAAAAATAGACTATAAATGGGTCATTATCATTTTAAAAGAGCATTGTCAATTTCAAATATGCAGATAATCCATGCATAGGGATCAATTTTGAGAGAAAATTGAACTTATTGGGAGCTACAAGTGGTTTCAAGACCTAAATTTTTTTACACAAGTTCATATGAGTTGAAAAAAATTATATAAAAATTTAATGGTCATTGGATGAGTTGAGATACTCATTGTTTTATAATAGTCCTTAGCATGTCTGTTGGAGATCACCATTGGAGTAGGCATCATTCTAGAGTGCCACAAAGGTTTTTAAGTGTAGGTAAAAGTTTTAAAAACATTAGATGATGTTTTTAAATTATAATAAGACCATTAAAGATTGTAAAAACTCTAAATTTTAATCAAACCATGCTCATATAGACTTATGCAAGTAAATAGGCATATAGGCCAAAAAGGGGTTTTTTGGATTTTTAATAAAAATGTGATTTTAGAGTGTTTTTTAGCATGGTAAATAACCCGTGATGATGTTTTTAGGAATTGGAAAACAAGTGAATATTTATTTTCATTTTGGTGAAATTTTTACTTTTGTAATTTTAGACACCCTTCCTAGCCTTATGTTCAGATGCTCATATCTTTCACCATGTGTGGAGTTTGGAAAAACACTATTTGTATGTTTTGAAGAACCTTATTTAATTATAATTAATGAAAAATTGAGACAAATTTAGGGGCTATGATTTATGAACAATTATTAAGAGTGTAGGTAGCCTAGATTGCAATCAAAATCCCACAGGTAGATTTTTTCATGTGGTAAATTTTCCTATATTTTGTATGGGAACCCAATATTTTCAAGTATTTTATGGGGTTCAATTTTATATACATAAATGGAAATATTTTATGATTTAGATGTATGTAATCCATGAATCATCATTTTGAAGATTTAGCTTTCAACCCTGCCTAAAACCTTAAAAAAATAGTTTAAAAAAAATGATTTTATTACCATAAAATCATCATGGGTTGACCTAAATAGTTTAAAATTTTAATTTCACTTATATAGTATTCCATAAATATCAATTTTATGTATGGATCTATATGGATGGGGGCATAAATCATGTTTTTTATGGAAAAAAGCATGTAAAATAAAGTACATGATATTTCAATGAAATATAATCAATTGAGGTAAAATAGTAATACTTTTTATTCATATTAAAAAAATTATTTTTTCATAAATAATCCCATAAGTGTCCCAAAAAGCTTGATCAAAATGGCTAGTATGTAGGAAAATGGATCAAATTAGGCCTAGTCAACCCTGCTGATTGAATGGTGAGTGTTTTCTCATCAAATTCAGATATCTTATGATAATAATAAAATTTCACGGTATATTTAATTATTTTTTCAGGTTTAATTTCATCTTTTTTTAGGTTTAATGGAGTTAAAATGAAAGAAGATAGGATATTAGGCCTAATTAGCCTAATAGGCCTAATTGGTCAATCAAGCGAGTAAAGAATGTCATTGAAAATATATAAAAGAAATTAGTTTTGGAGTTACCACATTCCATATCTGATATTATTATGTATATTCATATATTTTTAAAAATTAAATGTTATTTTATGTGAGGAGCCAAGTGGAGTTAACTAGTCTTGAACTTCCAAGCAAAGCTTCAGTTGACTATTTGACCAACATCATGCAATATTCCTTTGTTATCATTTAAATAATGATATTAAAATACTTTAATATTAGTTCAAGTGGAGATATACACCAAATAATGTCATTTATTTCATGCAAGGAGAGTTGACCAAGTCAATGGGGCCCACCATTTCTTATTTCAATGCCAAAATGAATTTCTTACAAAAAAAATTAAAATATATTTGAAGACTATTATATTTATTTTTGAACTCAAAATATACTTAATTTGATATCAAAATGGGCCCACCTATTTTCCACATCAAATTTTGAGAGTGCATGAATGTTTTGTGATGGAAAGCTAATATTATAAAAAGAAGTTTTCTAAATATTGTAAAAGGGAGTTGATTAAATAATTTTAAAAGGTTTTAGTCTTTATTTAATTAAAGAAGACTATTCATTAGATAAATGAACTCCACTTTGGCTATTCTTAGCTTTTAAGACTTATATATTGGATTTTCAAGCCATTATTGTATTATTCTTGGAGTTGAAATAAAAATTTTAATCTAGACCATACATCAATAAAGGAATTTTTTTTTGCATATGAGTTTTGATAGACATAAAGTGTAGTTAATTGTGTATCAACATATCAACGAGATTATATCTCCTTTTATTAGGTCCATTCCTCACCTATTGCATTCTATCTCACCTTTTATAGGTCATTTGAAGAGGTAAAAAATGGATTTTGTAATCAAAATTTCTATTAATCCTTCATCTAAAATATTTATGTTTAGGGGAAATATATGACTTTTATTGATTCACATGTGTGCATCAGTTTCAATATTTTTTATAGCATATAAACAATTCAAGTGCATCACCCTTTTAGATCAGATATCCTTTCAATTTTCCCTTCTCTTTTCACCCCAAAATCATAGTAAAATTAGATTTAATTGATAAATCTTAAGGGAACTAACCCTCTTTAGAGGTTCTTCTCAGTATAGAGTTACCCACACTCTAAGAAGTTCTAATTATATCAGTTGGAGTGAGGCTATGTTTTACACAGGTTCAAGCAAGGTGATCTCTAGAGTGATAATAGGTACCTAGAAAAATGGTATGGATCAGTCATAACATGATTCATGAACATAGTCCTACATGTCTCCTTAGAAATTGGAGGTGTCAGTACCATCTTTACCTTGTGATAAAGGGGAAAAATACAAAATTAGGAACTATAAGTGAAGGAAAATGATGAGATGCATGAAAATCCTCATGTAAAGAAGAACACTAATGGATGATCTCGAAATCATGGGCATGTACAAGACCACCTAAAAATAGATCATCTAAGGAATAACCATCATCATAATCCAGGGTTGAAGATCAATGACATAAGTAGGGATGACCTTATCATCTGAGGAAGTGTGGTAAGTATAATGTCAAGTCTTTGTTAATACTATGGTAATATCATCATAAGGAGGCTTGCGATAATGAGGCTATAAGGAAGTAGGAAGCTATTAGAAGAGGTGATGCAAGAGATCAAAAGTTTTAATCATTAGGTTAATCTCATTAGGCTCATCATCATTAAACTATAAGAGGTTAGGAGGAATGTTCCCAATGAGTTTGGGATGTGCATTATAACCTCAGGTTGAATTAATGGGAAAGTTGAAATGTTGAGACTCAAAAAATGGATGTTGGGCAAAGGTTCAAGATTAAGAATCTTAAAGACACCATGGTCTTAGAATTGTTCAAATTTTAAGGGTTAATGTCACCTAGAATCCTATAAATGACTCTATTATGAGGGGATTTAATACATTGGTAGGCATAAGAAGAAATAACTCTCATATAGTGAATCTACAGCCTACAAAGAAAGATGTTAAGAGCAAGAGGAAAGTCAAATATCATCACCTTCATGCAAATGGTAATAGGTGGGATGGTAATGAGAAGCCACACACAACCTAGAGGAAGCATTTTCCTTCTATCATATCCTTGGTAGGTGTTATGTGTAGACTTGAGATTTATTATAAATATCCAAGGGACTTATTGAAGTTGAGAGAGGTAATAGAGGTGTTAGAACCCTCATCAATAAATATATGCTTAACATGGATATCACCTATTTGAATACTAATGAATAAGGAAGGATCATTTATAAGAAGCAAAATCTTATCAAGAATCTTAGAAGCTATGGAAAATATTAAGGAAAGAGAATTTTCTATAGTTTCATCAAAATTGATAGACATCTCTTCACATTTTTGTAATATAATATCCTTAAATCTAGATAAGATTGCCTCCTACCCTACTAGGGGAGGATGAGGGACATTCATCTTGAATAATTATTTCATAATATGGTTTATATGACATGGATAAGTCCTTGTAAGCTCAAGGAATAGAATTTGGGATGGGACATTAGTGAGTTCCATGATGGGATCCCACTTATCATAACCCATAATAAGGTTGTTAGACATGGGTGCATAATAATTAAGGAGGTCCTTTAAAGGAAGAGCTGAAGTGCATTAAAATTTATGTTGTTAAGAAGAAGGTATAAAACAATGTTGTAAATCATTTTGTGATGATGAATTAGTTGATTCAAATTTATTTTTATAATTTATAGAATAAATGTGATTATAAATTTGAGTCTCATTAGTGTTAAAAGATGAAGGAAACGTGGTTTAAATAGAAAATGAAGTGTTATCCAAGGGAGAATCATAAATTGAATCATCAAAAGTAATATGGTCATCTTTCCCTAACTCATTTAAATGAGTTGGAGAAGAATCTTGGATAACATGATATTTTCTAGATGGAGGAGTATAGATAGGTTAAGGATCTATTAAATCAACCACCCTTCACATATTATTCATGTTAACAACATTCTCTTATAAATTTGGTTCAATAAGATTTTCTACATTATTGGTGGAAGGGGTGGCTTTGTATTTATTATCTTGAATAGGTTGATGATTAGGAAGAGGGTCTTTGTAGATAACCAAATGAGAATTAGATTGATTCAAGGCTTGAGTTTTATCATGTGATTTATAATATTTAAAATAAATTTCATAAGCTTATTCATGCTTTCAAATGATAGAATTGTGATCAAAATTAGGACCAAGAAGAAAGTCCATAGATAAATTATGAAGTTGTCTATAGGTCTCATGATAATGACACCAACTAGCATGAAACCAACAAAACTTTTTAGGATCATACCAAGATTTCATAGGATGAGTAGGGTTAAGATCTCTTGGAAGAGGCCTAAGTAGACACTTAAACAATTTAGCTGAGGATAAAGGTTTATGAACATTAATGTTGTTTGGTGAAGATAAGTGAGGATTGGTATATTATTTATAAGGGGGAGTTGGTTCTAACAAAGGGGTAGGAATAATAACTTGAACATTGTCAATGGTGTCATAAGAATCTATAACACCATCATTGGTAACATTGTGATTTTTTTCCTTAAGAGAACAGGACCCATAGAAGGTTAGGGTGGATCAAATTGATGCATAAAGAAATATTATCATTTATATTTGTCAATATCCTCCTCTAATGTATGTGGAGAGTGTGCGGAACCGATATTGAAGTTTAAGAAAAATGGAATTGATAAAGAGATGAAAAAGATTATCATAAACCATGTTATGTTCCCATTTGTTTGACAAAGTTTTTTACCTTTTAACAAAAACTTGAGCATTTTCATTTTAAATTTTCTTGAAATTTATGAAGTGGGCTAAAGTGTTTTTAGGAATATCACTAGTTTGGAATTATTAGACTAAATCATTCACTAAATATTCCAAACTAGTAATGGAATGAGTTCTAAGTTGGTTGTACCAATCTAAGGCATCACCTATGATATTTTTGGCTAAGAGTTAGGTAGCATCAAAGGTGTTCAATTTGACCAAATCCTTGTAAAGATTTCCAAATGTTTTGAGGTGAAAGGTAGGATCGGTTGACCCATTATAAGATATTTTTTGTGTTATAACTCTTATATCAATGTTGGAAATTTGAGTAGCGAGAGGTTCATTTTGTAGATACTTGATGGAATTATTTACTAGAGGAGGTTGAGTAATGAGATTGCCTTGAGAATCTTGAAGAGAAGGAAGGGGGATATTATGGTTATGTGTGCCCCAAGCCATTAGTTGTGGATGAGAATGAATATTAAGAAGGTGGTTTTTCATTCTCATCATTTGATTTTTGTTATGTTCTTGAAAGGTATTCCTTTGATTGAGAGTTTACAATAAAATTTGATGTGTTTGATTAACATTAGAATCATTAGATTTAGCATTAGTCTTAATATTAATGGCTTAAGTACCATTAATATGTTGATATGAGCTTGAGATGAATTATGAGAATGTAAGGCACTAGTGGCAAAATTTCCCTATAGCAAAAGATAGACTAGTGAATGGTTGAGAAGAAGAAGCACTAGAAGCATGATCACCTTCGGTATTAAATAGTGAACTAGTGGAAGCATTAAGGATAGTGGATCTTATGAGAGGCCCACTAGATGTAGAACCTACCATGTTAGTTAAGATACGAGGCATGGAGGTATAAGAGTCTAGATAATAATATGTCATGGCATAATAAGGATTCAAAAATGAAGGAAAAGGCTAAGAATTAAAGAAAGTTATAACCCCAAATCCAATATTGAATGTAGGAGTAGGTGAATTAAAATCTTCAGTTTGAGAACTAATCATGAGGTTATAAATGATAGAAGGATCCTTTCTTCGATGTTGAGGAAATTTAGTGATAAAGAAGAGCATTTTTGGAGTATAATTTAACTTAAGTTGGTATTCTAAGAAAAGATAAGGATTATGCTAAAAATAGGTATTTGGAGGGGTCCCATAGTTCATTGTACGAGTGGAAATATGAACATTACTAGCATCTACAAGAGGATCCCTAATCTATTTATGGGAGACCCTATTAGGATTGGTAAAGTTCATCATGTCTATTGATTGTAACTCAGTGTCATTACCTAACATAAATTCCATGATGAAGGGAAAATAATAGAGATTAGAAATCAAAGGATAAAGAGGTGACTAAAATAATATAGGGTCAACTAGGTCGACTTAGCATAGAAATAGGGACTGTAAAACTATACAGGTTTGATTGGGTCAATCTAGTATAGTGTACAAAAGGCAGAAAAGGTACTGGGTCAACTAGGTCAATCTAGTATAGTAGATATGAAATTTAATAAGCCTAAAAATATATTATGAAAATGAAATAAGATAATTTTTCAAGTAGTGAAAATTCGTTAGTATTGAAAGGAAATAAACAATCAATTAGAATAACATTGGCCAATCTAATTGAAGCACACAAAATAAAACCTTACACTAATGCTAGCTAATGCAATCTTTTGCACACATAATTAAGCAAAGATCAAAAAATCAACTTGAAAATTAAAGAGATAACTAATTTTTCAACCTAAATGTTTATTAAATTATTAAGATGTGATTTTTAATGTAATTGGAAGTTGGTTATAAGCAAGGTACTAGATAACAATCTAAGGATGGTATTAGGTAGTTTGGGCTAAAAGGGACTGTAGTGGAAATGATACAAGCTTGGTATTGGGGCCTAACCCCTCACTTCACACACTAAAGTGATAAAGGTGTCAGGTGGTTAGATAGAATATACCATTAACCACACTTTATACTTGACCAGAGCATCAAGTTGGTTTCTCCCTTGGAGATGAAATCCAATTAGATTGGCCTTGGGTAGACAAAATGCTAAAATTCTTATTTATATTATGTGATTTGGTCATGCATGAATAAAATAGAAATAGTGAAAATAAGCAATTAGTTAAAAATCCCCTAATTAAACAATTTGAGCTATTCTAAACATGAAAGCAATAGGAAAAGAAATGTGTGAGCTAATTACTAGCAAATATGAGGTTAATTCCAACTTGAAACAAGGTATAGTGTTGACACTATATTCACAAAATATGGAATAGGGTCGATAGGGTCAAACTTTTACTACATAATTAAGGTTTAAAAATGAACTAGGTCGGCAAGGTTGACCCAATCATTTTAGATAGCACATAGAATATAGAACTAGGTCAATAGGGCCGATCTAGTTGACTGTGCAAAGGGAAATTTTAAAGAATGCAAACTATGAAAGGAAAGATAGAAAAGAAATAAATAGAGAGGTATATATGATCCTTGGTGGATCAAATATGTAATGAAGGAATATTTTTGATGAATAACCTTGGAATATGTTAGTAAAGCCTACAAATTAGGTCAACATGATCAATCAAGTTGTGTAGAAACCTATTGTAGAGTGTTAAAAATGTACAAAGTCAGCTGAGTTGACCTAGTAGGCTGAACTAGTTGTCTAAAAGGATAGAAACTTGTATTGGGTTGACTGGGTTGATTAAGTTCCCTATTTCTAGAAACCTACACATAGAAGCTATAAAATTGGGTCAAAAGAGTCGATCTAGTATCACAAATATAAGGACTAAAATAATGAAAATAAGTGAAACAAATATTACAAATGTTGGTTTCACATTGGGTTCACCATAATGTATGCAATCATAAATGCATCATGTATATAAATCAATCTTGGCTAAAAATATATAGAGCATACCTAAACTTCTGATTTGGTTTCACATTTGTATGAGTTTATGTACTTATAAGTTTTAATAAATTTACTATTATATTGCATTGATTCAATAAAGCATCAAAATACACTACAAAATATTTGGTGCAATCACCATTTCAAATTTTTTTCACAATTTCATTTCCAAAACTCTTTCCCCTAGTCAAACCCTAGTTTATAATCAAGATCACTAAAAAGCAATAGTTCCACATGATCTGGTAGTTTATCATTTGTACCAAATTTAGTGAAAGGAAGTAAACCTTCTCTAGAGGTTCACCTTAATTCACCAAGGTTCTACATCTTGGAGGCGATCCTATTGATCATTATATATTTACATAACAAGCTATAAAATCAAGATATGTGAAAAATCTATGTGATAATAGGTTTTTTAGTTAATCTATGTTTAATATTTAGTAGTTCGAAATAGAATTTGTGTATGAGAAGGCCTAATGGTGAATAGTAAAACTAGTGTGCTTCAAATGGTGGTTGAAGATAAAAAGTGCCATAAACCTAATATGAGCTTAGTGGGGGTTTATTTTTATTTTATGTGAATTATTCCTTCCATGTATGAAGTTTGAAAGTATTCTAATAAGATCAAAGTGTAACATGTACTAATGAAGGCCTAATTGAATTAGGTCTCTATAAGGCCTAAAGAAGGATTTAGTCCATTTAGGATATGGATGACCTAATGTAGTGATTCATTAATTTTTATGTCATGTTCTAAGGCCTATTATGTGTAAAAGTTTAGTGGGAAAGTGTATATGGCTGACCAAGAGGTGTATGAGCAAGAGACTAATATAAGAATAAGGCCTAATAGGCATAACTATCTAGCTAGAGAGAGAGAGTATTATATAAAGGAAATAAAATTTTTAAGAGATCAATGAGGTCTTTTAGACCATAAAAAGTGTGTATATAAACTATCATGAAGATCTAATGTGGACACTATAGATGAGAGTCAACGTCATATGACTTAATATGTCTTAAAGAGACCTAGTTGAGTGAAGAGACCTATAAGGTAATTTGAGGGGGATAAGAGTTTGAAGAGTTGAAGAGTTAGTCGTCATTAGTTGGTTGAGTAATAAGGTGTTTTGAAGGTGATCAAAGCAATCAAGTGGCTGATTTGGTGATGGGTCATCTAAGGGGTTGGTACCTCCTTTTAAGTTGGTAATTGTTAAAGCCTAGTTGGGTTGGTGTTTGGATAGTTGGGGTGGATGTTCCATGTGGAGTTGGTGCTTCATAAAATTATGATATTTTGACTTATATGATTTTAGTCCATTTTAAATGATCAATGGGTTTTCTTCCCCTTGAGTTTTTCTCACTCATATGTGTGTTTTTGTGTTATGATCATGTGAATGAATCTTTATGCATTATTATATCTTTGTATTGATTTGATAGTTAAATAAATGATACTTTAAATTTGAAAGAAAGTTTTAAGAGACTGATTCGCACCCTCTTAATCATTGTGTTTCTAATAGTTTTTTTAAATCCTCTTTAAAATATGTGCTTACAACATATATGTTTACATGTTCAATTGGAAGTAACTAGGGTTTTCACTTGTGCAACTATAAGGGATCAAATCACTAGTATGAGCAATTTAATTTCAGATTTACAAACAAAAAATAAGCTATTACATGAAGAGATCATAACATTGGAAAATTAGGTTATAATACAAAATTCTCAAAGGAATCCTAGTGCCAATCATGTATATGCACCTTCCCCTAGTCAATTGGTTGTAAGAAATGTTACATATCAAAACAAGAAATCACAACATAGTAACTCTACAACTAGTGATTTAAAAATCATTTAAATATAAAATAAGATTTTAAGTGAGATATTAAGGGAAATGATTAAATCTAAGTTGATCAAACTACCTCCTTTACATCTAGTGAGAACATCCAGATATTATTGTGCATATTATAGAATGCATAGGCATCACACAGATTCATGTTTGGCATTAAAAAAAATATACAATAGGTAATTAATAATGAGTATCCTATACAAGGTAAATCAGTCAAGCAATCCATAGTGACACAAGAAAACATTCACAAAGGGTCAAATTTAGAAACAATATAAAAGTGTTTACCAAAGCATAACTTAGAACAATAAAAGGATCAAAAATATAAATTAGATCAACAAATAGTACCAAAAGCATAGGTAAAGCACAAAAAATATGTAAATCTACCTCTCCAAAATAAGGCTCAACTTCTAAATTAGTATGGGTTTGGTCAAAAATTTGTATAATAATTTGATTATCAAGGTTAAGGGTTGGGAAAGAATTCTCAAGGCATCATTAATATTCTAGCATTTGATAATGTTTATCACCAATGTTTGGGATTTATTGAACATCCTAAGGCAAATCATTCACAGATACAATTTAACAAAGGAAAAGATTCAGATACAACAAAAGTCAACACTAAAATTCCATTGGTTCAAAATCAAGATGATAATGATGAGTGGAACAATATAGGTTATTGTGATTTCCAAGATACTTATAATGAATCTAAATATTCAAATTCATATTCAAAGTCATTCCTTTATGATTCACAATCATGCACGATTCTTTTGTTTTATATAGGACACCATGATAGGGAGTCTCCCATGAGAGTCATCGATTAGTATCATTATTTATTAGCTTACTTGTACATAATTTCTTAGCTTATTGGTACATAATTTTTTAGCTTACTTGTACATAATTTTTCAAAATTACTTATATATAGTTTTCTTTCAATTAGTTATACATAGTTTATTTTTGCTTAATTTTACATAGCCTCTCAGTATTTATTGTACATAGTCTCCTAATTATTGATTGTAAATAGCTTCTACCAAAAATACTAAAAACAATACAAAATTTCAAAAATATCAAAAACATTCAAATATGTCAAAATCTAGAAACATTAAACTAAAGCAAAAACACTAATAACATTACAATTTTATGCATTATCCATGCTTTACATTTCTACTACCATGCTATCTTTACATTTATTTTTCTATCCTATTGTTTTTCAATTTATCTACATTACCATGCTTCACTTGATCTTCTTTGAGTGTGTTCAATGACATCTAAATCCATGATTTCTTCACTCTACCCATTGAGGGGGCATCCTACATCTACATTCAAGATATACATCGATATATCTACCCCCTAGGGGCATATTTTATATGACTACACCATCCAGGTTATGTCATTATTATACCACACACTCTAATTATCATGTTGATGTACATTACCTACTAGCTTACACAAATTACTCTATCAACACTCACTAGTATATAACACTTGTGTATTTATTAGCATATAACTAGTCTTCTACTACATGTCTTACATACTTTCACTTCTTTCTTTGAATAGTTATATGTGATTATGTTTCCAGTATTTACATGCTTTCCTTTCTTGCTTTACATATCTAGATGTGATTTCATTTCTTAGATCCTATTTTATCTCTTTTATGTGCCTTAAGACATTTTCCAATGTCCTTTGATTGTACTCTTTTATATGCCTATGGACCTTGTGTCAACCTTACTTATTTCAATTGTATGTGTATATGGCATTTGAACATGCTTTATAAGCTTTCTTATTAGTTTTAGGTACATGTGCCCATGTCCCTTGTTTGCTTGGCTGCTTGGCCACTCTTGTACATTTCTTGATTCTTGCCTTATGTATTTTTTACTTGATTGCTTCTCAATTGTTTTCAATGCCATGATCTACATCATGCATTCTCTTGCTTTATTGAATGCCATGATGGACATCATACTCCATTCCTTGACAACTAACAAATAAAAACTAACCAAACTTCTAACTGTAGTTCACTATATTTCACATGATATTACATTATTACATCTATCTAGGCATACCCTTATTGATCTAATAATTTCCATTACAAATTATGCTATTTATTGAGATATATTTTCAATTATCATTGCTATATCATGTATTTTCATAGTATAACACACTTTCAAGAATATTTATTTAGAGGATAGTCATTGTAGGGTATTCATTCCTACTTTCAAAAGAGGGGGCAACAAATAAGGGTTTTGTCATAGAGAACATATATCCTACCAATCAAAAAATTAGTTTTTAGAACACTCAAAACAACAATCATAGGTCAAACTAGGTAGAATAGATCAGATAGATAGTGATAATTATAGAACAATCTTTAGAATCAACACAAGATAAGAGCACAAAGTTTGGAGTACAACACAAGATAGTAGGGTATCCTATTTTGGTGTTCCTATCCAAATAGCAAAAAAACCAAATTTTATAGAAATAGATAGAAAAGTGAGTATAGTTATCATTTTGTCAGCAATAGTTTAGTTTAAAATTAGTAGTTTTCGTATAGTTTTTCTTAGAGAATCTAGAGGGGCATCATGCATGGCATGATGGATCTCACTTCTAGTTTTAGATTAGGTAGTTGGTATAATTTATAGATTAGAATCCATGTTATAGACACTAGTGATTGGGGGTAAAGTGTATGACACATTTGCTTTCTCTTCTTTAGAGTTTATGGCATTACCCAAGCATTCTCAATAGTTATGTGCCTTATTCTATTTGTAGGTGGTTGGCATCATTCCTGAGTGGATTCCACATAAGCTTATTTCCTAGTTTTGGATTGGCTTTCATAAAATCCTAGTCTCCACCTTTTTTGAGTGGCCAAGAGTGGCCTAGTTTTTAGTATAAATTTGGCTATCCATGTCACATTGTCAGATTATAGAGCATTCATGAGATTCAAGAGCCATCTCATATGAAAAACATTCATACCATTATTAGTTCATATCTTCACTTCACAAGGCAATAATAGAACTAAAGGACTAGCTAGCCTTTGTATTCTTGAGCCACCTACTTAGAGGGATTAGACACATGATCTAAACATCAATTAACACACACATGATCACATAGATTCACTTAATGGGTGATGATGGAGCCAAAGGGCTAGCCTTTGTATTCTTGAGCCACTCTCAAGGAATTAAGCACTTAGTTCCATTCATGATATTACTTTTGTTATAACATCATTCAACACACACTCAACATCACTCAACATCACAAGTTTTATATTAGTTTGTGTACCTAATGAAGTGTATTCATTCCTTTCTCTTCCACTCTCTTTTACCTAGATTTTTTATGTTTTTACTTTAGACATAGTGTGTCTAATAATAATTGATCTAATCTTGATTTTATTTTACAAATTTACATTTCACAACATGCTCTCTCTATGCACACCCAACATCACATAGCTTCATGGGATTCACCCTTATAGGTAAGTTCAACTATGCTTTCTACTTTTCCTTTATCCTAATATTTTGCTTTTTTGTATCACTAGAATAAAGTGGGGTAAATGTAGTCATATAAAATGTCAATATTGGTAGCTTGATTGTGGATTATGACACCCAACCCATATGTTTTTATCACATGCTCTCATGAGCCTTCTAGACACATTTTTGCTTATTCCCAATCATCCTAAGATTTTCAAATGGTCATTCCACCTTAGCCAGGCAACATTTCCCATGCCAAACCTATCTGCCTAGGTACCACATCTATAGGAAAAGAGTGAAAAAATTGGACTATAGCACTAAAACTTAAGGTGTCCTATTTTAGTGCTCTTATATAATTGAATTTTGAGCTCTAATGGTTATTTCCTTCTAGTTCCTATCCTTCATATTATCATCCTAGTGTGAATACATTCAACCCATGACCAATATATCTCTTTAAAATCCCATTCAAATTTCATTTAGAGAGAGGTTAGAAAATATTACAAAGTAAGAAAGAATACAAGTAAAACTACTAAGGCAAATTTCCATATTTTCTACATATAGCCATCTAATACAGCTATAAGCATATCCAAATCCTCACACTAGTCCTTAGCCACCTCAAGCACACCCAATTTAGCATTTTTTATCCTCATTATAATATTTCATAAAGCACATCATGTGGGAGAACTAAATATGGCTTGATTCCTCTTTATAATATTGGTATGTAGGTAGCATGCCCACACAAGGGGTGTGGATACATGTTCAGTTCATCTTACACACACTAACCCCCCTTCTTTTTCAAAATTATATGAAAACAAAATGAATTCTAGGATTTGAAGATTAAATCAGATCTATATGGAGTTATATATACTTTAAGTAGTCAAGATTTCATAGGTAGGCTCATATAGGGAAAATGAATAAAACTTAAAAAATGTAGGTCTCTACGAGTAGTTTAGACAATAATGGTAGAAGAGGACAATAACATTGGACCCTAAGGTGTCTTATTTTGATGCTCCTATCCTTTCACAAAATGAAATCTAGATCTTGATTTGTGACATTATCCCAGTCCTACATAGCCAATATTAGACCCTAAAACAACTATTTCAATTCATTTTAAGATAAGTCTTATTTTCTCCATATTTATTTCTATTTAGAAAATGGAAAAAAATAAAAATAATATATACAAATTAATGGTTAAATTATTGATATATTATTAACTGATTTAGTCAACCCAAAACATTAACTAAATTAGGAATAATACTTCAGTATTCCCAGAATAGTTAAATAAAATACAAAGTTGGCAAAAATCATGAGATATTAATATGGTTATTAAAAATATTATCCACCCCATATTAATTGCATTCATAAGACTATTCATCATAAGAAGCTTCATTAAAATTTAAAGGAGGTGGGTTTTCACTATCATCCTCAATCAAGGGAAGGGATATATGGTGGTGTATTAGAGGTGTTTCAAGTGTTTTTAATATCATTGGGTTCATCATCATTAGAGTCATCAAGAGTGACTTGCATATTTGGATGCATGTTGAAATAATTAGGGAAATGAGTGATATTAATGGTTTTTATAGTACGAATGTGACATGTGTTTCAATATTTTTTAGTTTGATATCCTCTTGTTTAGGATCAAATCATGTTTGTAAAATCCACAATCATGAATAGACTTTAAACATTGGATACTAGAGGAATTTATTTGTGTTAATTATTGAGTCCAATAATGACCTATTATTTAGTTATAAGAAAGTGGAAGATCAATAACCATAATCTTGGTGTGATTAATTACATGACCTATAATGAGAGGAATAAAAATGAAACCAATATGATTTTGGTTATTCTTATCAAATCTATAAAAATTAAGTATAGTTTTCTTAAGATAGTTTATATAATATTATAGATATGTGACTAACCATAAGGAAGTGACATTGATTTTCAAACTTTAAACCACAATTACTTTCATTATTTTCATATCATTGATCATAAAAATAATAAATAGGATTAAATCATTAGCTCAAAATATAATTTCATGATTGATCATATCATCTTCATAAAATTATATATATATATATATATATATATATATATATTATTATAAGGTTAAGGATGGAGTTTGGTCCTGATTGAATGAATTTCAATAGGTTGTGGAACTTGATAAGGTTTATTAGATGTTTTGGTGTTGCTTCTATAGGTTATATTTTCAATTTCTTATAATATTTTTATGAGAAGTTACTATGATAGGGTGATGTTCTCATGAGTTCAATTAGAATAATTTTCAATGCATATTATTAATCTCTTATAGTAAGCTCCATTGAGATGATTTTTGGTAAGAATGATAAAAATAATTTGGTTGAAAACTGGTATTTTCTTTGTGATATTTGGTAATTAGAAGAGATTGATAATTATATTGAGGCTCTGTTAGTGGAATAAAATCATTATAACATGAATTATAAGTGGTTTTATCTTTGAAAAGAATGTAGTCATGAGAAGGCTTCATAGGATTCGTAACATGATATTTATGAGTGAGCTTACATATGTAATTGAGCTTTTCCATGTTAAAACGTTGGGAATTGAGGTAGAATAGTTCAGAATTTGAATCAATATAACCTAAAAATTTATTCATATGATCAATATTGGGATTTTGAGACTAATACAATTTGTGATATTTTTAGTTTTAGGTTGATTTGATTTATTAGATTAATTTGATGGGTTGGAATGAGTATGAGAAACTTTTAGATAGTGATTATAATGTTATTTATATATATAATCATGTTCAAAGTGTTATCGTACCATGAAGCCTTAATGAAATTTCTCAAGTTCATGAAACTATTAAGGAGAATGTGTATTTATAACATGGAACCAATAAAACTTATCGACATGGTCCCATGGAAGGAAAGGATTGGAATGGTCAAAACTAAAAAGGCCCAGAAGGTGGTTTGATTATATTGATTTATTAAAAACTTAAGGGAGGGTGGATAGGGTTTAAATGTTAATGAATTATGTTAATTGTTTGATCATATTGGGTTGGGGAGGTTTGTTATAAAAATTATTTGTGTTTTTTGTATTAGTTTATCCTATAAAATATTTCCTATTAATATTTTGATAAGGTTAAAATTGATTCATAAGGTAATCTTCTCATTTATCTTGATCAAAGGATTTTTATATTTTTTTAAGACATAAGGACCTGAACTTGTATTTAAGTGAGGTTTTTAGATTGGTAATGAAAATTTTGAATTTTGTTACATCATTCATGTCATGATCTTATTTAATGGCCAAAGACTTCCATCACTTAAGGAAATCATGGGTAGATTATTTGGGTAGGTGCTTGGCATTGACAAAGTTACCAAGGCTATTTTTTGGATGGTGATTATATTTGAATTATTTCAATAGAGCATTGAATATGAACTCTAATTCTCTAAATTAATAGGTATGGATTTGATTATACATTTATAATGCATATCCAATTATATTTTTAACTATGAGCTAGGTGGTTACATAGGTAATGGTTTATATTGATTATTTGTAGAGGTTTCCAAATGCTCTAAGGTGAAAGGCATGATTAGTAGTCCCATCATATGTTTAAGGTTAGGGAATACCCTCTAATGTCCATGGAGAAAATATATTGATTTACATGGTATTTTTTAATAATTGTTGGCATTTTATTTTGAATAAGAGGTCAAAGAATGAAATTTCCATTGTAATCCATACGTGAAAGAGGTGAAAATGTTCATTAGGTTGATTCTAAAGAGATTATTAAGGTTTATTATTTATTAGGCCCCAAATCCATGTAAGTATAAATATATGCCAATACAAGAAAACCTTGGGCATGAGGCAATTAGTTGGTATGATTATTATTTTGTCATCTTTTGGTGTCAACTAGTAGGTAGGTAACTAATCCCTTCTGGCTCAATCATCATCATGAAGTAGGCACATGAGATAGTCACAGCTCATTGGAAGTATGGTAGTGGAGCTAGTGGAATGATTACATCCATCACCAACTCAAAAACTATAATTATGTATTTACCATAGCACTAAGAAACCCCAAAACACTATAAAGCTGAGATGAATCTAGTTAGCAAGTAAAGGAGATTGGAGTAACAAAGCCCTATAAGATTGGTTCCAGATGTTGTGTTTGCCATTATAGCTTAGAGATTAGTTTGGGATAACTTTGAGGCTCACCATTGTAATTCCCAAGCTCACTTTTGAGATTTTAGGAATTTAGTAGCTATAAGAGGATTACTTGCTCAATTTTCATTGATATATATATATATATATATATATATATATATATATATATATATATATATATATATATATATATATATATATATATATATATATATATATATATATATATTGTGTTTGAAACTTGTTAATGATGGATAGTGTTGTGCCTAATGGATGTTAATCTAGTTTACGTGGTTGTAACCATATGTTTAGAATGATAATGGTTTGCACAATTTTTCAATAGATTGAATGATTATATTTATATTATGTATGTTGAGATCCTATAAGCCTTCGACCTAGCCCATTTATGGCATTTATATAGTGTATGATGGCATCAACCCTTATAGAAATACTCTAATTATAAGAATGACCTCATGATTTGTAATGATACCTATTCCAAAGAAAGATACCAAGCCTAAGTCCTTCATCTAAGTAATTTATTAAACCCCCCTAAGTGCCTGATTAGTGCTAAGTTAAGGACACCAAAGGATTGTGCCTATGCAACTATAAAACCACATCATATAGGATTTCACCTGATAGATAGTTGGATCCTTCCCAAACCAACTCATTCCCATGAATGTACCACTACCATTATGCTAACCAAATTCATCAGAGGATAGAAGTGCACCATAGCATAACTAACCCACACACATGCCCTAGTCCTTTCTCCACTACACTTCAAGTAAGTGCATAAGTCTTATACCTTATGTTAAGTTATGTTAATGTGGCTAAGTGACAAATGTTAAGTGATATAAGATTAATCAAGGATTGTGACACATTGTAACAAGTCTATATCTAACTTGGATAACTAGATAAGCACATGACAAGACCAATGATTCAAGACCCCTACTTTTCTACAACATTTTGGTTCTATTTTTGGGAAGTCTTGAATTTTGTTTCTATAATGATACCCTAGAATGATGCTTCAACTCTCCCTTAATAAAATTAAGTAACAGATGGCATGAGTGAAAGATAGGTTTTTGCTCTAGAATCCAACTTGTATAGGGTATAAACCAAAGGAAGTGGGTCCAAAACCATCTATATGATGCTTTGTATAAGGCTTTATTTTTTGGACTACTAGAGCAGGTGTACTGATGGTTGGCTACTTATGAGACACATACAAGTTAAAGATATGGACAACACCTTAATTGGAAAAAAGAGTGTCAGGAATCTAGAACAACAAACATGCTCTGATCCACTCGTTAGGATCTTGCTCCTCAGATAGAGCACAGTATGATTACCAAATATAAGCAATTGAATATGCAGAAATAACCAGAAACACAAGTAACTAGAATTCACCAATAGCACAGAATATGAGAGACAATACACTATCTTGTATTAATAATATACAAAAAAGAATACATCAAAGAGCCGCCACACTCTTTCACCTTACAGAGATTCGCCACACCTCAAGTGTACAGTAATTCTTCTCACACACACTCTCCTACACAAAAACGGTCCCAACAACCAACTCACACACAGAATTGGTGTTCACCTCACCAACCAGTCAGTAATAACCCTGCCGGTACACCAAGCACTCTATAGCACTTCAAGCTGATCTCTCATGAACCTGCAACCTGCAATTCAAAGACCAAACTTACATGTAGATCCCCAATGAGCTTGCAACAACCTGCAACTCATAGATCTTACAACTAGAAGGAACTCTTCCTTTCTATCTCATGCCTTATACAATACATGCCAATGGGTCTATAAATAGATCCCTAACTCAAACACTAACTAAGACTCTTAATTTAGACAATTATCCTCGCAGCCCAAGACTCTGGCTGGTCTTGACATGCAAACTCATCGTTCACTTAACTAACTATCCGTGAAACGAACACTTCAGGAACACACAGGCGATCGACGTCGGTCCCTGCTGGTCTGGTTCTGCCGACGTCGGCCGACTTCCTGCCGTCGCCGGTGGCCTTCTACACTGGACTCTGCCGACGTCGGTCATGCTGCCGACGCCGGTTCCTGTAGAACTCAGCAACCATCTGTTCCTAGTTTGCAAAGGTTGAAGCTTTTAGCTCCACAACCTAACAATCTCCCACTTGGAGATAAACAGCTGCAACCTGTACCTGTACTTGTACACCGTCTAGTTTGTTTCCTTGGCTTTGTATCCCTCCTCAAGATCACTCTTGAAGACCAACCACCACAAAATCTGTGATGCAAAATCTGTCATCCAAATTACCTGCCACATCCGCATCTACAACCATGTAGAAAAAGAACTTGACCCTACGTAGCATGTGCACCTGCTGCTGGTCCCACTGAACTGCCCTTCAGTATTACTCTCCCGGATTGACTCCAAACTTGTGACAACTCCCACTGCTTGGGAAAACTCAAGTTTAGTACATCCCATGCACTCAACCTCACTATGTGAATCAAGACACCTGTTCTATGAACTGTCTAACCATCGGTGTGCTAACCGGCTTCACACAATCATCCTGAAACAAAGTCAACAAGACCTCCATGTCTCTAGAACACACTCATGCCAAAGAATCTTGCTGCTCCCAGATTCTCCATGACAAACACCTGAACTAGCTTTACCTTTAGTTCAGCAATACCTGTATATGTAACCCTGCAACAAGCACATCATACAGAAAATAGAATAGTGTAGCTAATACTATCCAACCTGGTAAAGAGAAACACAATGATCAAACCTCCATTGCCTTGCAGCTAATACAAGATCATATACCCTGATCTTCCATCTCACGTATCCATTTCCGCTCTTCTTCATCCTTAACATCCATTCATCTCTCAGTGCTTACTTCCAGCTGGCAACACTACCCAAAACACCTGTTTGGTTCTCCACCAAGGAATCACATCCTCATCCATGCCAAGCTCCCACTGTTTCCTGGATCTACCTGTTCTGCTTCTTCAACAACTTCCTGGTCCTATGCCATAAGTGAGCAACAAGTAGTGTAAAGAAGGGAAATGACAAATTTAAGAACTTACTTACACCTTCAGTCCTCCATATGGGCGCTTGAGACTCCATGACAACTAGCTGTCCACCCAAAATTCGTCTCAGTAACCGATGCCGGTCACATCTCAGTCTACAGCCGACCGATGTCGGTTCCCTGCGACTGCCTCTCTGCCGATGTTGGTTTCCCCTGGCCGACGCCGGTCTCTGTCTGCCCCGAGTCACCGACATCAGGCTGCACATAGCCGACGTCGGTCCCTGTCTGGACGCTGACGCCAGTTTTCCTACCGACGTCGGTCTCTGTGTTTTTCTTGTGAGACTTGACTTTTTCCCGTGAGTTCCTTTTGGATCAAAACCTTGTCCAAATCACCCTTGCTCTGCTCAAAATTCCTCTGCACCTTATGCTGAACTCTGTCCGTCACTTTCTCCTTGAAAACCAAGGCTTTCCCGTTCTTGTCACTAACATCAGATTCCTCAAGAAACCTTACCTTCTTCTTCTGCATACAGAAACCACGATCCATGCCTTCCAAATCCGAAAGCATGTTCTTTGACTCAAGAACCAGCATCTCCTTCTTATCTATGTGACCAAGCCTATCAAGCCACATCTCTGAATCTACAGCTGAAGTAGATAACCCAGAAAGAGAATTAGTAAAACAAGTAGATAGATAAAGCGTACCTACTTTCTTACCTCTAGCTATAACAAGTGTACCCTTGGTAACCTTCCAAGAGTCCACTGTGAGAGTTACTGTGCAACCCTCTTCACCCAAACTTCTAACTGAAATCAGATTCCGCTTCAGAACTGGGACATGCATGACCTCCTTTAACACCCATGTGTCACCTGTCTGCAATTTCAGCTTCACTTTGCCTTTGCCAACAATCTGACAAGGCTTACCATCCCCTACACAAATTTCTCCAAAGTCTCCCTGGACATACTCATGAAAAAATTCTCTATGTGGAGATGCATGAAAAGAGGCACCAGAATCTAATACCCAAGATTCTACTTTATCCAAAGAACATACCAGAGCATCTTGTGCAACGTAGCCTGCAACATCTGCTTCTTCTTCATGTTCTTCATGATGATCTTCACCCGATCTGCAATCTCTCTTTAAGTGCCCTTGCTTTCCACATTTCCAGCGGGTTATTCTGCCATACCTGGACTTGGATCTCTTGCCTGTCTTTGACCTTGATCTCCCACGCTCTGTCCTCTCTCTTGGCCTTCCTCTTCCTTCAACACTCAAAGCATTTCCAGATAATTCACCTGTGCTTTTCCTACGTATCTCTTCATTCAAGATTACACTCACAACATCATCCACTTTTAAGACTTTTGAAGGAGACACAGTATTAGAAACTGCCATTACCAAACCTTCCCAACTTTCAGGTAATGAACACAAGATTAAGAGAGCTCTAAGTTCATCATCAAATACAATATTCACTGAACTTAACTGGTTTACCAAACCATGGAAATCACTAAGATGGCTATGAATAGATCCACCTTCCAACATTTGCAAATTAAATAAACGCTTCATAAGAAATACCTTGTTTGAAGCCGAGGGTTTTTCATACAAATTTGCCAAAGATTTCATCAACTCCACCGTTGTCTTACACTGTGATAAGCTGGAAATCACAGATGAATCAAGACTCAATCTAACAGATCCCAGAGCCTTCCGATCAAGAACCTCCCATTCTTCATCTTTCATATCCAAGGGTTTGCTAGTAACCCCACCCAACGGTAAGTACAAATCTTTCTGATACAGATAGTCCTCAATCTGCATCCTCCATAATTGGTATTTCTTGCCATTAAACTTTTCCATTCGTAGTTGACTACTTTCTGTCATTGCTCAACTCCCACTCAAACAGAAACCCTGTGAGTAACCTGTAATCAAAACACACTACCCAGATCTACACCAATCTGTTAGTATCCCAACCAAAAGCTCTGATACCACTTGTTAGTGGTATCAAGCTATGAGCTAACAACCTTGCTCTGATACCACTTGTTAGGAATCTAGAACAACAAACATGCTCTGATCCACTCGTTAGGATCTTGCTCCTCAGATAGAGCACAGTATGATTACCAAATATAAGCAATTGAATATGCGGAAATAACCAGAAACACAAGTAACTAGAATTCACCAATAGCACAGAATATGAGAGACAATACACTATCTTGTATGAACAATATACAAAAAAGAATACATCAAAGATCCGCCACACTCTTTCACCTTACAGAGATTCGCCACACCTCAAGTGTACAATAATTCTTCTCACACACACTCTCCTACACAAAAATGGTCCCAACAACCAACTCACACACAGAATTGGTGTTCACCTCACCAACCAGTCAGTAATAACCCTGCCGGTACACCAAGCACTCTATAGCACTTCAAGCTGATCTCTCATGAACCTGCAACCTGCAATTCAAAGACCAAACTTACATGTAGATCCCCAATGAGCTTGCAACAACCTGCAACTCATAGATCTTACAACTAGAAGGAACTCTTCCTTTCTATCTCATGCCTTATACAATACATGCCAATGGGTCTATAAATAGATCCCTAACTCAAACACTAACTAAGACTCTTAATTTAGACAATTATCCTCGCAGCCCAAGACTCTGGCTGGTCTTGACATGCAAACTCATCGTTCACTTAACTAACTGTCCGTGAAACGAACACTTCGGGAACACACAGGCGACCGACGTCGGTCCCTACTGGTCTGGTTCTGCCGACGTCGGCCGACTTCCTGCCGTCGCCGGTGGCCTTCTGCATTGGACTCTGCCGACGTCGGTCATGCTGCCGACGCCGGTTCCTGTAGAACTCAGCAACCATCTGTTCCTAGTTTGCAAAGGTTGAAGCTTTTAGCTCCACAACCTAACAAAGAGTGCCTAGAAAGGCTCAAGAACTTAGATGTCAATTGGACTATATCTTCAAACAAATGGTGGTAAGGGGAACTAAATAGCTACATGCTTGAATTCATAATATTGACATACTCCTATTTTAAAGAAACAAAATATTAGTTTTTATGAAAACCCAAAGGCAAGTTTGTGAGAGATTTTGACACTAAACTCAAGAAGATAATGGTGGAATATTACTTTATAATAATGAGGATGGAAGGATAAAGTCATCTTGTGGATGAATAGTATAATGGGGAAGAAGGGGATGTGTAGGTGAGGTGAAATAGAAGAGGATGAGTAGTTTGAAACTTGAGAGCTTAGGAGATAAGATTGTAATAAGAGGAGGCATAGGTTAATGAAAGATATAGAACTTGGAAGTGTTGAAAGTACCTATAATGATTGATAAGGACATGGGTAAGGATATCTTGAATAGAAATAATGCCCAAAGGAAGGAAACCTTGAAGCCATATAACAAGCTTCATAATTGACATGTGAAGAATACTCAGTATCCCTACAAAATTTGATCATTGGAGATGTATTATATGTACCTACCCCCTTTGGACATGTGGCATGAGCTCATGCATTGGATACTTCATAATAAGACAAAATATTGATAACTAAACCCATTTTCAACCTATAATTTGACAATTTTGTAGACTTAGACCACAATTTTGTGATTAAACAAGTTATTCCTTATGAGGAGCTAAGTGAGGATACCTTGAGACTTTGGGCACTAGCTTAACCAGATAGAAAATTAGTCTAATCATTCTAGTCTATCCAATCTTAGCTATGTAGCTTGGGTAATAGCCTAGAGGAAGTGTCCTCGTGCCACTAGTTGATAGTACAACACCATCATCTTCTTTAACACTAGCAGTAATGATAGGATTAACACCTAGCCTAGTGGTTGGAGGTGTTGGGGGACCAATGTGAAGATAAGTACCAGGGGGACAAGTACCTCAAATACTAGTTACTCCCCTACCCTAGATTTATTTTGAAATATTCATTCATCTTCTTGAGTATTGAGACATAGAGAAAATCATAGATCATGGGCTCAAGTGTGGAATACAATGGTATGTTTGGGTTATAACCTAGTTTGAGCCAAAGGTAACCTAGTTCACAACAAATTTTCTTGATCATTCCCATACTTGGTATAGGAAGTTTGATCCTAACTAGGTTATGGTTGATTACAACACCCTAAAGGAAGCCTTCTTGAAAGAATTTGATATACCTAAGTTTAAGAGGTAGATCATCTCTATACTCAAGGAGATTAACTAGGGATTATTAGAAAGCACTCACTTATATGATTCTAGATTCAAGAATCTTCTTTTTAAGATCCCTTATTATATTCACCCTTTCCAACATGTGTAGTGGTTTGTTAGGTGATTTCATGTACTTTTTATAAGGACACTATCTATGAAAACATTCATAGACCCTCAAAAAGTGATTGAATCCATGCTCAAAGTTGAGGTAGTCAGGAACACTGATATAAGAATTAACCCTTTCATGGAGGAACAAATTGCATCTATGGCCTCCCAACTACAAATGTTGACTGCTAGATCATTGTAGGATGCTCAAAACTACTTTTTATTGCACTAAATATGAGACAAAAGGCCATAATAGAAACAAATACCCTTAAAAGAATGTGCATACATTGCTTCTTAGCTATGAAGTTTGTTGTGAAGTGCATGATGTTCATAGCTACCCTTTGTTGCAATGTTCTAATTAGGTAAGCACAACCAAATATTATATAATATTTAATGCCTATACTCATACCATGGTTGATTTTTAAGTAATCAATGAGATACATGATAATATGAGGAGAGGCATACAATAGGCAACTATAGTAAGATGAGGGTAGGGAGCCTAAAGAAATGAGGGATATGGCCAACATAACATAGGTTATGGGATACAAAGATGTGCTTAAGGGTGAGGTGGTAGATGCATTAGAGGAAGGATCCCACCATGATCATGCTATAAATGTGGTTTGATCAATCACTATCAATGTGATTACCCCACACATCTAATGTGTGGGTATTATCAAAGGACACACAAGGTCGAAGAATGACCTAACTTGTATAAAAAATTAACCCAAATTAGGCATGATGTAGACAAGGGCATGGGGGGGATCAGGTGTGAGCCTAAGGTAGATAAATGGACTCCAAAGTCACAACAAATCCACATAGAGCTAGTTAAAATATGGGAAACTAATTAGAATGGAATCCACTCAACCTCTAGTTGTGTTAGTACTAGATTTGTGCCTAGAGTATGGGGAGATGAGATGCATTAAGCACATAACATAACCTAAACCCAAAGCTACACATTATCCAAACCCTATGTACCAAAAAGACATGTTACAGTAGGCTATAAGCATGATATAGAACCTATAAGGATATTTATAACTAGTGTGAGACTTAGAAGCATAGGCTACCACCTCTTGCAAGCAACAAGATGGTCATGAGTCTAAAGTGAAAGAACTAATAAAGATCTTATACCTCCTATAAATATAAGGGATGTTACCCCTATTAAATAATTTACTTTTAGAACATGTAAAGAAAAAATCAGTTAAAGTTGACATACTATGCATGGAAAGGGGGTGAGAGGTTAGGCATACCCAAAATGTAGAGTATAAGCAAGAACACATAGTGAATGCCACCATTGATAGGTGGTCTATCTACTAGGTCCTTATTGACATAGGCACCAAGGTCAATAGCTTGACCAAGAACACATGCGAGAAGATGGGTAGGCCAACCCTGAGGCATTTCCCCCATGTATTCTTTATGGCTAATAAGAATCAAGCACAACTAATTATAATTCTAAAGGGAAACATTGTAGATATTATGGGTGCCAAATTCCATAATGGCTTTGAGGTAATCAAGTTGGTTGAACAAGATAACTATCCAATACTTCTATAAAGGCCATGGTGATATGAAAACAATGTTGATATGTTCTTCAATTAGTGATATATGACCTTAGAGAATGGCAAGGAAAGGGTAGTGATTCCCCTCTTAAGTGACCAAATATCCCCCTATGTGTATAACATTGATCTTGAATATGAAATCAATCATATATATAACATCATGGCATAGGTTATTGAGAATCTTAACCCCATTGATCAAGGATTGCTCTTTTGGGAAGATGGGTAGTTAGCCTTGGATATCATAGATGTTTCTTATGACCAATGGGTCAAAGAGTCTCATGAGGCCACTAGTTGGAGATGCCACTTGGTGCATGTAAAGGTGTTGAAGCCTGTGAGGATTGGTTAGGTCTAGATTGATCACACTCCAAAGTGATGTGTCTTTTACACTGAGAAGAAAAGAAAGAAGGTACTCTACCTAAGCAAAGGTAAGATTGTGGTGATCCTAAAATTTTAAATAAATAACCGAGTGAAAAATTATGTCCATGATCTCAAATCATGCATGCCCAAATAAATAGATAGAATGGGCACACTAGTGTATATATTGAGAAGCACTACCACTCATTGGTGAGTAGTGTAAAAGTATAACTTGCCAACCTATCAAGATATGAAGGTAGCCATTTTCACTATATTTGGTAGAATTAATTAAGACTTGGATATATCATCATATTCTAGTGACTTTGATCCCATAACACATATGCACCTATGTGAAGAGACATGGACTAACTGTAGTGTAACTACTCCAAATAACTTATGGGTGCATGCCTTATATATAACTTTAAAGACATGGGCATGAGCATAGTATGTGGTCAATGAAATTTGCCATGAAATAACCAAGATGCCCTTAAGGAGAAGTTTGTGCATACTTTCTCCTTTTCCTCATAGAACTTGGGGTTGATTGAACCACTGCAAGTAATTCAAAGGGTAGTGTTTGAGGACACTACAATCCTCAAGGAGAACCTGAAAGACATGTTTAGGGAGAAAGAGACATCACTCCTAGATTTATTTTATGAAAAATTTATCAATATAAAATTGAGTGAAGAAGATGATGAAACTTGGAAGGAGCACTACTAGAGAACTCTGATTGATATAATAAATCTTATATGCCAAATAGATGATAGTATTCTTGACAAAGAAAACCTATCTCATCTCCACATAGAGACAACTGAGGGAAATTAAAAAGTCAAGGACTCATACTAGGAAAATAATGAGCCCTACCATGCACCACTAAAGACCATCAAGGTGGACATTAGCATAGAAGGAGAACCAAAGATGGCTACTCTAGGTGTTTATTAGTCTATCACAAAACTAGCACACATTATGGATCTCTTGAAGGAATTCCAAGACTTGTTCCTTAGGAATTATCAAGATATGAAGGGAACCAACCCATCCCTTAGAAATATGAGCATAAATCTAATCAATGGTGCAATAATTATTAAGAAGCACTCATATAAGATGAATCCCAACCTCTATACCAAGGCTAAGATAGATATTGATGCAATGCTAGTTACAAGGGTCATTTACCCTCAATAAAAGTCTGAGTGGGTAAGCTTGATGGTGATAAGCATAAATAAGGATGGGTACATTCACATTTTAATTGATTATAGAATTCCAAATACCACCTACATCACTGACCCATTTCCAACTCCATTCATTGATGAAGTCCTGGATAGTATAATAGGCTATGAAATCTACACCTTCACTAATGGGTTCTCTATATACCATCAAGTCTAGATTAAGGAGGAACACAATCCCAAAATAATGTTTTTAACTAAATGGGGCTATTTTTTGTATAATATGATTCCATTTGGACTTAATAATATACCAACTAGGTTCTCTAGAGTGGTAATCACCATGTTTAAATAATTCATCCCCAAGTTCCTCTAGGTTTACCTAGATGACTAGATGGTGTATGCCCTCATGAAGGATCATTATGATAACCTTCACCTAATGTTTTAGAGGTAAAATTAAATTTACATATCCTTGAACCTAAAGAACTACATCTTTGCAACATTGTTTGAAATCGTACTTGAGTACATCATCTGTAAAGATGGTATGCTCATTGATCTTGTCAAGATTGAAATAATCATTCAGATCTAGATTCTTTCCACACAAAAAGATGTTTTCACCTTTATTGGTGATTATGGTTATTATATAAATATCATAAGGAGATATGCAAATATTATGACATCTCTAGAAGAGATCTTTCACAAGGATGTCCTATTATAATGGGGTGAAGTGCAAGAGGATGCCTTTGAGACTTTGAAGCTCATGTTGGCTAGTGTGCCAATTTTATAATTTCTTGACTGTATGACTCCATTCCATGTCCGTGTCAATGCATCTAGTTATATGACTAGCGTAATCCTAGTGTAGTTTAGTGAAGGTGAAATGGATCACCCAATCTCCTTCACTAGTAGAAAATTGATGAAGGCAAAATAAAACTATACCACAATCGAGTGTGACGTGCTCTCCATAGTCTACACCCTATAAAGATTTAGATATTACTTGTTGGTGACCCCATTCATATTTTTCACATATCATAAGTCACTTAAGTACCTCATGAATAATCCCATTCTTCATGGGCACATTTGTAGATAGATCATTCTATTCCAAAAATTCTAGTTCTTAATTATCAAGCCTACAAAATAGAATTTGGGCCTAGACCATTTTTCCTATATAAAATCTAGTGATGCAATAACATTTATTCAAGATGCTATGCTAGATGCACAACTTTAAAAAATTTAGTGCTCCCCTAAGGACTTAGTAGAGATAGCTACTTTTTAACATCTATATCTACACCCCAAAAACTGACCACCAAAGAAAAGAAACAACTCACTATTTGTGCTACCCCTTTTCAACTCATTAGTGGGGAACTATAAAAACTAGGCTAAGATGAAGTCCTATGTCAATGTGTCCTAGAACATGAAAGGGACTCCATCCCAACCAAAAACTCCTCTAATTAAAACCTTCATAGCCAACCTAAATTAGAATATCACACAACCAAATGTGCAATTTCAAGTACATTGTAATCCACATATGAATATTATTGGCCTATTTCCCAACCAAACAAATATACCCCAATAGATATCTACATCATACCCTAGTCAAAGTGTCCCACTTGTGACCTCCCAACTATCTACCCAAACCAATATTCTCCCTCAAACCAATGTTCCTTCTAGTTTCCCATCCCAAGAATTATAATAGATAAAGGATGCAATTATTACCATTCAGTCTAGGAAATAGACTAAAAAGTTTAAGTTGGATGATGTGTGTTCTTATCCATTCAACATGGAGTACTTGTAGATACCATTTCCTCCAAGATATGAACCACTAAAATTTGACAAATATAATGGGAAAGGTGACCCTAAGGCCTATTTAACTAAATTCATTGTCACATGTCAACTAGTGGCATATAACGATATATACATTTTGTTTTTGTTTCCAAAAAGCATGGCTGGATAAGACTTGGAGTGGTTTTTAAAGCTACCCAAGAATTTAGTAATATAATTTGATGATCTTTCTAATAAGTTTGTGCATCAATTTTCCTATAATCTTGAACATGAGATTTCATTGGTTGACTTAACACAAGCAAAATAAAAGGTTGGTGAAAGTTTTACAAGTTATCTACAGTGATGGAGAGCCCTTGCAAGCTGATTCACCCATAGTTTATGAGATAAAAAATTAGCTGATTTATTTACTAAAAATCTACATATTGAGATAGCTTATCATCGAGAATTACAATGTGCACATACTTTGAAGGAGATAATCAACAAAGACTTGTTGATTGAGTGAGACATTATTAATAAAGGGGTCATCAAGCTTACATCAACTAATCAAAAGCAAGTTACCAATCAGGGAAGTGGCCAAAACCAACATCCAATTCAAGCATAAGCATCACAACTAGCAGAAGCAAATAACCAAGATAGACCAAAGAAATTCAACCATAATAGGAATGTTGTGGGTAATGAAGTAACCAAGTCACATCATGTCCAAATAGTGAAAACCTCATCTGCACCACCTTTTCAACTTACTCCTACCCAAAAACCTCTCTAACCAATGTTGCGAGCATAATAATTGAGACCTATGCAATAAATACAATAACCTTTACCATTGTAAACTCCTCCTCTAAGGAGAACTGAGCCTGCTCATCATTTCTTTAGTGACCTAAGAGAGCCTATTGAGTCTATATTTTTCAAACTGACCACTACTAATCTAATTATTTAGCCTATACAAAAGCATTATCTACAAGGCATTCCTTATCCTGATTGGTACCATGAAAATGAATTTTGTGAATATCATCAGGTCAATGGGAATAATCTATGAAAATGTGTGAAAATAAAGAATTTGACTGAGAATATATTGAAGAATATGGAGATAACATTGGACAATGGTGCTTTCACCTTCAATCAAACTCTTGGGATTTATCAAAACCCCTTTCCCCAAAATAACACATAGTAGCAACATAACAATTAGAAACAACAACAACAGTGAATGGTGAAAAAATAAAATCAATAGTATCAAAATCAAAGGCCAAACTAGTAACATCAAAAAAATTAGTAGAATCAATAGTAAAACCCATTATGTCAGAACAATAAACAAAACCAAGGTAAAAATGGTAACAACCAACAAACCTACCATGTAGTTGCACATGACTACAACAAGATTTTAGGTCATATATTAGGGGTTAGAATTAATACCATTTATATTAATCCTAGACTAAGCACTAATCAATCTAGACCATTTCTAAACAATACCACTCAACCAAATTACATGGATAATCCTTCTTTGACTTGGGACTGCACATATGCAACTAGAAAATTAGGACTCCCACTTTTAGACCATTTACTGATAATTCACCCTTGCCACATGACCATATACAAATGCACCAGATACCAAGACTTGTTGTATCTACTCCCACACCATTCCCAACATTTGTTAGTAATCATGGTCTAACATCTAATCCTGATTGTGCAATCATAACTTAGAGGTCAAATATTACTATCCCAGGCCCATAATTATTTACCACTTTGCCTATTATCCAACCAAATATTCAACCTCAGAATAAACCATTCACTATTGACCAAGATAAGAAGTAATTTTGAAACAATTGTAGAAGACACCATCACAAATTTTTATTTTAGATTTGTTACAAAACTCAACAATCTACAAGAACATTTTGAATGAGTTTTTAACTCAATCCACTATTGCCAATGATATATCTCCATATAAATTTAAATATTTGGTTGGACACCTAGCTCCAACCCAATAAGTCACATTGAACCAAGGTGATATGTCTTCCCTTGGCCCACTCCATAATAATCCATTGTACATAGAAGTTTATATAAAGTGATATAAAGTGAAACATGTCCTTATAGATAATGGATCATGCCTCAACATAGTGTCTCTAAAGCTTATCAAGATTCTTGGGTAGATAAAGGTAGATTTCTAGCCAGAAATGATAACTATCAAAGCCTATGATAATTAGGAAAGAGAATCACAAGGCGCCATTAGCTTACCAATTATCATCAAGCCTTTTCCCCATGATAAACTTTACCATGTGCTTAATCTTGAGTTATCATATAATATGCTTTTAGGTAGGCCTTAATTGCATGATATTCATGTACTCTCATCAATGCTTCACCAATGTATCAATTTCTCACACTCATGGATGGACGTGAATATTCTAGGAGATTTACACCCATATGAACACTATAAACATCTTGAGGCCAAGTTTCCAAGCTACAATTTCCAATATGGCATGAATCCAAGTTCCAAGAAAGATAAATAAAAGGCCATACTTATTGATCCTCTATAGGATAATTACATAGATCTTAATATCTTGGATTCCATTTCCCACATGCTACCTCCTGAAGCTTCCAATCATTTACCATTTTAGATAATGGCCCAAGGTAATATGTAACACATGATACCTTCCATATTGCAAATCTTCCTCAAAATACAAAAACCTTTTGATAAACTAAAAATACCCCACACATGCATTGACCACAAAATGCCAAATATAAGGGATCTATCATGTTTGTACCATCATCTAGCCTAGAACCAGACCCTCTTGAAGGGGATGAATCATGGTTGTACCATGACAACCAAGCTAATTGTTATAAAAATACAAAGTATCATATTCCCAATAGGATCATGGGGCATCAAGATTATCAAGGAAGAGGGCTTAGACTAAATCAATAAGGAACAATTGAGCCAATCTCCATGAATAAATATAAAAGACCCTATAGACTTGGATTTAAACCACCTGAGGGTGACCCCACATATCTTATTTGAGTTCTATCACTGGTGGCTAGTGATGATGATGCTGATAATGAAGCAGAGTCTGATCATAGCCTCATCTGATAACCTAGCTGAGACTAACCTATTTAATAAAAATACCATTTGTACCCTTACCCAGTCATTCATCACAACCCATTACCATTATACTATCCCCAGCTAATAGATTGGGACCAAAAAGAATCTAATTTATATATTGATGAGTTTCAAAATGATGAGGTATTCTATAAATTTTTAGGCCTTAGAGACAATGTTCTATTGGGAGATCATAAATAGGGATTCTCAATTACATTGGATCCTAAAGCCTATTTTAGAGAGTGGGTAAACTCCCTTAGCCAAAAATAAATAAATAAAACATTGAGGTCCCAAAGTGAAAACTTCTTTGAGGCAATTTTTGACCAAGGAAAAGTAAAGATAAAGGCTAGTCGAGTGGTGAAAACCTATTTTAGGTGCCATTAGATGGGGGTTTTCATTCTTCTTAAAATTTAGACCAAGAGACCACCAACAATAAACTTGACTATGGATCTAAGTTTAGTTTTGTGTAACAATAAGTATTTGATTGAATTCTTCAATAATTTTCAACTATTTTTGTCACATGTCCAGATCTCCCATTGGGGGACTCGGATTCATCATGCCTAGGAGATGTTGAAGAGCAAGTCTTACTAGAGGACCTTGATATAGTCTAATAGTTCAAGTCTTTGCCTACTATCCTAGAAAATGGTTAGACCCTTCTAGTCAAAGATAGAATAGAGGTAATCATCGAGACTACATCAAATCCAAAACGGATAAAATTAGGCCTATCCCTCATTGAGGAGGAATGTGAAGTATATATATATATCTAATGAGATAATTTGTAGATATCTTTGCATAGACTTATTATGACATGCTAGGTTTGGATCCCACCTTGGTTCTAAACCACCTTGTGGTCAATCCTGATGCCAAACTAATGAAATAAAAGCTATTTAAGATGCATCCTTGCATTTCTATCTTGGTAAAGAAAGATTTGGAAAAAATCTTAGAAGTAGGATGTATCTAGTCCATTGATTACTTAGAATGGATATCTAATGTTATACCTATTAACAAAATCCTAAAGGAATTATAATCTATACTAATTTTTGAGACATAAATAAAGCTTTTCCTAAGGATGACTTTACATTTCCTGATATTGATATGATCTTCAACTCCATAGTAGGTTATGAAATGCTTTAACTCATGGATGGATTTTCAAGATATAATCAGATCAAAATAGCACTAGAAGACTAACATAAAATAACATTCACCACTCCATAGGGAACATTTTGTTATCAAGTAATGCCATTTAGTCTTAAGAATGTTGGAGCTACATATCAAAGGGCCATGACTATCATATTCCATGATATGATGCATGATATTGTTAAAGACTATGTTGATAACATATTAGGAAAATCCAAGACTAGGGCCAACCATCCAATAGTGATACACAGGATATTTGAAAGATTGTGGGAGTACAAAGTTAGACTCAATCCAAAGAAATGTGTGTTTGGAATAACCTCAAGAAAGTTACTTGGCTTCATTATATCTTGTAGGGGCATTAAATTCAATCTAACCATAGTCCATGTTATCACTGAGATGTCACCACTAACCAATTTGAAGCAACTTCATAGTTTATAGGGAAAGATTTAGTCAATCTAATCCTTCATCTCTCAGCTAGTAGACAAGTGTCATCCATTTACACATCATCTAAAGAAGGTAGTTATATTTCACTAGGATGGTCACTTCCAAACATATTTTCAACAAATCAAGGACTATCTAGTTAATCCACCTATTTTGTTACCTCCTATGCTAGGAAAGCCATTCTTGTATTTATGAGCTACTGACAATGCCTTGGGGGCACTTTTAGCTCGACATGATAAAAATGTAAAAGAGAACATAGCATACTACTTAAGTCATACCTTAGTCATATATGAACACAACTATGCACCTATTGAAAAAGCTTGTCTAGCCATGGTCTTCATAGCTTAGAAACTATGTTATTACATGTTGAATAATATGACCATGGTAATTTAAAAAATAGATCCACTCAAGCATATACTATATAAAATAGCATTACAAGGTATAATGTCTAAATGGATCATTCTTCTTAGTGATTTTGACATAGATTATGTCAATTAGAAGGCAATCAAAGGATAGGTCCTTATAGATCAACTTGCTGAAGCACCCCTTGTAGACACAAAGCCACTCACATTTCATTTTCCTAATGAATCCATAATGACCATCATTTACACTCCTCTTGAGGGGTAGATTGGAAGATATATTTTTATGATTCATTTACTACACATGGATTGAGGGCATGCCTCTTATTTATTACACCACAAGGGGATTTAATCCCTAAATCATTCAGACTCAATTTTCCTTGTAAAAAAAACATGGCCAAGTATGAAGCACTTGTCACAGGACTTTGATAGGTAGTACAATGGAATATATCTCATCTAAAGGTTTATGGTAATTATTATTTAATCATCAATCAAGTCACATACCATTTTTAGACCAAAGACGACAAGTTGGTTCCATATAAAGCTATGGTCGACACTCTCAAGCAATAATTGTTGACATTTAGTTTGAGAATATACCAAGGGCTGGTAATATAATTGTATATTCCATGGCTACTATCATCTCTTTGATTTTACAAATAGACAAAGATAGAGAATATTAATTTATTGTTAAAAATTTTGTTCGCACTAGCCCATGAACCTTAAACCATTGTAATGATTTGTGATATTGTTGGTCTTAATTCTATCTAATACTCAAACCTTTATAACTACCTTCATGACCAATTTCTACCACCTAACCTATCTTGAAAACAAACCAAAGCCTTTATCTATCACTCCACTCATTATACTCTACTTGGATCCACCCTTTCCCACCATAATTTTGATGGAAATTTGCTTCATTATTTAACTTTAGAAAAGTCTACACTAGCATTAAGATAATTTCATGGAGTATGTGGAGCTCATTATAACAGGGTAATCCTATCAAAAAATATCTTTCATACTAGTTATTATTGGCCCATGATGGAAGTAGATGTAGTTGTATATGTAAATAAGTGTGATAAATGTCAATGACATGCTAATCTAATTCATGCCCCAACATAAACTCTAAAAGCAATGCTGACACCATGGCCATTTTATACATGGGGACTAAACCTCATTAGAAAGATCAATCCCACTTCATTTGATAGCCATAAACATATCCTTACTACCACTGAGTATTTCACTAAGTGGGTTGAAGCTATACCCCTCACTTATGTGACTAGAAAGAAAATTTCCAAATTCATCTTCAACCATCTCATTTCCCACTATGGTATCCCCTCGGACATTAAATCTGATAATGGAGGATCATTCAAGAACAAGTATGTACACTAGCTATGTATTGAATATAACATTAAACAACATTTTTTATAACATATTACCCTTAAGGTTATGGTCAGGCTGAAGCATTGAATAAAACCATTGTCAATATTGCCCAAAAAATTGTCAATGATGACAATCATGATTGGAAATTACATATATTCCCTACCCTTTGGGCATATCATACCAATCACCATACCCCCACAAGATCCACTCCATATTCACTTGTTTATGGTACAGAAGCCATCCTTCCCATTAAGGTCAAGTTACCTTCACTATGCATATATTTCAAGCATATCCTAGATGATCATGACTATCAAGTAGCTCACCTATAAGAGATAGACCTACTTGATGAAAAATGCATAGCTACACTCAAAAATCTTTAGGCATATTAAAATCAACTCAATGTCCACTGCAATCATCATGTCAAGTATAGAACATTTAAACTTGGTGATCTTGTTCTTAAATAAAACCAAAAGAATACCATGGCTGAGAAGAAGTATAAAGCTAAATTCAAACCAAATTGGATAGGGACTTTCATCATTACTATATATTATGGATCAAGAGAATATAGTCTTACCACACCAGATGGAAATGAACTTCCTGAGTTGATGGATATTATTAACCTCAAGTGGTACTATGCTTTAGCACCAAGGTATATTGTTTGTAAGGACCATTTCATGTTTTGATATTTTTTCTCTAATCTTCTTTATATAAATATCATTCTTATCCATCCTCTTAGCCTTATCTACTTTACCATCCTATTCTATCAACCAACAATGTTCTAAATCCTATCCACCCAACCCATTTGACCTTGGTTTTTTCCATTCATTGCACATTTTTAGCATCAAGGAATCTGATCAATTTCATCAGTTGTTTCAAGTAATTTATATCGAGATCATATTTTGGAGTAGTATGATAGAAGTTTTGGCAATTTCATCCTTCATTTGTTATTATTTTCTTATCACTGGTCTTGTTACTAATTATAACCACCTTTAGGTAAATTAGTACCATTGATCCATGCCATTGTGTCTTAGTTATAACTACCTATGGGAAAACTAGGGACAACATTTGTTTATTAATCCTTTACATACCAACTTACCACTTCTTATGCCATACTATGCCTTTTTACCAACTATGCCTATTTTGTTTGAATTGACTACTACACTAGTCAAATTCCTCTACTATAAGGGTGAAACTACAGTGACTTGATGTCCTACTATGGGACTATGTAGGTAGTGTTCGATACTTATTGAGGTTAGCTCAGTCACCCTAATTTTCCATGCTCTCACCATTTTGTGAGCAACCTAAGTTTGAACTCTCTCACCCTTTTGTGATCTTGAAACATTTAGTGTCTCATCATTCTCGATTGAGTTGAGATACTCTAACACAATTCCAAAAACATTTATAAAACTACTAGAAAAGAACAAAAAGACATGGACCACTTATTTGCCTTAAGGATTCTGGGAACCCTTACTAAGTTTCAATAAAATCACTTGTCACTTAGTTTCCCCATCCTTTTTGGCATTTTATCTCACATACTTGCCATTTTGTAAGACCATTATTATTCTTTTATCACATCCATTATGCTTGTTTTCACTAGTTATCATTTTCTTCCCATTCCCTGGGAGAACTACATTTGGCATAAAGTTTTTTATTGGATATTAAATCCATGGAACTAAGTAGGCAACATCCACTTGCCTAGTGCATATGAAGATAGCTTAGCCATCCCCTTCCATTTCTTCTATTCCCCCATTTTTTATTTATTAATTTTTCACCTATTTTCTAGGAGCATTATTTGTATGGTTTCTATTGCATTGTTTTTTTGTTTATTTTTGCTTATTTTATTTGTTTGTCTACTTATTTGTTTGCTTTCATCACTATTGACTTGATTTTATCTATGTGTTTTCATTGGGTGATTCCTTTCCTACACTTATACTCAAATCCATCCATATTCATATGTTTACATTGTCATCATGGCTTTTATCATTGGTGTATTGTTTTTTATTTGAGTATTGGATTTTAGGAGTCAATCCTTATGCTTATTTTGGCCAAGTCCTCATGATATAATACCATGATGCCTACTGACATGTGATACAACAAACCTTAGATTTAAGAAGTCTATTGAAAAATGGTGACATCTCTTTGGCGCTAACATCTTGATTCAATCCCAATCATATCCTAAATAGAGTAATTAACCATGAAAGAATTTTAACCTTTATTAGTTAGGATGAGCATCTCCCTACTAGTAGGTTATTCCAATTCATCATTAACCTCTATGTTCATTTATCATCATCCTCAACCAAGTTTGTCATGTTTATCATAATTGAGGTCCAATAACTATAACCACCTATAGGCAAGTCATTGGACACCACCCCACCTAAATTTCTTAATGATTATATCCACCTTTTGGTAAATCAGTATGTTATCACCACTTTACATTTTCTTCACATGCAAGGTCACATTGTTATCTTATTTGTCTATCCTAACTAGGGTAGCTCCATCTTCTTAATGATTATAACCACCTTTAGACAAATCATTATGTTATCATACCACGTTACCACTATCAGGTTACAATGCTTATAATCACTTTTGAGAAACCATTGTACAATTTCCCACTTGCATTCTTAATGATTTTGACTAATTTTTCAAAATCATTGTGTTTTTCACCCCATCATCTTTCCTTTCTTTTGTCCTCTCATTTTGCTTCTTATTATGGGACCATTTTCCAACCTACTTCTACCAACCATTCCCTCAAGGGGGCATCATATAGTTAGTTTATCATCATTGTAGTTATAGGCATACAAGTCATCTCTCATTATTTGAGAAGACATTTCTTTACCTATGATTTGCAACATCTTCCCAAATAGGGGTAAGCTATAGACACCTAAATCTAGCCACCAATGACCTCTAACTAGGATTTTGACCAATTTCCACCTAAAGTGCACAATTTGGCCCAAAAACACTAAATCACATTAAACGATTTGAACTTGACATATTCAAGTGCTGATTTTGGCTAGAGTATCATTAAATAAGGTAATGCAATTTGTTGGCCAGCTAACTTTGATAATATTATTTTGAGTCAAAATGCTAATTTTATAGCTAGGTGCTCTAGATTGCTCTTTCATATCAATCTCTTTCACAGGATGTGTGCCTTTTTATTTGGTGTTGGTAACATCCTAAATGGTAATATGGTTCTAATGCATCTGACATTGACTTCCAATTCCAATCTAGTCAAATTTTGGACCAATAATAAGGCATTCTAATCAATTTGAGTAATTTGTGCAAAAAGTGCTTAATCATGCTTAAGATTTAATTAAACCAAATTAGAGCCTAATTTATAATTCCATGGAAACTTTTTGAATAATTCTTTTTAGAAATGAATATTGAATATTTTCATCATTAAGTGACCTCATTTCTTGGGAAGACATCTCTAGGCCATAAATGCCACAAATATTAGGATTTTGGGTCACCCATGCCTCATAATGACCCTCAATGCCTCTTCAATACCCCTTTTGCCAATGTCATAATGAGTATAATTATATATTTAATTCAAAAAATTGAATTAATCCTCAACCACACATCTTCATCTCAAGATGAATGGTTCATGTCGATTATGAACAATCTCAAAAATCTATAAATAGGAGGCATTACCTATTGAATTTTAAGCTTAATTTTTGTAAAGTTACCATGTCAAATTGATTCCAAGATCTCTCACATGCCAAAGTTATGATGCCCAAATATTGAGGCAAGCCAAGCCAAAGCCATAAGGTGCCAAGGAGAAGAGGAGATAGCCAAGCTTCCTTTGATGAATACTTCATGAGCACAAGCCAAACAATCCACTATAACAAGCATTTGAAGCATTCAAATAAGGTGAAGGATTCTTGTTTTTATTTAATTTTTAGTTATGTTTTTCATTTATTTTTGTTATTAATCTCACCCTAGTAACTAGGCCTAGAGATGTATGCTAGTTAGTGTGTTTTTATAAATTTATTTTCATTTTAGAACTAACACAATACTAATCACCTCTCTTGAGTCAAATTCATAGCTCACATAAATTTGACATCATAAATCTGGCATGTGAGAGCTCTTGAAATATATTTTACATGGTAACTTTGAACAAATTAAGCTTAAAATTCAATAGACAAGGCCTCCTATTTATAGATATTTGAGATTTCTCAATATCAACATGAACCATCCATCTTGAGAGGAAGATGTGTGGTTAAGGATTATTACAATTTTTTTTAATTAAATATATAATTATCCTCATCATGACATTGGAAAAAGGGGGATTGAAGAGGTATTGAGGGATATAACTATGCTATGCATGCTATGGTTGAAAATTTAAATGTTGCCAACTAATTGAACCTTGTTTCTAAGTGGGAACTTATGAACCAAGACCCTATCTTTGAATTTGTGGCACATTTTGAACTAATTGTTATCTAGTAGGTACTTGAGAAATATGAGAGCCTCCTTGTTTCATGAATCCTTTTTAGGAAATTGATTTAAATTAAATATTTGGCATCTATATCTGACCAATATTTAGACATTGTTGGCTAGTCACCATTTGGTTTTGGATTGGTACACTGGTCTACAACTAAGGAGGTATATTTTACACTATGTGATGAGGTGGAACATTAGTTTACCCTTTTTGAGGTGGAAATACATTTAGCCTCTATTGTGTTCGTGCACTATATTGTGCTTGCTATTGTGGAATACCACTTATTACTTATTGAGGTGGAGTAGGATTCATCACATTCTATTATTGAGGCATAACATTGGTTACTGGTTGATTACCTAATCCTATTAGTTGCATGGTTGATAAAATAGCTAGTTCATATTGGGATGTATAAAATCCTACACCTTGATTTGGAGAATAACTTATAGTGTTAACTAAAGGCACAATTTTTTGACTAGTTATTTGTGTATTAGTACCACTTTGATTTGGATTGGACATTGCTTGCACATTATCCACTATATTTTGCTCATTATTTTATGTAGAAGAAAAAGACACTTCTTCAATAAGCATATGCAACAAGTTATCTAATAAAGTGTTTTGTATGAATGGGTTTGAACTTTGATTTTCATGACCAATTAACTCCATCAAAAATCCTATTGAAGGAACTAAGTCAATAAGAGGTTTGTTCACCATGGTCATTTAATTGAAATTGCATGCTAGATTTAGGTAGGTTTGATCTGCCATCTACATTTGGTTAAAGTAGTCTTCCATGAGGTTTTTTGCCTTTGTTAGGCATATTAGGGTCCTTATATGTTATTTGGACTAGATACAAAGTATTGTTAGAAGAAGCCTATTGATCATGAATTATGTTGTGGGGCATTCTTACTAGGCTTGTAAATTTTCATGAAGTCTACTGGAAAATTGGCCCCTACCTCTATGGCTCTAACCAAAATCTCATCTTTGTTCTCCAAAAAATAATGTTCAAATAAAAATGGATCATAAGTGGAAGGAATATTAGTAAAGTGTGACTATTTAAGAACTGGTTCATTAGTTGTGGGTATTGTAGTTAGGTATTGTGCAATTTGTTCTTGGTCTTGTTCTGAATAAGGTAGTGTATTAACCAAACAGTTAGCCAATGTATCTTCACTTTGTTCCCATATTTTAGTATTATAAGAGGGATATGGATCTATCTCATAAACAATATTATCCATGTAGGGGTCTTGCACCAATTCTTCCTATGTAACCACATTACTAATCCCTGAATTATACATGAGTCCACTACAAGTGTAGGAATACATGTTGGGATCCATAGTAAATGTTTTTGAAATAAAAGGTCAAAGAATTATATGAACTCTAAAAATATAATGTATAAAAGTTGATATTCAAACTTGGTCTAGATTCATCAAAAGGATCAAAAGGTTTATGAAAAGATTTGTGATAACACAAGCTAACATTAAGTGTCTAACATTACACATCTTACAAAAAATGATTAAGTAAATGAAAAAAAAAATCAAAATGCCAAACTCTAAGGTTTAAGTGTTTCAAATTAGTCTAATCTAGGAAATTAAATTTTTTTAAGTCTTTTGGCCAAAATGTAGCATTAAAATCTAGGTCAAACAAGGCATGCACTAGGACTCTTGGCCAAACAAGGTCAAAAGATAGAATTTAAAATAGATGAAAGTGTTAATATAATGGATTTGAAACAATTATAACAAACACTAGGAATTTTATTCTTGGACATGGACTTGATTAAATAAGTATAAGGTATGAAACAAAAGACACTTTAGAGATAGTTTGTTTTATCACAAATAAAGGTATAAAACTTGGTTCTTTTAACAAATAAGCTAGACAAAAAGTGAAAAATGTAACTATGCTAGACAAAGGTTCACAAAGGTATACTCAAAATGGTTTTAAAATGTAGGAACAAATTTGAAATCTATGCAAGGGGGCCTATGAAACAATATTTGAAATGTTTTGGGTAGCATAACAACACTAGACTACCTAAAAGATGTGACAATTGCTTGTTTCAAAAACTATATAAAGCAAAGATAATTTATCAAAAATTTGATAGCATAACATGACCTTTATTAACTCAAAATGTTTTGGTGCATAGACTCAAATTTCAAGTGTTTAGCACAAAATGATTAAGTCTATCAAGTGGTAATAATGGTCATGAGTCTTTAAATATCCTTCAACCAAAATTGGATATTGAACCTAAGTTCCCTCAAGTTTAGTGTAAATGGATAACCCACTTAACACATTAACCCTATGAACTTATAAAGGTTAAATTTCAAATTTAGATTATAAATGAATGACTTAAAAAACTTTGGCAAATATCTAAACTCAATTGGGCAGTATAACTGCACCAAATTAGATGGTATGACTTGAAGTTTTGATGAATTTTGAACAAGGAAAATTGATTATTTCTCAAAAAATTGATAGCATAAAATTACCTTTTTCAAATAAAATTAGGGACCATGTGTTTGGTTTTCATTGTTTGTTTACACCAAGTTTTTACTCCAAATAATACTTTAAACTAGGACAAAACCAACCAATTATCTCCCTTAGATCCTAAACTAACAAGGTTGCTTAGTATTATTGGAATCCATAAATATAAATCATTTGAGAGGATTTTAAGTGTTTGTCCAAAAGTAAATGTGCATTATATAGTAAGGTTTTTATATCCTCCTTCTCTCAAACGATAGTATTGTGACATGGACCTTGAGGTACATCTTGCACCAACAATACTTTTACAATAAGTGGGGATTTGTCTAAGATATACAAGTTTCATAAAATTTTAGGGGAATAAATTGTACAATGACTTTCATGCTAAAAAATGCAAAAAAAAATCATGGATTTTGGGTCCATATCACTTGGCTTGTTGCAAAAAGGTCTAGTCCTTTTTACAACCAATACATCCTATTGTTCACTCAGTGTAGTACTATGTCTAAAGTTCCACTATGTCTCATGTGTAATTCCAATATGAATCTAAATGAATTCAATTTTAGGAGATGAAACCCTAGGTCAAAGATTCCCTAAAGAACTCATGGGAGGTAATGGCATCCCCCTCACAATCCAAGTTTGTATGAAAATAAAAGACTAATAGAAATACTTTAGGGTCATTTTCAAGGTTACCAAAACTTTGATGAGATTTTAGGGAGTGATTTAGATGACATTATTTATAAGCCTTGGACTAATATTTTTTCAATAGGAATGGAACTTTTGATTCCAAGGGTTCCCTAAAAGGGACAAATAGAAGAGCATACATGCAACACCCCTCTCTTTGCTAAACAAAATTAGATAAAACAACTATTGAAGATAAAAATGACAAGTGTATTGAAATTTAAGCCTAAATGAAAGATATGGTGGTGTTAATTTTAATCCTTGGTCTTAATTAGTAACTTCAAAAGCTAACTACAAGATTTAAGCAATAGCACCCTAAGTGATTTCCCTTTAAGCACCAAAATGAAAAGTTTGATTCATTTCACAACACCCTAAAATAAGTTTAAAATGATCTATTTAAGCATGCTTTGATGATTTTTCAAGTAAAAATTGCAAAATAAATTTTATCAAGATGTTTATCTTATAATCACTTTTGAAGATGAAACAACCAACTTAGAAAAATGAGCTCTCAGGTTTGTGTAAAAAAACACAGTGACCATCAACAGTTATACTAACTAGTGCTGGTGACATTTATATAGACCGATGATGATTTTACTAATTGGTGATGTCTTTGTAGATAGATGTTGGTTTTACTAATGCTAATTGATGATGGTTTAAAATGACCATTGGTAGTTTACTCAACTATCAATGGTTATTGTGTAAACCCATGACAAAATAAAATGCAAAATAAAGTTAGAAAATCAAATTGAATTTTTTTTAATGATCTACATGAATATTTTAAAGTTTCATAATGATATTTTTCATGTGTGGGATGCATTTGGTGGCACTGGGTATACAATTATGTGATCTAGGAATTTGACTTAAGAGAGGTTATTAGTATTGTGTTAGTCCCAAAATGAAAACAAAATGATAAAAATACACTAACTAACATACATCTCTAGGTATAGTTACTTTGGTGAGCTTAATAAAAAAAAATGAAAAGCACAACTAAAAATTAAAGAAAAAAAGAATCCTTCACCTTCCTTGGATGCTTTCAATGCTTGTTGTAGTGGCTTGCTCAGCGTGTGCTCATGAAGTCTTCATCAAAGGAGGCTTGGATTTCTCCTCTTCTCCTTGGTACCTTGTGGCTTTAGCTTGGCTTGGATAAATATTTTGGAATCATAAACTTGTCATGTGAGATCTCTTGGAATCAATTTAACATGGCAACTTTTCACAAATTAAGATTAAAATTTAATAGGCAAGGCCTCCTATTTATAGATTTTTGAGATTACTCAGAATCAACATGAACCATTCATCTTGAGATGAATATGTGTGGTTGAGGATTAATTAATTTTTTTAATTACATATATAATTATCCTCATCATGAAATTAGAAAAAGGGTTATGGAATAGGTATGAAGGGTCATTATGAGGCATGGGAGACCTATAATCTTGATATTTATGGCATATATAGCCTAGAGATGTCTTTGCAAGAAATGAGGCCATCTAATGATGAAAATATTCAATATTCATTTATAAAAACAAGTATTCAAAATTTTTCCATGGAATTATTAATTAGGCTCTAATTTTGTTTAATTAACTCTTAAGCCTGATTAAGCACTTTGTGCACAAATTACTCAAATTGATTAGAATGCCTTGTTATTGATCCAAAATTTGACTACATTGGAATTAGAAGTCAATGTAAAATTAATTGGAAGAATATTCCCATTTAGGATGTTTCCAACACTAAAAAACAAAGGCACATTTCCCATGTAAGATATTTTATAGGAAAGACCAATCTAGAGCACCTAGGTGCAAAATTCGCATTTTGACTCAAAATGATCTGATCAAAGTTAGTTGGCCTATACATTATACTACCCCATTTAATGATACTCTAGCCAAAATTGGAACTTGAATATGTCAAGTTCAAATATTTTAATGTGATTTACTATTTTTAGGCTAATTTGTGTACTTTAGGTGGAAATTGGTCAAAAGCCTAGTTGGAGGTCATTTGTGACCAGATTTAGGTGTCTACAGTTGGTGACCCCATTCATCTTCTTCACATATCATAAGGAACTTAATTACCTCATGAATCATCCCATTTTTCATGGGCACATTTTTATACAGATAATTCTATTCAAAAATTTCTAGTTCTTAATTATCATCAAGCCTATAAAATAAAATCTGGGCCTAGCCCATTTTTCTCATATAAACTTTGGTGATGAATATCACACATTAAGGACGATATGATAGATACACAAATTTACAAAATCTAGTGCTCCCTTGAGGACTTGGTAGAGATAGTTACTTTTCTCACATCTAGATCTACACCCTAAAAAATGACCACCAAAGAAAAGAAACAACTCACTATTCATGCTACCCCTTTTCAAATCATTATTGGGGAACTATAAAAAATAGTGTAAGATGAATTCCTATGTTGATGTGTATTAGAACATGAAAGAGACTCCATATTACATGAGGTGCATGAAGGGGTATAAAGAGGCTACTATGTAGGATACATAATAGTACATAAGGTATTGCAATTAGGATTGTGGTAGCCAAGTTTATTTTAGGATGCAAAAGATTACACCAAGGCATGCAACATATGTTAGATCATAGGGAATCCTAACCACTAGTATGATATTCATCTTATCCCCATTCTTACCTAGGTACTATTTGATAAATGGGCCATTAATGTCATTAGACCAATTACTCCCACATCATAGAGTATAAGTGCATGATACATTATAGCAGCCATTAACTATTTCACCAAGTAAGACAAGGCTACACCAACCAAAAACTGCATAGCCATCATAACCACAAGGTTCATATGGGAGAACGTCATAAGATACTATGGGTGCCTAATGAAATTGAATAGTAATAGGATCACACACTTCATTAATGAAACTATGTGGATCCTACTGACATAATACATAATGGCACACCATAAGACAATGCCTTATCATCCCCAAGTAAATGACATAGCTAAGGCATTTAACAAGATCCTATGGATGTGCCTCATAAATATATGTGATGTTGGTCACAAATATTGGGATGATCAAGTGTCAACAATGTTATGGGCATATCACACAACTTATAAGTGCTTAAACAAGGATACACCATTTCAATTGGTTTTTGGTATTGAGGTAATTATATTGATGGAATTTTTGGTGCCATCATTGTGTATCATGTGAATATTTTGATTATATGACCAAGATTAATTGAATGTAAGACTAGAAGACTTGGATAAATTAGATGAGGTGCATGCCCAAGTAAGTTGGAGCCAAGAAATAGAGAAGGCATGCTACAAGATCTAGCATGGTAAGTATATAAAGCACATGGTGATAATTAAAGGCACGTTAGTTTTTCTCTATGAATCCAATTATATCAAGTATCTAGTTAAGCTATAAATAAGGTGGATGGGTCCATATGTCATCCACAACATATTAGAGACTAGTTTATGTAAGCTTTGCATATTGTTGGGTGAAATACTCCCTAGGTATTTCAATCATAATCAATTGAAGTTATATCAAAAATAGGGTGGTGTTTACACCACCAGAAACCAACTTCCTAGTCACAATTTGGTTGTGTTGTGCAACTAAAATAAAGTTTGGCACAAGCCAAACAAGTTCCTTTTATTTGTGTTATTTTGTAATTTTAATGTGGTAAGTGAATAAATGGCTCATTGAGGCCACTAGTAAACTTTTTTGGCACTTCCATACATAACTCCAACTAGGTGAGTCAAGCATATATGCTCTCCAAGCACCTAAATAAAAACACCTAAGTTATTAGTGCATGAATTTTACCAGATTTGGACACAAGGTGTACTAGATATTCATGTGAAAGGTTAAAGAAGTGATGCATTGTTAGGCCCATAAAAGGGCTACTTTAGTACTTCTAAGCATAATACCAGTCGATTGAGTTAAGTGAGGTTGGATAGACACCTAATATTTTGGGTAAATAAAACTCATTGGACTTAGATCATATGTGAACTAAGAGAGGTGCACAAGATATAAGTGAAAAAAAGATAGAGTGAAGATGCACAATCTATAATGTGCAAGAGATCAAATAAGAGTACCACATTGGAGGGATAGTGTAAGTAATTTGTATGGGGTAGGGAATGTTAAGGAAAGAAGTGAAAAGTGCAATGAAATTGACTAAGATAGACAAGTGTGCTTCAAATAGAATATAAAAAGGAAGAGTAAATAGGACCAATGAGGCTAAATCATGCATATGTGAGGCACTACACCTAGGTTGCCATATTAAAGGTGAAGGTCATGCCAAGTAAACAAAGTGCAGGAGAAGATCATTAAGGCAAGCTAACATACACCCAAAGCAAGGTAGGAAGTGACCATTTGAACTTCACATAACTTCATTGGAAAGCCAATAGAAGAATTTAATGATGTAATGATAGAGGCACAAAAATATGCATTAAATACATAAATAACAATAGATTTTTGTGGATTTTATGATTCATATAAAATGCCAAGGAATTTAGGAACCATCATGCTATTAATCAACCTCAATTAAGGTGAAAGATAAGAGTAAAGGTATAAAATAGTGAAAATATAACTTTTCTAGTTTTAAACCTTGTGATAAATTGAATTTAGAATATAAAACCAAAACAAAACCTATGAACCAGAGAGCCAAAGCAAGGGGACCCTACTACAGTGAGACTTTGAGCACCCCTAAACACCAAAAGTGAATGATTAAGTAGAGAGTTAAATATTCCTCTATATTAAATTAGAGTAGAGAAGAAAGGGGCATGATTTATGCATTAAATAGGCAACACAAAAGTTAGAGTGATACCAAGATTACCATTTACAACATAAGAAGTTTAAGAGATAAAGACACAGTCATACACCTCATGACTATGAGAAGCACAAAAAAAAATTAAAGGTTTTAGTAAGATAAATAGACAACATTTCAACACCATCCAGTTTAGGATGGGGAAAAGTTAGATGATTTTAGGTCCATGGTAGGTACAAAAAGAAGCCAAGAAATCATGATTAGTATCAAAAAAAATCACCATAAAAATAACAACACTACTAGTAGAGGGAGTAAGCATCACCGAAGTTGATCAAGAGACACTTAAGAAGATGTCATACTAGGGCATGTAATTTCTTGAAGAGATCTTGATGGGATAAAACTAGGAATCGTTCATGCAAAATTTCTACCTAAAAGAGTATAACCACTGTACTTGAAGTAATGCATAATACCTAGTGAAATACTAGGTGGTAGACATGGGCAAAGACTATAGAAGGCACAACATTGTTTGATGTCTCAATCTGAGACAAAATGGTGACCATGGGTGTGACTCAACTCTATGAGTTTCTACATTTTGGGAAGCTAAAATAACTCATGAAGTTCATCCTCTCATGCATCCAGAGGGACCAATTCTACTTTATAGGGAGGTGCATAAGGCTATCTTCAAGCCTCATTATCCAAATCATTAAACTCTCAAACTTCAACATAGATATCTACTAGATGATGATAGATGATGTTGAAATTGAAAGGATAAAAAAACTCTTGGGTTACTATAAAAGAGGTTTTATGTTCCCAATCAAGGACATTAATGATCCCAAGATGAGGGTAATTGCACACCTGGTGAGTTTAAAATTGTGTCTCGATGGTTGGTGGGTGGATATCACAAAGACCTTCCTATGTATTACTTACCACATGACATAGGGGGTTAAATTTAATATCACCAATTTCATCATAGAAGATATAATAAAGAATGCACTTGAATGTCATATAGTGTGAGAGACCTTTAGATGGGGATCCATATTGATACTAATTTTGATAGAAGAGATCAGCATGCTCGATGGTGATGAGGGTAACCTATGGGTCTTCCCAGTGCATAAAGACTCCCCAGTATTGAAATACCATAATTATAATTGCCCCCTTCCTTCACCCCAAAGTTCACAACTCAAGTAATGGGATGGTGTATGTGATATGTCAAAGTATTTAGAGAGGAATGGTCCATCATAGAAATCTCCCCCATATCCTATTTAGAATGATGACTTTCATCATTATGAAATGCTTATATGTAGTACAATTGGCACTCATAAATGATCATCACTCTAGGTAGTTAAAACTTTCTTATGCATTTTCAGCCAAGTACTTTAAATATACACTAAGAAGAATCCCTAATGTATAGTAGGTGGACATCTTAGTGAAGGATGTGGATGTATAAATATGTAAGTTGAGGCACCAATACATGCACCCATGAGGTAAAGCAACCAAATATGAGGGGGATTACTTGGATTGAACCAACAACTATCCCCTCAAAAGATAAGTCATCCTTGGGCACATCCAAAAGATTTTCTATGAGATGAATCTAATGAATAAGGGAGCATATGTAAAAAAATATGATGACCTCCCCATTTAGGTCATCAAATAAAGAGAGTTGGAACTAGTGGAATATGGAAAATTCCCCTAGAATAATTAGGGAGAAACCCTAGATGAAATATAAGAGCAGATCTAATTGAAGATCATCTTTGGTGATGAAGCCACTCCCTCTACACCTTAGAATAATTGCATGGTCTTCACACTAGGGATTGCTTCACCTAAGCCAAGGGAGAACAAAAATAATTCCAAGGGACTAGTGGTAATGCCCATGATAACTTTGGTAGAGATGGAGGCATAAGAGGTGCAAGAGGAAGTAGTAGTGCAAGGGTTGCATGAAGATATATAAGAGGAAGAAGATGTGGAGATGAAGGTATACATCATCTAAGAAGAATAAATAGAGGAAGAACCCAACACTAAATAAATTCATGAGTATCTCTAAGGTTGCATTGATGCCACACTTGGGGAAGAAAAAAATCCATCAAGCACCCCACCCATAGAACCCACGATGTAGCCTATATGAATTGAGGAGGAAAAGAGGTGTTGATGCATGTAAATGGGCCTTAGTAAGGACCATATATAGATGATGTTGGATCTAGACCAAAAAGGAGTGGCCATGAAGTGCAAAGGCATGACACCAAATGAAATTACATAAGTAGTGGTGAAAGAGATAAGGTAAGAGTAGGAAAATATAGTCGTGATAGTGAAGAAGAGGAAGGTGGAGATAAAGAAGGCCCAAAAAGAAAATGCCAAAAAAGAAGAGGAAGAAAAGAGGGTTTTTGTAATCACAAAACCCTAAGAGAAAAAGTGGTAGAGGTACCTAGCATCCCTACTAACATAGTGGAAGAAGCCATACCACAGGCTCATCCAAGTAGTGAAGTGGTGCCTAAAGATAAGGAAGGTGATATTGGTGCCTTAAGAGAGTAAACAAATGGTATTAAAAAGACCCAATAGACATGAGAGGGAAATGATGGTGTTGATGAATAATAAAGAATGGTCAAAGGGAATAAGTCCAAATAAACCCTATAAGATCAAGGAAGAGAGACCTCAAAGGAAGGAATTGGAGAAATAACTATCACCAAAGAAGAAGAAGAATAGATGGAGCTCACCATCACTAAAGTAGAGGGTGTCAGACTAAGCCTAAGAAAGAAGGAATAGGAAGGGTTTACTATTGAGGATTATTATATGATGGATTGCATGCCCTAAAAAACCACCATAATAAGGAGAAACTATTAAATATGATTTGCCTTCGATAGATATATGGATGAGCTTCATTTTGAGGTACCACAGAAGGTAATCCTAAGCCTAGATCAACAAGAATAAATTCATGAATTCCTTCTTATCAACCCTCATGTAATGAATCCAGTAAGGTCAGCCAATGCCCTCATCCAAATGGCCTTTGAGGTAGTGCAAAATAACATCATTAATGATGTTAGATCCTTAAGTTGGAAAAAGATCATGGTAGAGGTAAAGGATATCAAGGCCATGAAATTCAAGTTGTAGAAACTAGCCAAGCACATAAAGGAAGCTGAGCCATCCCTCTTAGATGGTGGAAACACTTCAAATTTTTTGGAGTTCGATAAGGTGTGTGTGATAGTGGAGTAGATGCTCCCAAGAATAAAGGTAGAGTTAGCACTAGAAGAAGAGGAGGACCCTTACACTACTATAAAATAAGAGCTTGCCATAAAGATCAAAGAGGTGTAATACCTCTTCACAATGCTTGAAGAGTGTGCAAAAGTGGTCGATGCAATATTTTGAAACTTTTCCACCCATGTATTAGTCATCAACACACAACTCAAAAATGCAAAAGGGGATAAAGATACACTAATGTCATAGGCATACATGGTGATTAGGCCTGAGTGCATGTAGATCATGGTGTAGGTCAGTACTTTGAGTGCCTAAATCAAGACCCAAGAGCAGGACCTAGAAAACATTTCCTATGCCTTGCAAACAAAGGCCTATAATCAAGGATAGATATTGGATGGTGAAAAAAAGGCAAAGGAAAGGATATAGGCCTTTAAGAAATAGTTAGAGAAAATTTATGATCTTTCCCTTAGTGCCACCTCCATAGAAATAGATGGCACCATAGAAGAAATCAAGCTTGCAATTTAGGGATTTGAGGACTTTAGAGTGAGAATAAAGGAGTATGCACCTAAGTTTTGCATGCCATAAGAACTAGAAGGATAGTTTGAGGGTGGACTAATAATTTTTTATGGGGTAATTTTGGGCCCCAAATCCATCTAAGTATAGATCTACACCAACACAATAGACCCTTGGGCATGAGGCAATCACTTGGTATGATTGTTATTTTATCATTTTATGGTGTCATCTGGTATGTGGCTAACTAACTCCCTTTTAGATCAATCATCATCAAGAAGTGGTAACATGGGATAGTCACAAATAATTATAGGTAGGTTAGTAGAACTATCATAATGATTACATCTAATGCCAACTCATTAACTGATGTGTTCCATTCACCATGGCACTAACATGCCCCAAAACACTATAAATCCAAACTAAATCTAGTTATCAAGGAGAGGATTTTAGAGTTATAAATAAATGTAGGATTGGTTTCAGATACTATGTTCACCATTAGAGCTTAAATTTTAGTTTGGAATGCCTTTTAGGCTCCCCATTATAATGCCCAAGCTCAATTTTGAGGCTCTAGGCCTTTAGCAGCTACAAGAGGAGAACTTGATTAGTTTCTATTGATTATATACAATGTGTTTGAACATTGTTAATGATGGATAGTGTTATGCCTAATGCATGTTAATCTAGTTTACTTGGTTGTAACCATAGGTTTATAATCAAAATGGTTTATGCAATGTTTTAATAGATTGAATGCTTAGATTTATATTATGTATGTTGAGCTCCTATAATCCTTTGGCTTAACCCATTCATGGAATTTCTATAGTGTATGATGGAATCAACCCCTGTATAAATACTCTTAGTATAGGAATGACCAAATGCTTTCAATGATACTTGTACCAAAGCATGATCGCAAGCCTAATTACTTCATCCAAGTACTCCATTGAACCCCTCCCCCAAGTGCCTAACTAGTGCTAAGTTAAGGACACCAAAGGCTTGTGCTTACAAATCTATAAAACGACATAATATAGGCTTACACCTGATAGATATTTAGGTCCTCCTTAGATCAGCTTATGCCCATGAATATACCACCACTGTTGCATTAACCAAAGTCCTTAAAGGATAGATTTGCACCATGGTACAATTATCCCAACATAGGTCCCTCTCCTTTCTGTGCTACACTTTGGGTGAGTTCATAAGGATTTCAAATTATATGAAGTGATGTTAGTGTATTCGATTGATAAATGTTGAGTACTAAAGGATTAGTCAAGGCTTGTACCACAATGTAATAAGTTTATATCTAACTTAGATAGCTAGATAAGCTCTTGACAAGGCCTATGACTCAAGAATATTACTTTTATACAACATTATCAAATTTTTAAAAGTGGTTTTTCATTTGGATAATTTGATTGATATTATTATCTTGCTTAAGTGTCAATTTTTATAACACCTGATCAAGGAGTTGTGCACTATCAAGACTAGGATTTTGATTAATATTATTGGTAACATTTTTAAAAGGATGATTATTTATATGAGAGATATTAATGGTATTTTAATTAAGATAAGGAATGTAGGTGGAAACAATAGATAAAAATGTATATTTCTTAATGCTTCCATCATTAATTGGAGTATAGATGGCCTTTTAGTCAAGATATTTGATATGATGGTTGGGATTTTTAGGATCACTACAGGAAGATTTTAAAACCATGTTGCATTAGATAGATTGAGATTTATATTGAGGAAAATTTCATCATGAATAGATACATTCAATAATGTGTATGGGAGGGATAAATGATCTACCCATATAAAATATAAATGGGTCAAGGCTCACTAAAAATACCTTGAGAGGATAAGTCATTAAAAAATGATGGATAATGTTAGGAAAATAAATAAAAACATGAAAATGATCCAACACAATGGTGAAACTATATTCACATCAAGTTCACCTAAATTTATATACTAAAAATACAATAAAAAATATAAATATCCTTTAATATAGGAAAATAGAAAATACCATAATAGATGTGGCATACATATAATTAGCCATACCAAAAAGTGGGTCTAAGGCTATAAGTAATATTATTTTTAAAATGGGGTTCAATGGTATAATCAAGAATCCTATTCAAGAAATCTATGAACAATTAAAACCTATATTCAAGATTTAAAAGAGTTAAACTAAAGAGTGAGAAGTTATATTATGCATTAACCAAGAGGTATCTAAATTAATTATTATAACCAAAAGGTATCTATCTAGGAATGTAATATAATTTAAATATAACATAAGAATCTAAGCATTCATAAGAAGAAAAAAACATACTACTCTAGTATATTCATATGAACTAAATAAAATAGATAGTTTATGTATAACGATACTTACCTTGGGTTGACTTGCCGGTGTGTCAATCTCCCCCTTTGCTGAAGTGACACTTTATGAAATATTTTGTATGTGGAGGATAAAAATGTAAATATGAAGTCCTAAATATACCTATATATGGATTCCAAAGACTATGTGTGAATTAATGTTCAACTTTATTATCAATAAATCCATAAACATTATGTAAACATGGACCTCTACAAGTTTAATATCATATATTATAATTCTTATTCTAATAATTAAAGAATATTTTTTATCACAAGAAGAGTATAATGGTATCTTTTTATTATAAAATTTATATATGAGACACACACACACACACACACACACACACACACACACACACACACACACACACACACACACACACACACACACACACACACACACACACACACACACACACACACACACACACACACACACACATAAAATTCATAAATAACATACATATAATAATTGGATAAACTTGATCTGGATCGATGTCATATAACAACTAGAATAAAAAATAGTATTACATCAGCCACATCAAGTTAGTATAGAAAGGGGAAAAAATACCAAATGATAGACATAAATAAAGGGACACATTAAATAAAATTAATTATGTTATCCATGAATGATATAAATTTAAACCTAAGGGAAAAAACATAACTTACTTGATCTAGATCAAGATAGCTAGGAGAAAGCTTGAAACAAGGTAGAAGAGGCATAAAAATAGAGAAAAGAACACCAATAGAGGTTAGAATGACTAGATAGAAATAAAATGAGAGTAAATATGTATAATTGGTTATATTATGTAAATATTTTATAAATTACCATTATCTATTGAAACTTTGAGCCTGGTATATTCCTTAGGATGTGTACTTATGGAGAAAAACAAATTGATGAATCTTGCAAAATAAATTATCAATGACTGAAAATATATGTGTATAAAAGAGTGGCTAAATAAAACACTATTAAAAATAGTGACATTAAGGTGAAATTATATTATTAAATGTGTAAAATAATTTTCACATAAATGGATGTAAGGTTATATATTAAATTACAACTCATAACTCCCTAGAACATTAAAATTCAAAATTGAAAGATTAATAATTTAAGGGAAGAATGGAAACAATACGTAAATATATAGATAAGTGAATAAAATGAATTCAAATAAAAACTATGGATTTTGAGGTTAACTAGGCTAAAACCTTGGTAAATGATTGTAATTTGGAAGATGACTAGATTCATGGGACCCATAAATATGGTTTATTAGATACATAAGACTAATTATGGATTTTTTTGATGAATTTATTTGTATACTATGAATTTGAATTTTTTTTAATTTATAGATATAAATCTCTTATAAGATGATTCAATATAAAATGATGACTATGTTACTATCCTCATATTATATAATTATTGTTCGGTGTCCTCTAAATATTATTTTAGCCATAATTAGACTCATTATTAAAATAATATATAATATGTGTAAGATCAGTGACCCAAGACACCATGAGGGTTTTAACTACATATCTCGTACACTTATTATTGGAGATCATTGTCATTTTAGTGCTTTGTGAGTGTGTTCCAAACTTGAATGTGAGAAAGAGATTCAACTCCTCTCCTAGATAATCAAATGTAACTATATGATTCATTGTGACCTTATTTTGGTATAATATGTTTAGGCACAAGATTTAAAATGATGATTAAGTAATTGGAGGCTCAATATGTGGGATATTGGGAAAAAAATTAAACCTCTTAATAAGAATTTATCAATGTGTGTGAGAGACTTACATTGTAAGAGATAAGAATTATAACATATATCATGAAATTAAGAATGATGTGTGTGTGTGTGTGTGTGTGTGTGTGTGTGTGTGTGTGTGTGTGTAGTTTCTTTATAGAAAAAAAATTAAAAAAATTGACCATGAAAAGTAATAAGAACTTAAATTTATGAAAAATGAAATTAATGTGAAATTAAAGGACCCACAAAAGGAGAGTGACCATATTCATTGGACCCATGAATGTGTTTGATTAGATTTTTTAGACTCATAGATGTGGCTAAGTGATAGAAAAAGCTCAAAATAAATATCAAGATGGCTATAGGATGGATTTAAATGAATAAAAATAAGATATTTGGTGTGTTTATAGATAAGGTTTTAACATGAAAGGATATGTAATGTGTCAAAAAAGAGCTAAATACACAAAAAAAAGTGAAGTGTGATAATGAATTACAAATATGCAATGGAAAAGGATATTTTATAAAAATTAGATGTCTAAAATTCCTTAGTTGTTTATTTTACTATAGGATAAATTTATACTCATTTTTAAAGGTATTAGGCACCTATTCATATTGGTATTTTTAAAATAATACATATTTATTTGTATCAATTAGACATATTTTCATATAAGAGATTACCTCTAGATTTATATAATACTTTTATCTCAAAGTGATGGTGACAATACAAGCTCTAGATTGGTAAACACCATATCAATTACAAATGGAAAATCACACACTTCAATGGATTTTATGTCATAAATAAATTCATACAAAATAATAATAATCACATTTGGAGTCCTAAATTGTCATCTAACATGTATGTATCTATTGTAACTCACCTAACTAGTTTTATAATTTTGTGGGTGATATTTCATTGGAACACTAAATAATTCAATCAAATTTTCTAAAATTGTGTAATTTTAAATTGAACAATCAAAAATAAAATTCATGTATGTTACCCTTCACCAAAATTTAGGAGTAAGAAACATTTTGTGTCCTCTAGCTCAACAATTGATACTTGTGTCATTAAGAAAATAAAGTATAAATTAATGACTTTTAGTAAATTTTTATTGTCCTATGTAGAAAGTTTCATCAATTTCAAAGTTTTTGATGGCCTTAAATATGAATTTTCTTAATAATTCAATGGTAGGTATTATTACTTGGTCAATAATGATTTTATAACATGAAATTCTTCATTTAATTTAAAATTTGACTTTAAGTATGAAACCACTTCCTCTTTTTATTTTGTGGAATTTTATCTATAAAATTATTCTCTAATTATGAATTCAAACAAGGGTGTATTCATGATTGTTTACCACTATAATTATTACCATTGGTAGTTTATTTTCTCCCATTATATTATTAAATCTCTTCAATCAATATTATTTAATGGGAATCCTCTTTCGATATTCAAAATTCTTTAAAATCTAAGTTTATTGGATGAAAAACTCTAAACTAATGAAAATATTGAGATTATAGTGGCTTCCATTATCATGAATGAGAAAATTTATAACAAGGAATAAAATGCATTGGTATAATCCAAACCCCTCTAGTCTCAATCATGGCACAATTGATGATTTTTTAAAAGGATAGTTAGAATTATTCATATATTAGTATTCTTTTATAATGGCCTATAGAAAATAATTTTATTTTATTTTATAAGGTATCCTTAAGATATATCTCCCCATAATATTTTTATTAAATACAATATTATTCCAACAATTTTAGTATTTAAGACAACCTTAAAAATTAAAAATGTGATCTTTTAATTTAAAAAATATATATTTATAGAGAAATATGATTCTAATTAGTAAAGCCATTTTATACTTTGTTTGAATTAAATTTTCCTTCAAAAATATGAATATTTAAATTTAATTTTACCTTAAATGACATATAGTAATGAAAGTTTTATGTGTTGATTAGGTTGGAAATTATAAGCATGATTAATGAAATAATTTTGGATATTTGTGCCATCATTTATCACATTTTATTTTTAAGGGATTCACCAAGAAATGAATCAAAATTATCTCTCATTCCATATTTTTCCATATTTTTTGGAGTGTGTATATTTAATAGTAAATATATGCCATGAGGTTTTGATAAAGGGTTAGAAAGAAAAAACTTGTGACTTGGGAAAATGAAAGCATTTTAAAGAAACTATCCAATTTAATGGCTTTCATAAACTGAAGGTTAGAATAAATAAGACGTAGGTAAGGCTATGAAAAAATGCATAATATGTCAAAATAAATGAATCAAATAGAGTATTATAGACATATTAATAAAATTAGAATATATAAATAAAAGATGATTTGTAAATTAAAAGTGTGTTGTTTTCAAGTAAATAGATGAAATTTACATAGAAAGTTATGATGATATATTTAAATAATTATTTAGAAATAAAATCATGTTATTCATAAATAAATAATGATTCATAAATGTACATGTTGATTTAGAACAAAATTTATGATTTATAAAGGAAAACCAACTTAGTATACAAATCTAACCCTAGAAATATATAAAAATATACACTTGAATTTATTTTTATACACTTTTCAACATAAATTTTAACGTATCTTTTGCATACATATTTGACTATTTTTCAGGCTTTTACCATATGTTTACCTATCTCTTTTCTTATCCAACCAAATATTACATCATTTATATTAAAAATCACCTTAGTCTATGCCATAATGCTCTATAATTCCAAGTGGACTATTGTCACTTTATATATCAATGGTTTTACTTGTCAAGACACTAATGTAAATAATCACATAGTTCTGTTTTGTCACATGTCTACCTTTTACGATAACATCCAGGATCCTTAACGAATAAATTTAAAATTCAAAAATATTCCTCAGGTTGGCCTAAGCATATTTCTTATGTTAGTTATGTAGTGAAATACATTATAATAATCTATAAATACAAATCAAGCTTGAGGATATACATATCTTGCAATGTATATAATTCATCTTATAAAATATATCAAGGTTTAAAAATATATATGAATTTAATTTATAAATTATCACAAATGTATAAACATCCAAAACCACTCAAAGGAGTAACCCTAAGGCTAAATTTTTATTAAGATGTAAGGTCAAAGTTGCATGTTCTCAAGTGTGAAAATTTGAAGCATCATAATATATTATATTAGATCATAATTGAGCATGTTTTCACATGTTCACACACACAAACACAAACCTATATGGGATAATTATATGTTATTTTATCCCACTTTGGATTATTAGAACATAGGAAATGATTAATCATTTATTTTGGAGTGCTTAGCTTATCTAACCCAATTTTCTAACCCTTTTTTCCAAGTCAAGTGTATGTAAAAATTGAAGCTAGGGTTCAATTAAAATATAATATATTTAAATATATATATGCACATGAATGAGGTAAATCAAGTATATATAAACAATATAAAAATGTAAGTATAGTGATTTATGTTATAAAAAACTATAACACTCAACATATATACTGCCAATAAATATAAGACTTAGTTTGGAGTGCTTAGCTTAACTAACCCATTTTTTTAACCCTTTTTTCCAAGTCAATTGTATGTCAAAATTGAATCTAGGGTTTCATGTAAAATATAATAAATTTAAATATATATATACATGAATGAGCTAAATCAAGTATATATAAATAATATACAAATGAAGTGTAGTGATTTATGTTATAACAAACTATAACACTCAAAATAGATAGTGCCAATAAATATAAGACAATACCCATTGATACAATCATCTAAGATTTATCAGTAGTGTCTAAGTATGTTTTAACAGTCTGCTACCAAATCTTGGTAGTTACATAGATAATACATATTCATCTAGATTACTAAGACATAAAGAGTAAGTAGTATAAATTATACAATCAACCAAATTCTTTTTTCCCCTCTTTACTTGGCCATTTATGAATTTAGTAAGTGTAATCAATCTCTCTTTATCAATTTTTTTATGATAAATGTTATTTTGTATGTGATCTTAATTTTAATAAGTTTATGTCATTTATATCACCATAAATATATAAAAATAAATAAATAATTTTAATGAACCTAATATTTATTTTGAATGTGGTAAATCCTAGGTATTACTACCTAAGGGTTTCATTTTTCCTTCTTAGGGGTTTATATTTTATTATTTAGTAAGGTTTTAGATATGATTTATAATTTCCCATTATTCATATTATAAAAATATTATCATATCTATGATGGATGTTGAGATGGTATATATTTTTATTTTTATTATGATTATTATGATTTCATGTTAATTTTATATAATATGTCATATGTTTCAAAATAATACAATGCAATCTGTTAAATTTATCTAAAATAAAACTAAATAATTTATTAATAATTATGAGTTGTTATCTCTCCTCAGTGACATATATTATCTAAATATTGAATCCATGATCCTTCGATACACTACTCATTGGGAAAGGACACATATGACTTATTTCATTACTCCTTAACTTAGACCTCAAGTATTAATAACCACTATCTTGAACTTATTATTTTCTCTAGATTTATATTTTATTCAATGATCCATGTTATCACAACATGAAGAGGTAGGGTGCATGATCTTGTACAAAAAAAAGGAGGTAGTTAAATGTGCCACTCCTAGTCCCACTCCACATAATAGGGTACCAACCAATATGAATATAGAGTATGATGTCATTGATAAAATTTAGAATACTCTAGATAATATATCCATATTAAATTTTATCAATAGATATAATATTTAAAAAATTATTCTTTATACAACACTATATGATACACCTTTACCAAACAATACAAAGTAAACTTATTATGCATCTATTGTGAATACATTAAATGAAATTAAACACAAAACATATACCTACTTGAAATATTATAAATAAAAAAAATCCCATTATTCATTTAAATGAGAATATTAAATACTATATTTAAACATGTCTTGGTAGATGATACAGAAGCCTATCTTGCATAGACCATAAATTTTGATCCAAGAACCTATTTGAGCTCCATTTTTATTAATATCTTGGAAAGGATAACATAGAAATAAAAATATTTATGTAGTTAGCATCTATTTCCATAAATTTTAAGGTCATAAGTAACCATCTAAGGGTCTAAAATTGCATTCTTATATTTTTAGATAATTCTATAAAATTAAAAATTAGATAATTTTCTAACTAGACATGAAATTGAGTTTAAAGTAATCCATTAGAATTATTTTCATGTGTATAGTATACTTGGATATTTTTAGGCCCATACAATCTTGCATTTAAAAGTTTCTTAATATAGCTATTACTAAAAATTGTAAGATTAATTAACTTTAGATATCCTTTTGATTTATTTAGCTAATTTTAAAATTGCATGTCAACTCAAATTTAGAGTTTATATTTATTTAATTATTTTAACTCATTCAAGAATAATCAATAAATATAATGATCAATCAATTATGAGAAAATTGTGCCTATTGAAATTTTGCTTTGTTATACTTTAGTTTCATCATCTAATATTAGAGTGGGTTTGACTATTGGAGGTAAAATATTTGTGAATTTGTATTTGGTTTTGAAATTATGTTTTGGAATAAAATTATGTGATTGAATAACATGTGTAAAAAATGTCATTAATATGATTTGTAATTACATAAATGAACATGACTATGTAAAAATGACAAAGGCAAGGAGGAAAATTGTCTACAATTATCACAAGACAAATACAAAGGCAAGAGGGATATGAAAAAGAGGAAGAAATAGAGCATGCACAATAAATTTATAAATAATAGGAATAACAAGAAGTACCACAATCAATTTAAGAAAAGGTTGTTAGGGCCTTAGAGAGAAGGAATGAAGGGATCAAGGTGGAATTTTCAATGTATGGAGGTGGTTTAAAACCAAAGGATTTGATAGAATATTTAAATAATATGTATAATTTTCTTACATTCATAAGTATGAAAGAATAAAATAAAGTTTGTGTGGACAAAACTTAAAGGTTGAGCAATGATTTTTTTGGATCAGCTACAGAAACAAAGATAAAAAAAGGGTAAAGAAAAGATCAAGACTTTGAATAATATGGAGAAAAATATGAAAGATAAATATATTTATATAGATTATACATAAAACCCCTATATAATATTTAATAATTTCAGTCAAAAAGATCATAATTTATAATACTCTACAGATGCATTTTACAAGTTATCTGTATAAGTGGAGCATAATGAAATAGAAGAATAGATGGTTGTAGGTATATAAATGGTTTAAATTTTTATATTAAAGATGAATTTATCATGGATAGAATAAATATAATGTAAGAGTCTTACCAATCAAATTTTAATGCAAAAAAATAGAATAGACATATTTTTAAAAGGTTAACTAGGACAAAAAGGGGACAATCATCTTTAGTAATGGGATGAGGCAGGTTTAATCCCACTAGAGGATAATAATCCCATGAGATGGAAAGTAAATTTGATAATATAAAAGGTTTTCAAATCAATAAAGAGGAGAAGTATTTTTGAAGGTAGAGGCTATGGTGGTCGTAGAGGATGGAACGGTCCACATAAACCTTATGTTTGTTACAAATGTGGAGAAGAAGAGAATAAATTATTTGAGAGTCCACATTATCATGAAATTTAAATGAGTTAAGAGGATTAAACAAGAGTTAATTTGGTTTCGTTTGATATATAAGAACAAAAAACCAAATTTATAAAAAAACATAGGAAAAAATATCATGATGAGAAGAAAAATGATAGCTCCAAGGAAATAACAAGTGTAAAGTAAATAATATGGTTATTCATGGCTACATAAAAATAATTTTTGAACAAGGTATACTTCAAGAGGTAATATATGTAAATTAATTTTTGATGGTGGTAGTTTTAGAAATATGGTTTCTAAAAAAATGGTAGAGGAAATAGGTCTACAATGTGGAAAAACATCTTTATCCTTGCCCGATTTAATAGCTTAAGAAAGGAAATGAATTTGAAGTAAATAAAAGTTTTTTAATAGATATTTATATAGAAAAAATGTAAAGGGATGAATTATGGTATGATGTTAGCCTAATGGATGCATTCCATGTGTTTTTGGGAGGACCATGGTAATATGACATGAATGCAATTCATGATGGAGTAAATAATACATATATTTTTTGGAAAGATGGTACAAAGGTATTTTCATTACCTCTTAAATAGTATGGGTAGGTATAAATCATATTTTCCACAAAATAATCTATCAAATACATGAGTATGATATATTTTTTCCATGTATTAATAGAAAACAAAAAAGACATATAAGTTTTAAAAATACCAACACAAGAAACAAAAGTGTTGAAAGAATATAAAGACATTTATACCTGGTGATTTTATATATGATTTACCACCAAAGAGGGGAATTTTTAATCATATTTATTTTATTTTAGGATAAAATATATCCAAATAATCAACCTATAAGATGAGTCCAATAAAACATGTAGATTTGACTATAGATGTTACAGATTTGCTGAGAAAGGGTGTAATGAGGAAGAAAATTAGTCTATGTACAACCCTAACATTTATAAATATAAATAATATGCAAAATGGATGATGTTTATAGATAGTATGTAAATTAATAAAATAACCATCAAATATATTTAAATACATCTCACTAGGTGATATGATGGATGTGTTTTTAAGAGATAAATACTTTACTAAGATTGATATACAAAGTGGTTACTATCAGATTTATACTCATGAAAAAGATAAATGGAAAACAACATTCAATACTATGCCATTCATATTATCAAATGCACCCAACACATTTATGAGGATGATGAACACAATGCTATAATTTTACATTGGTAGGTTTATTATTATTTATTTTGATAATATTTTTATATTCAATAAGATTAAATAATATCACTTAAATAATTTGAAAATGGTATTATAATTGTTAACAAATAAAATATCAATACAAATATGAATAAGTGTAATTTTATACAAAAATTGGTATTTTTAGGATTTGTGGTTTTAGAAGATGGTGTAAGATTGGATGAAGAAAAGGTAAAGGAAATTTTTTAGTGTCCTAATCCAAAAATCATATCATTGGTAAAAATTTTCCATGGTTTTAGATGTTTAAAAAAAATATAATTAATAATTTGAGTGGTATTTTTTCACCAATATTAAATTGTATAAAGGGAAAAGAATTTGTGTGGATAAGGAAAACAATAAAAAACATTAAATTAATAAATAAGAAGGTGGTAAAATAACCTATTTCAATATTATCATATTTTTTTAAAATTTTTTTGAGGTAGATTATGATTCTTTACAGGTGGGTATTGGTGTTGTATTGAGTTAAGAAGGAATTCTAATAACATATTTTAGTGAGGATTTTAATGAAGTAAGAAATAATTATTATACATATGATGTTTAATTTTAATCCAAAATATAAGCATTGAGACACTAGAGGCATTACTTAATACCTAATGAGTTTATCCTACTTACAAACCAGGAGGACTTTAAGTATGTGAACAATAAAAATAATTTAAATAATATACATGTAATGTGGGAATCCTTATTTCAAAGATATATTTTTTTTTGAAATTTAAATGATGAAATCAAAATAAAGTAGTTTATGCTTTGAGTGGGTGAGTGTCATTATTAATTACCATGATGAGTGAAGTAGTTGGTTTTGAAGTTTTTAATGAATTGTATGATATTGTTATATATTTTGAGAATATATTTGAAAAATTCATGAATAAATTATTATGAGATAAAAGTAATATTCATGATGATTTTATTATATAATATGGTTATCTCTTCAGGGAAAACTTATATGTATTATGTTTGGGTCTATGACAAAAAATATTATAATGAAATATATAATGGTGGTTTAGGTATAAACTTTGGTAAGATTAAAATAATATATTTAGTGGAGGAGAATAATTTTTAGCCAAATATGAAGAGATATGTGGGAATTTATGTTTAAATATATATAATATGTCAAGTGGATAAAGGTCATGCATAAAACATTGGGCTATACATGCCGTTACCATAACCAATAGGAATATGGATAAATTTGAGTATGGAATTTTATTGGAGATGATAAACACATAGAGAGGTAATGATTCATTTTTCTTCTTTTTAGTTGTACATATGTTTTCTAAGATGATTCATTTTATTTCATGTAATAAAACCAATGATGCCACTAAAGTAGCAGATCTATTTTTTAAATATGTTTTGAAATATCATGGTGTTCCCAAAACTATTACTTTAGAAAGGTATACAAAATTTCTAAGTCATTTTTTAAGGGCTCAACGGTAAAATATAGGAAATAAGCTAAAGTTCAATTGTGCATACCACCAATAAACATATTGATAAAAAAAATTATAAAACATGAGCTTGGGAAATTTTCTAAGATTTATAATTAGAGAGAAGCCCAAGCAATATGACTTAGATTTAACACAAGTTGAGTTTTCATATTATAGATATATGGATTATTAATATAAAAATCACCATTTCATATTATTTTTGTAGAAATAATTTTTTTTTAATAATTGGTGAATTTACCAATTGGATAATAGGTTAGTGATGATTTAAAAGCATTTGAAGAGCACACACAACAATTGTAAGAATAAGTATGAATAAAGTTACATGAAATTAATGACAAGTATAATGAAAAATAAAATTCAAAAAGAAGACCAAAGGTATTTGAATAAGGATATTTGGTCATGGTTTATTTTAATTAATAAATATTTCCCCAAGGAGCATTCAAAAACCTAAAGTAAAATAAATTTGGTCCATACAGAATTGTGAATAAAATAAATTACAATGCTTATGAGGTGAGATTACCATAAAAATTTGATATTTATCCAATATTTAGTGTTTTATATTTATATGAATTCAATGGATAATATTATGAAGTTTAATAATGTGAATAATTGTATTGGGAGCAATAGGTACTAAGGAAGAATAAAGAAAAGATAGTGTGGGTTTTGAATAAGAAGATAATGAACGTAAGAAAAGATAAATATAATAGGTATTTGGTAAAATGGAAAGGACTAAAATAGGAAAACAACATTTTTATTTAAAAAAATTATTTTAATAATAGCGAAATAATAAATTACAAGAGTATAATAATGACAACTTGTAAGAGCTAAGTTATTTTCAATAATAGCAGAATGATGCAGACACCTATCTTGTGGAGGCCATATCTTTTGACCTATAAATTCATTTTATCTCTCGTTTATTTTAAATTAATTTATTAGGGATTAAAATTCATACATTACTATATTTATCTATCTATGGTCCATTTACATATATTTTAAAGGTCATAAGTGACTATGTAAGGGTTCGAAATTGCATTTTAGTATTTTTCAACAATTTTAAAATTTTAAAAATTAGATATCTTTGTAATCAAACATGGAATTGATTTTAAATTAATCCATTATCATAAATTTTTTGTATTGTATAAGTGGATATTTTTAGGACTGTTCTATCTTACATGTAAATATGATAAAAATAGTAGTATCAGTTAACTCTAGGTAGCATTTTGATTTATTTAACTTTTTAAAATTTTGCTCATCAACAAAAATTTAAAGTTGAGAACTATTTAAATGATTTTAATTAATTCATGTATAATAAATAAATATTAGTGCTCAAGTAATTCTAATAAAATTATGTGTATTAAAATTTCTCCTTCTTAGTTCCTAGTTTCATCAGTAGATATGAATTAAAATTAAATATTTGCAACATCACTTTTTTGTAAACATTTGGAATCAATATGTAATATATTCATTGAGCATATATTAATATAAAAATATTTGATATTATCTCTCTCCAAGTTTTAGGATAAATTACTCTATATTTAATAGTGGGCTCTAAGACATTATATTACTATGTTTCACTCAATATCAAATGATTTGTATTACAACATACTATAGGGGAGACCTTGGATCAATTTTATGGATCTTTTGGAATACACCTTACATCAAATTTTAAATTTTTTTATGAAGTATGTTGTGGGTAGTAAAATCTCCAAGTATTTTAAAGTAGTAGAACCTAGAGATGTATTTACACCATAATCTATTGATTATCATTATTCCATATTATATCTATTATAGGTTATTCTATTGGAAGGAATACATAAATATGTATTTGAATAGTCAAGAAAATATATGAAAAGTAGGTAACTAAAAATTAATCAAGAAACAATTAAAAAATCCCTACAAAAGTTTTAAGTTAAAGAGTAGAAGATACCATATCTTCATTTTTTGATAAATATATAACATACTTATCAAGTATTTACCAAGGATGATGGTTATTATTATTATGAAAATCAAATTCAAGAAAATATATATGATGATCTATCACATCTTAACTTTAAAACTATAGGTGCAAGAGAGCATCATGAGGATCCAAACATGTTCACCACTAATAAATTACTAGGTTATCTTCATGTATAGTAGAATCTAAAGAAACATAAGGCACCCCATCCAAATAATTATTTAAATATCAATGCAAATAATTGTTGAAATATAAATTTATGATAGGAATCTCTCATAGTAAGTTCTCCATTGATATACTATTTTGAGAAATATATTATGACTCGATCACAATAAGCATTGAACATTACACAATGTATTAATGATGAATAATATATGTTAATTTCAAATTTATTCATCAATGTATAGTTTATGGATACATAACCTTCCATAATAATTTAAGTTACTAGTGTAAACTAAAAAGCAATTATTCTACTACAAATGTTACATGATATATTTTTTTAGTTCTATCATATAATCATCATAAATTTTTAAATTAATTATCACGTAAAGAAGGGAAGTCATTTTAGTTATCATAGAATAACTGGGTATGAAATATATATTTATATATAATTACAACAAAATATTTAAAAATTTAAAGATAAATGGATCATCATGGTAATATAAATACAATAGAATCCATCATAATTGGTTTCCAACCAAACCAACACAAAAATAGGTTATTTAAAGTATATAATAATTTAATAAGGGACCCATTGAATATTAAATTATTCATCAGGGGTGATTATTAGCAAAATATTCAATTTGATGATGTATAAGGGTGAAATAATTTCACCATTACATTATTACAATGGTTGGATCATGGAATAGATGAATTAAACACATTATGCATTTTAATTGATCATTATGTCATATTATATTATTATATTATTATTGGGAAAATGTTTAAATACATTTATATTCATGATATGTACCAAAGATAAATTGTATACTACACTAATATAATAATTGTTGGAATATATGCAATCTATAATTGATACTCCAAATAAGTGTATTAAATTCATATTTTAAGGTAATAAATTAAAAAAATACATGATGGATATTATGATTACCAAAAATATAAGATATTCAAATACAAGTGAAATGGAATTATTTCATATGATGACACATGATCCTTCATATACCATCATATAAAAATAAGCATGCATGCATAATGTCCTTGAAATGGAAATGGAATGAAGAATATGATAATCATATCTATATACAATGTCTCTAATGATGATGACACATGGAAATTCAATATGATAAAATATATAGATATTGATACTTCATTTCCAACTTTTGTCAAAAAAAATAATCCTTTGGATATAATATTGTGACTATGAAAATTTAAAAATTCAATAAAAATAAAATATTAAAAAAATAGAATAAGGACCTTTGCATAACATGATTTTTATAGTTTACAAGATTGATATATGTTCATTATCTTACACATAGTAAACTAAACATACATTTTCTATCAGCATGGTTTTCATAGTATAAATGATTGAAATGTAAGATATACATGTTACATACGATACATGGTCATATAGATGTAGATCATTCCTTACACCTAGGGGATACCTTTCTAAATTGGGGACATGCCTACATTGGGGACATATTTTTACCATTATTAGGTTGTATATCTAAATCTTGATATATTCATTATATTATAATATACATGGATTTATCTTATGTACACTCTTCAAGGTGTTATGGATATTATACTCTATTATACTAGATATTAACTTTGATTGATTATGCAAACCCATTGATTATTTTATGTGTGTTTGATGTTACTGATAATTACATTTTATGATCATTTATGTGTGTTAAATTTTATATTTATATGAATACATTGATTTTTTTATCATTTAATGTGTTAGTTATGTTAAAATATCATCCATTCCATGTCATGGCCATGCCATGCATGTTTTAGGTTAGAGTGAATTAAAATTTGAGTCATATCTTAAGTTATGACATGATTTTTGTGTGTGTATCTTTGTGACTATTATTGATCTTGGTGTCATGATTCCTATATCACTTTATTCTATTTTTTTCAATTTAATTATTTATACTATGCATATTTCATGTTGATTATTATTATATTTATTATTACTACATGTCTAATTTCCATATCTATTTGACATGACACTTGTATTCCTATTTCTTTACATTAAATGTTTCATACATGATTTCATGATCATATACTTATATGATAAAAATATTATCATGTTTACATGATGATATTATTTAATATATCACATGATGCACATTAATATTTATTATGAGATGAGTGATTCATAGGCTTCATCCCTAAACTTAAAATGGGGACATACATTATGTTTGACCAAGAGATTCAGGCCTTGATAGAGTAATAATTTATCTTGAGGCATATATAATGCATATGTGGGGTACTATACATGATTATGAGGAATGGCCAATAAATCATATGACATTCTTGGACATATTATATAGGCTAAATTCATAAGATTCATCAAATTTATTATATTAAGTAGATTGATATAAGGATCATGGAATTTTATATCACTTCAAGTTACATGTGGATTGTATGTGGCGAATGAATTATATTCATGTATAATATTTTTCTATTTCTAAGTTGAGTATGGATTGTACCATATAGTAAATTTTGATCTAAATCTATCTAAAGTGGTTGATTCAAAGTTTAAAATTATATACAAACTTGTTTTAGGATTCCACTT